>PVKU01003000.1:0-198125 GCA_004027475.1 Anoura caudifer | reverse complement strand
AGTGAGGGGTGGAGCCTCAGGTGTTCCCCAGGGTGGGACAGTCCAGTCGCTGGGTAGTGACGGGCTTCCCCTTTGCCTGGATTATCCGCACGTGAATGTGGGACCACCCGGTCAGCCAGCTGCCTTGTGCGGCCTCACTGGTTCTGCACAGTTGCCACCCCGTGCCCGGGGTCTGCTAGTCGCCGCCTGTGCACCTGGGGGCTGCCAGCCGCTGCTGCCTGCGTGCCCGTCCGCACCTCCGCTTTTTCCTGCCGCGACTCCGCCCCTCTTACCGGTCTGGATGAATCGTTGCTGGACTTCCAAACAGTTTGATTTTCTGAGATCTGGTTGTTTTCTTGTTTCTAAATCTTTGTTGTCCTTAATTTGGTTGTGAGAAGAGGCACAGTGCGTCTGCCTATGCCTCCATCTTGGCCGGAAGCTCATAAATAAAATCTTAAAAAAATAAATGCACATTGATATGACAGCTGCAAAATTATTTCAAATGAAGTTAAAGAACTAAGCACTACTAGCGAAAAATCTAAACGAACTAAGCCATGTTACAGGAAAAAACTAAATGAACTTTTTGGCCAACCCAATATACGGCAATGAAAACTAACTCATCATTTAATTGGAAATAAAAACTACCATTCCATTTCTCTTTTCAGGGCAAGGTATGAACTAATTTCATGATATTTATGAGCCCTTATGAAATTTTAAATGAACATATTCTGTAGTTCACTAATTAAAGGCAAATGGGGAAATATAAACACATTTTATATCAACATTTTCTTAAGGGCAGGACATTGACATTTAATTCCCCTGGGAAATCGACTTTAATGAATTAATCCTGAAATAAATAAACAGATAAATAAATGCATAGTCAAAGCTTAATGCATAGACTCAAAATATTTGATGATTTATTCGCTAGAAAATGATTATGACTATCAGGACAGAAAATATTCTCCCTATTTTCTCTACAAAAAACTATAAGAAATTTTACAGTTTTCATAGATAGGACAACATCCATCTCATTAACTAGTGCAGCTTACACCACTAGGGTGCATTACGTCGATTATTCATCCACCCAGGGTCTGCGTGGGCGAGGCTGACAGTCATTACTCCCGGTGACTGATATGAGTCATGAAGCTGTGATGGATGGCCGGGAGGTTTCGTAGACGCATGAAGCCTGTGGCTATTGTCAGACACATTTTTAATTTAAATTTGGAGGTGATTCATTTGAATTTCTACATACCTGCCAGTGGCTCTCAAGTAAAAGAACACTAAAATGGAAAAGTACGGACCCATTTGTAATCTAGTGTAGTCTCAGACAAAGCAACAGTTTGAGTTTAGTCTCAACTGAGGCAACCTCCGGTGATTATAACTCATATCCAGGATGATAAAGTTTTGATTTCCTAGGCTGGTATTTACAGCAAATCACTGTGTGACCTTGAACAAGTTTTAAGCCTCTTTTCTTCTAAAATAGAAACAAGAAAATTAGAATATCTGAAACTCTCCTGAGGTGTTATGGGAATTAATTTCTTTTAAAAACAGCATTGAGAGACTAAAGGAATGGGGTAGAAACCAAATCATCACAAATAATAAGATTAACAGCTCACTAAATATTTTTTACTTATAATGTTCAATTATGGCTGAAAAAGAAAATTCTTGCCAATAAATGGTGAAAGTATTTCTCACAGTGATTAGCATGAAGTTACTAAAGTACTAAAAAAGAGTAGCCTAAGAGGAGTCTCATAGCCCCTTTAAAAATTTAAAAAAACTTTTGTTATAAAAATTTTAAACATAAAATTTTCAAGTAGAGAAATAATATAATGACCTTCAAGTATTCATAAGCCACCTTCAATAATTATCAGCTTTTTTCAAATCTTGTTGTGCTTGTTTCATCATCCCAAACTGGTTTGAAGAAAATAGCTATTTCATATTATCATATAGTTCATTTCATTTAGATAAAATGGGATTCAAACTAAGAAATGTTACTGTATTTATTAATCACTAGTCACTTGAACCAATAAAAACAAATTAGAAAACCACAAATTGGTAAAAAAAAGAACAGTGCAGTACCCAGAGTTTCTTTTGAAATTTAGGAAATAGTCACGCAGTGGGTACTGAAGTTTTATTTATCATGTTACAATCCAGAATTATGTAAGGCATAGTAACAAAGAAGCAACAAACTCTTCCGAGGCAGAAAAAAGTGCTCTGCTTTTGGTAAATTTTAACCGTTGAGATTTTAGCTACTTTAAATTTTAGCATCTATTTCATGGATCGTATATCTAATTTACTTGTTCATGAGTGTTTCTTACCTGATTTTAGCAACTCTAACTTATAACACTTTTAGAATCATCATAGTCCTAAGTTGAATGTATCTCATGTATTAGACGGAAGGACTGCCCACTTCCTCCTACGTTGTATTGAAAACATTTTCATAGCACGTTTTTAGGATGACCTTTCTATTCTTAATAAAACATATTTAACAGTGGCTTTAACTGAAGTTTTATGTGCTTAAATATGCTCTTTCTAACTTGAAGTCAGTTTAAATCTTCCTTCCACAAATAAGGATTTCCAAAATAGTAACTGAAATCAAAATGATAGGAAATAGTTAAAATCTATATGGAATGAAGACTAGTGTCGATGAGCCTGCTGTCTCATAAAATAAGTGCCAAAATAACATTTAAACTAGAAGTCAGATCATGGTAAAGATTGAAACAGTCAATCACATAAATAGCAATTAAATCCACACAGGTGGCCCTGGCTGGTGTGGCTTAGTGGATTGAGCCAGGTCCCCAGTAGGGGGTACAAAAGAGGCAACCACACATTGATGTTTCTCTCCCTCTCTTTCTCCCTAATCCTCTCTCTAAAAATAAACAAGTAAAACCTTTAAAAAGACTTCTGTTTGCTTTACTGATTTTATACTTGAAATTATTTAGTAAAGCATGCTATGATTTCTGATTAGTGTTGGTTTGGTTTGACAATCCAATGTTATATATGAGTTATTTTCTCTCAGTGGTGGAGCAAGATGTGCAAAAAAATTCAACTCACTCATTCCAATCATTTAATGGCTTAAAATACAGTCTCAGGATAATCAATTTTTTAAGTAACATGCTTTATTAATTTATATTATTCAGTACCATTATTTTTAGCTGGATTTTTCCTTTCTTATTAATTGAGGTGACATTTGTTAATAAAAATACAGATTTCAAGTGTACAATTCAATGATACCTCATTTGTGTATTGCATTGTGTGTTCACCACCCAAAGTAAAATCTCCTTCTGTTACCATGTATTAGACCCCTTTTATCACCTTCCTCCCTTTCCCTCTGGTAACCACCATACTGTTCTGTGTCTACCAGTTCTTGTCTCGTTTGTTCACTTGTCACTTTCAATACATATATGAGTGAAATCATATGGTTCTTGACTTTTTTCATCTGACTTATTTTGCTTAGCATGATATCGCCAAGATCTATCCATGCTGTCACAAAGAAATGGTGGTTTCCTTACTCCCTTCCAACCATAAAAGTTTGGTTCATAATAGGAAAGTAGACATAATTTTTAGGCCACTGTAGTGTATGACATACATAGGTGACATGCTGTTTCTTGTGCAAAGGGTTTGATTTTAACAGTAAGTAGAGCAACGCATGAGCACCCCTAGGTAAATCATGGTCAAATTCTGGGTATGTGCTCAGTTAAGGGGGAGAATCATCCTTGTCCACTTTTTAAAAAAGATTTTATATATTTACTTGTACAGAGAGGGGAAAGGGGGGAGAATGAGAACAAGAAAAACATTGATGTGGGAGAGAAACCAGTCAGTTGCTTCTCACATACCCCAAACGGGGAACTGGCCTTAAACGGAATCGAACCAGTGACTTTTGGTTTGCAGGACAACACCCAACCCACTGACTCACACCAGTCAGAACCCCTCTCCTTTCATATATGAAAATTAGAAAGGTACACAGAGAGAGCAACATATAACACGTGAATTTCATGTTGCTATCTTCCTCTGAATGTCAGTCAGGGAGTTACCCTTTTCTAATTCTTTGTTCTCTAAGGGCTAGAGATTCAATCTTATATGCCCAATGTTATGTGAGCACCAGTCTGGGTGAAAAGATATTTGGTGAAACAGAGCCAAATTCAAACATTTCTCCTTTAAGAAGTACTTATTCTTAGAAAATAATAATTTAATTTGCATTTGAAGCAAAAATGAGTGGTATGGAATAAAATTACGCTCATAAGGTATTTAGTATTTAGGTTAGACTTATAAATCGGTGTGTATACCTTACAAAAGTTAGTTCAGTTTTACCATCTAATCTCACCTCACTTGCATTTTGGTAATAGTTTTCTATCTAGATGTTGCTGAATCCAAATTTTATTTCTGCATTTGTGCCTTCAACGTTTTGGCCCTTTGGTTTCTTCCTGGGAATTGCAGGGGGATGACAGGCTAACCCTCTCATGGCTTGAGATTCAGATAATCAATTTATAAGGTTGTACAAATTCTCATAATTGAATTTCACTTTTTTCCTGAATTCTCTTCCCATTATATATGCATCCTATGATTGTGTAGTTTGTTATGGACTATGCCTTAAAAAGTACACTTCTAGAAATTGCACCACACCATTTTCTCATCTCCTATTTGCATTTTCTGCTCTTTCTACCGAGCACACCTTTCTTTTTTTTCCATTAAAATATTTATTGTTTGTTCTTCATTAGAAACATCTCCTTACAATAGGTAAAACATTTCATATATTATTGTGGTCTATTCCCAGTGGGCTTTTCCCTTCTGCCTGTGTTCCTATCTTCTGCTTTAAAAGCTCTTTTTCCTCTTTGGTTTTAGTCTTCCACAGTTGGTGCCTGAAGGCCTTTGAGAATACGAAAGAATCAATTTTTGACAGATGATCTAAGAAAATCACAATCCCTGGCTTCTTAGCATTTTGCCTTTAATCTTTTTCTGCCAATCTGAAGTGAGTGGTACAAACTCACACCCTTTAAAACCAGATGGATTCAGTTGGAGGAAGCCATCCCATGTTATCATGTTTTGCTTTTAGGTCATTCACGAAAGGCGTGCTCCGCCTCTCCGTTGTACTTTTTGCCTCCAGTTCTTTCCTCATCAACCTGGAATGCTGCGAGATTAATTTTTCTGAGATCCGATGGTGGTGATTTTCACTCTCAGTGCTCAGAAAGAGAAAGCAGCTTCTCTACACTGAGGGCATAAAATTCATACCCTGTGGCTTGGCATTCCGGACCCTATGCGCACCTTGCACTGACCTTAACCATAACCTGCCTTTCACCACGGCTACTCCCTTCTCTCTTTCATGTACCCTTTCGCCAAATCACTGCATCCCTCCCTCTTCTTCAGCTCCAGGGGCTGACTTTGTTAGCTTCTATCTGGGCTCTACATTCTTTTAATCTCTTAATGATCTATGTTCTCTTTATTTTTCATAATTTATTTTAAATAGAACTGTTTTCCTAAGCTTGGAATTACCTAATATTGATATTCTTCCCAAATATTTGAAACAAATGTACTGTAAAGTCCTCATCTTAAAATCCGTGGTGTGTATCACATTTTATCTTGAACTTTGTCATTCATGTTGATTCATTAAAAATTGAAAATCTAACAAGTTAAACACAATTTTGGGCTCTAGTGATACAGCAGTGAACAAGGCGGATGAAAATCTCCACCTCCATAGCGCTTACCTTGTAGTGTCATAGCTGCCTGAGGGAGTCTCAACACGTAGAGTTATCATTACTCTCACTGGTAGCGAAGAGAGAAGATCAAATGTCAACACATTTAGGAACTCCTAATGTTTCGCAAAAGCAAAACTAAATTGATTCTCATTAAGGAATGCTGCTTAATGACCGAAAAATGTGATAATTCTTGATGTCACTCTATTTGTTATACTAAGAACTATAGTTGAACCTCAGGCTAGTACTGATTTAGGACAGATGAATTAGTGAAGCGTAAGTTCCCATTTGCAAAGACAGGAACAAGAGAACAACATAGAAGGACAGCCAAGGTCACCGGGAGGACCCACACAGACTGGTGTGCATCCTGCTGTTCCAGGTTCTACTATGAGATTCTATTCAACTTCTCAGCTTCCCTGAGATAAGCAGTGGAGGTGACGGCCCCGCTGTGTTCTTACCATGACGCAAGAGGAGCCGTGGCCTCACTTTCACTGTCCAACTTCTTCTTTGTTTGCCCTGGTACAAAGGAAGAGGTGGGTGGATGGTGCTATTTCTCCTCCTTTGTTAATAGCCTGCTTAAAAAAAACCCACACATTTTTCTTGAGAATATGGGTGAATTTGGAATAAACATTTCTCCCTTCTGTTTCCCCTCTCAGAGTTCATCAAGATTATCTACTTTTTCAAATCTTACCTGTGCGAACTTATATTAATGATAACAATCAAGATTTCACTTGGCTCATATAGGGTCTCCTATTTCAGAAGTCTCCTCTCTCCAAATACAACATTCTTGGAGTCCCTGATGAATATAGCATGTTTCAATTGAAAGATTGGTTGGATGACCATATGCTGTGTAGTGGGCAGTCTTTTTTATGTACTGTGGTTCAGTTAGAGTGGTCCCACCTTGTACATCCTTGCTCACCACAACACTGCCTCCCCCACTCCCATAGTCAATCCCTTCCAATTGTCTGTGCCCATGAGTCCTCTATTCATGTTCCTTTGCATGCCCCTTTCACTTCTTCCCCCTGTTATCCTCCTCCCCCATGCTCTGGTAACAGTCAGTCTGTTCTTTATTTCCAGATCTCTGGTTCTATTTTGTTCATTTGTTTCTTTTGTTGATTAGGTTCCACTTATAGCTGAGATCATACAGTATTTGTCTTTTCACTGCCTGGCTTATATCATTAGCATAATACTCTCCAGTTCCATCCATGCTGTCACAAAGGGTAGGGGCTCATTCTTTCTTTCTGCTGCACAGTATTCTATCGTGTAAATGTACCACAGTTTTTTCGATCCATTCATTTATCAATGGGCACTTAGGTTGCTTCCAGCACTTGGCTATTGTAAATTGTGCTGCTATGAACAATTGGGGTGCATAGGTTCTTTTGAATTGGTGTTTCAGGGTTCTTAGGGTATAATCCCAGCAGTGGAATTGCTGGGTCAAAAGGCAGTTCCATTTTTAGTTTTCTGAGACAATTCCATAGTGTTTTTCACAGTGGCTGCACCAGCGTGCATTCCCACCAATAGTGCACTAGGGTTCCCTTTTCTCCACAACCTTGCCAGTACTAGTTTGTTGATTTATTTATGAGGGCCATTCTGTCTGATGTGAAGTGGGATATCACTGAGGTTTTAATTTGCATTATTTTAGTGGCAACTGATGCTGGGCATCCTTTCATATGTCCCTGGGCCCTCTGTATGTCCTCCTTGGAGAAATGTCTGTTCAGATCCTTTGCCCATTTTTTAATTTGATTATTTGTCTTCCTGGCCTGGCATCGTGTGAATTCTTTATATATTTTGGAGATCAAGCCATTGTCTGAGGTATCATTTGCAAATATATGTTCCCATGTAGTTGGTTTTCTTTTCATTTTCTGCTGTTTTCTTTAGCTGTGCAGAAGCTTTTTATTTTGATGAAGTCCCATTTGTTCGTTCTTTTATGTCCCTTACTCTAGGGCACATAGCAGTGAAAATATTGCTGCATGGAATGTCTGAGATTTTCCTGCCTATGTTCTCCTCTAGGACTTTTATGGTGTCATGACTTATGTTTAAGTCTTTTATCCACCTTGAATTTATTTTTGTGTATTGTGTGACTTGGTGATCAAGTTTTATTTTTTATTTTTTTGCATGTAGCTGTCCAGATGTCCCAATACCATTTGTTGAAGAGGCTACTCTTACTCCATTTTATGCTGCTGCCCTCTTTGTCAAATATTAATTGACCATAGAGACTTGGGTTGATTTCTGGGCTCTCTATTCTGTTCCATTGGTCTATGTGTCTGTTCTTACGTCAGTACCCTGCTGTTTTGATTGCAATGGCCTTGTAATATAGTTTGTTATCAGGTATTGTGAT
The DNA here is from genome assembly GCA_004027475.1 of Anoura caudifer. Lineage (NCBI taxonomy): Eukaryota > Metazoa > Chordata > Mammalia > Chiroptera > Phyllostomidae > Anoura > Anoura caudifer. The sequence goes on along the minus strand of PVKU01003000.1, from coordinate 190,118 downwards.
CTCTCCTACTTTGTTCCTTTTTTCTCAAAATTGCTGTAGCTGTTCGAGGTCACTTATGGTTCCATATAAATATTTGAAGAGTCTGTTCTATGAAGTGTTATGAAGTGTTTGTAATATATGTCATTGGCATTGTTCCTGTAGTTTTTGTAGATGTAGGGTGAGGTTGATTATTTGAAATGTTTCCGTATTTTTTATGTAGGCCTGTATTGCTATGAACTTCCCTCTCAGGACTGCCTTCACTGCGTCCCACAGGTTTTGGACGGTTGTGTGCTCATTCTGATTTTTTCCAGGAACTTTTTAATTTTTCTCTTGATCTCATTGTTAACCCATTCATTGTTTAATAATATGTCATCCAGTCTCCTTGTATTTGACTTTTCTTAGTTTTTTTCCCTTGAGGTTTCTTTCTACTTCCAAGCCATTGTGATCGGAGAAGATGCTTGATATATTTTCAATTTTCTTGAGTTTGCTAAAGCTTGTTTTGTGACATACCATGTGGTCTGTACTTGAAAATGTTTCATGTGCATTTGAAAAGACTGTACATTTAGCTTCTTTGGTGTTAAAAGTTGGGTATATCAATTAAATCCATTTGTTCTAGAGTGTAGTTCAATGCCACAAATTCCTTGCTGATTCTTTGCTTGGAGGATCTGCCCATTGATGATAGTTGGGTTTTAAAATCCCCTGCTATGAGTATGTTGTTGTTGATATCCTTCTTGAAGTCCTCCAAGGTTTTCCTGATATATTTTTGTGCTCCTGTTTCAGGTGCATATATGTTTACAAGGGTTATATCTTCTTGATTGGTTGTTCCCTTAAATATTATATACTGTCCTCTTTTGTCTCTATTTATGGACTTTGTTTTGAAATTTATTTTGTGTGATATAAGTATGGCTACCCCAGCTTTTTTCATGTCTGTTTACTTGGAAAATTTTTTCCAACCCTTCACTTTCAGTCTGTGTAGGTCTTTTGTTCTGAGGTGGGTGTCTTGTTGGAAGCATATATGTGACTCATGTTTTCTTATACATTCAGCTACCCTATGGTTTTTGATTAGAGCATTTAATCCATTTACATTTAAGGTTATTATTGATAGGTACTTACTCCTTGACCTTTTTTCCACTTTATACTGTGTTCCTCTCTCTCTCTCTTCTTTCTTCATCTTCTTAAAGTAGTCCCTTGAGCTTCTCTTACAATGCTGGTTTGATCAAGGTGTATTCTTTTCACCTTTTTTTTTTGGTCAGGGAAGCTCCTTATTCCACCTTCCATTTTATTTTTTATTTTTTAAGTTTTTTTAAAATTTATTTTTAGAGAGAGGGGAAGGGAGGGAGAAACAGAGGGAGAGAAACATCCATGTATGGTTGCTTCTCATGTGGTCCTCATTGGGGACCTAGCCCACAACCCAGGCATGTGCCCTGACTGGGAATTGAACCAGCAACCCTTTGGTTGGCAGCCCATGCTCAATCCACTGAGCTACACCAGCCAGGGCCCACCTTCCATTTTAAATGAGAGTCTTGCTGGGTAAAGTTGTCTTGGATGCAGTCCTTTGCTTTTGATTACTTGGAATATATCTTGCCATTCCCTTTCATCTTGTAATGTTTCTGTTGAGTAATAGGCTGCTAGCCTTATCAGAGCTCCCTTGCATGTTACTAGCTGTTTCTCCCTTGCTGTCTTTAATATTCTCTCTTCATCTTTAAATTTTGCCATTTTCATTATCATGAGTCTTGGAGTGGGCCTCTTTGGTTCCATCTTGATTGGGTCCTGGGGGCAGGTCAGCTAAAGTCCCAGTGCACTCTAAGATCCACCTCCCCCTGCTGGCTGCCTGTTAGTGTCAGTCCCTGAAAGAGCCTCTGGTGGTATTTGAGTTGCATGAGGTAGGTTCTCAGTGAGTCACCAGGTATGGGTGAATTGTTTTCACCAGAGTGACACAGGTAAACAGTGCCAGTGCTTGTTTTGAGGCCACTCAAGAATGTTTGAGAGTATATCAAATCCAGCTTCCACCTGCTGGGTGTTTGCTCACCTTTGTAGTATAGTGGGGTCTCAGGGAGTCATCAGAGTGAGGCCAGCAGAGCTTATTGAGCCCAAACAGACAAAGATTTGGTTGTGGGGAGGGAGGACTCTGTACCAATTGGGTGTGCGAGGAAAAAATGATCCCTGATTCTATCAGGAGCCTGATCTCTGCTGGGCAGAGCTGGCAGGAGCCTTGAGCATGGGGCTAGTGGATCTGCTGTGAGAGGAGTCATCAGTCAGGCATGGAGGCAGGTGGGGGTTGTGGCCCCCTTCCCTGAGCCATCCAACTCAGTCCAAGATTCTGCCTGGAATTGGCAGGGTGGAGCCACCAGAGGTCAGGAGGTTGGGGCTGCTGGGAACCAGGAGACCAGGGCTAGCAGTTCTCCCAGGAGAGCTAGGCTCCAGTCAGATTCCTGTGGTATGTAGAAGAAATAGTACTGCCCCAACACACCACTCAGTCACTGACACCCCTTGAGTCTGCCCACACCTCTACACCCCAGCCCACATCGCTGACTCCTCTGCAGGCCAAAAACTGTGGGGTAGGGCAACAGGGAGCCCAGAGGGTGGGGCTATTGAATTTAGGGTGATGCCATGTGGAAGGATGCGCTTCATCCAAGAACAATGGTGTCTTTGGTGAAAGAGTGATTCAGCTCAGTAATCCTGGTGGCTGTCCCTTCAGGTTTCTCCCCAGAGCCACAAACCCAAGTTTCTCCTCATGTGACTTTAGTACATTTTGCCCCCCCCTCTGCTGGAGCCCAAAGTGAGTGGCTGCAAGTGAGGTTTCATTCGTTGACCCTTTAAGAGGATGCCTGTGTCTCTACCAGACTCCTGTGTCTCCCTGGAGGATAGAATCCTGCTGATGTTCACAGCCAGATGTCATGCAGGCACCTGTTTCTGGCTCTGGTGCTCCAGACTGGGGAGTCCAGCTTGAGACCCCACATGTATCAGGGGGAAGCTTTGCAGTTGAGAGATCCCTCTGGAATTTCAGCCACTGCCTGCGGGAGCAGGGCCAACCTTTTTCACAACTTTCCCCTTTTTACCAATCCTGATGTGGCTTCTACAAATTTTTGGTTATGAGACTTCTATTCAGCTAGTTTATAAGTGGTTATTCAGGTTTATTTCTTTATATTTTAGCTGTAATTCCAGATCGGTCCTGGCAGGAGGGCAGAGTGGCTTCCACCTACTGTGCCACTGTCTTGGGTCTCCCTTAGAATGCCTTTTCATTTACATGATTCCTATGAGAATGCATGCCATTTAAAGAAAAAGTGAGAAAACAATTAGATACTGTCACAAAAGTTAATATAACACAAAACTACAATCACGAAATGTTTCCAGTGTTTTAAGAGAAAATAAATGAGTTTGTTCAGGGTCTTATGTGAAGCATCATTTATGCCTGTTTGTTATGATTATTTTCATGCTAGAAAGACATTTAATTTCCTTCTTGTAGCAGCAGGTCATTATTTTGTGTAATATTTCATCTAACAATACATGAATGCTGTTAAGGTGGACTGTGGGAACACAGGCAACGCTGGCCTAAAGGAAAGGGTTCACATAGAGATAGGAGACGCTGATAGGTTTTCAAAATTTGCGGAAGGAATAAAATTCAGAAATAGGCTGAGCTGTTTAACTGAAGCTGAAATTGTGCTGACACTTTAGAGTAGAAAAATTTGAGGTGAGACAGGTGTGACGATGTTAGCATGATTCTTTACAATCGTGTTCTCAATGGTATTTTGATGTTACTGGGCAATTGGACTCTTTGTTAGTCTTGTGTCTCTAAACAGGATATTCATGTTAACTTTGAGATCAAGGGTCCTAAATGCACAGCTGACCTTAGAACAACATGAGGGTTGGGGCCAAATTACATGCAAGGGAATAACAGTGCAATTAATGACTGACTTCTGATCAGAAACAAACTTCCAGAAGACATTGAATGACATGTTCAAACTATTGAAACTGTCCACCAAGGATTTTTTATGCAATGAATTTTTGCATATCCGCTTTAAAATTTCTGAAGGAAGTTATTTATGCTGGAAGGAAAAGGATACAGATGGTAACTCAGATCTGTAAAAAGAAATGAAGTACACAGGAAATGATAAATATGTTGGTAAATATAAAAGATTAAATTTTTCTTTTTCTATCTTAAGCATTTTTAAAGGCATATTGTGGCTGAAAGAAAAATTATAGAAACATTATAAAAATATTGAGTTATTGAGTTTATTATAGGTAGGTGTAATATGCATGGCAATAACAACAGAAAGGAGGGGGTAACTGTAGATACACTGCTATAAACTTCCAGTATTTTAAATTAATTAATTAAACATCAACTCTAAAAGGGTTGTGACAAATTAGAGATGGATTTTATAGTATCTGTCAACCACAAGAATGAAATGTGAAGAGACAGAGCTGGAAGCCAAGAGAAGAATTAAGATGGAATACTAAAAATAATGTCAATTAACACAAATAAGGAAGGAGGAAGAAAAGACAAAAAATATGATAACTAGAACAAACATCAAAATAGCAGGCCTAAATACAACCATATCAATAATTTAAATGGGCAAAACACTCCAGGCAAAAACGGTTTTTTTTGGGGGGGGGGTAAAAACAAACCCCAGAAGGAGCTGCATGTGGGTGTAATCACACAAAGGCACACGGAGAGTGAACACAAAGGCAGAAAAAATGTGCTATGTAAATAGTAAAACTAGAAAAGCCGGAGTGGCTGTATTAATGGAAGAAAAGACAGGTTATAAGTGACAATGAGAGACATGTCCTAAGAATAACTGGGCTAATAACTTTAAGAAACTATGTATAAATGTATGTGCACCGTAACAGAACTTCAAAATGCTTGACGCAAAAACGGACAGTGGGAAAAGAGACCAATACATAATTATTTTTTATTTTAACACATCTCTCACAGGTACTGGGAGAACATCTGACAACCAAGAATCAGAAGGGTATAGATTATTTGATTTATTCTATCAAGCACTGAACAGTTTTATAGTTTTAGGTTTTCATTCAGGCCTATGATCCATTTTTACTGGTTTTTTTACACCGAATGTGAGGTATGAAGAGAGATTCATCTTTTCCGTACGCTGCAATCTCATGTGAAATGAAAACCCTTTCAGCTTTGAACCGACTTTGCACCTCTGTGGAAATAAGTGCGCGTGGATCTATTACTGGGCTTTTCGCTGTGCTTCCTTGGCATGCTCTTTTTTGAAATCATTTTGGCTATTTTAGTTTCTTTGCCCTTACATATAGATTTTAGAAACAGCTTGTCAATTTCTAAAGGAAAAGCAACCTTAAAATTGTTATTAAACTTGCATTGTACATGGGTTTTGGAAGAATCAACATCTTAAAAAATACTGAGTTTTTTCATTTGAAACATGGTATATATTGCTCTGGTAATTTTGGTCCTATTTGATTTTTTCATTAGTGTTTTATGATTTTATACATAAAGATATTACACATTTTTAAGATTTATATTTGTATTATATTTAATGCCATTGTAAATCATGATTTTTATATTAATTTCTAATTATCCATTGCTACTATATAAAACAAAATTGATATTTTCATATTGTCCTTGTAGTCTCCAAATTTGATAAACATGCTTTTTTATTCTAGTCATTGTCTTAGATTCTTTGGAATTTTCTAGGTAAAAATTTTGGTTTTTGAGGGTGGGACATTTATTTTTTTTCCTTTCCAATGTCTCTTTTATTTTTTGTCCTGTATTGTTGTGCTGAGTGGAGCAAACGATAAGATGTTGGGTAGGCAAGCACATTGTTGAAGTGCTGTCCTAGTGTTCTTCAGTGTCTTGACTTACAGAAATTATACATGTTACAGAAGTTTTGCTCATGTTACAACCTATAGTGCTGTTGGCCATGATTCCAGCATTAATGGATCAACAATAATATCAACAATAATATATTAAGTGTATTAAAACAAAAACATTGAATAAGGTCATTAATCAGTTGATGACAATCAATAAAACCATCTGGGCCTGCAGCCTGCTTTCTTGGAGAGTTTTAAAGTATATATCCAATTTCTTTAATAGATGCATAAATACTCCATTTATTCTTCAGTGAATTTTGGGAATTTGAATCTTTCAAAGAATTTTAGTATTTCATTTAATTAGTTGAACTCAGAGGTGTAGGATTGTGTATAGTTTTCTCTTATTAACCTATTATGATACTGCCTCTGATTTCTGACATTTATAATTTATATATTTTCTTTTTTGTTGGTTTGCCTGGCTAGAGATGTGCCAGTTTCACTGACTTTGTTGGTTTTTTTTTTGTTGTTGTTGTTTTGTTTTTTTAGGGCACAAGTGTTTGGTTTCATTATTTTTTTCTGTCTTTTTAAATAGCATGACTTTATTTTCTCTTTCTAAGAAGCCTCCCAAAGAAGCATTGATGTGTTATTTTTTTACCTTTTTGTTGTTGTTTTCAACTGCATTGAATTCTACTTTTACTTTTTCTTCTATTTGCCTGGGGTTTAATTTTATCTCTTATCCTCAAATTTCTTTTTTTTGAAGATTTTATTCATGTTTAGAGGGAGGGGAACTGAGGAAGAAAGAAAGAGAAACATTGATGTGACAGAGAAACAGCCACCTCCCCTCACCCCCAACCAGGGGCCTGTCCCGGAACTCAGCTGTGTGCTGTGACTGGGAATCGAGCCAGCGACCCTTCAGCTTTTGGGATGGTGCTCAACCCACTGAGCCACACCAGTCAAGACAATTCTCAAATTTCTTAGAGTAGGAACTTTGGAGTACTGGTTTAAGATATTCTCTCATCTAATATAAGCATTTAATGTACAAGTTTCCCTCTAAGCACTGCTTTACTCCTTGCATCATCCAAAGTCTACTGTTATATTTTCATCTTCATCCAATTCAAAATATTTTAAACCACCCTGTTATATCCTCTTTAACCTTCACTGCCCATAGGAATTCTATCAATTTCAATATACCTGGGTAATTTCCTCCTATTTTCTGCTCTTGACTTATCATTTTAATCTATTATTGCATATTTTACATAAATCTACATTTTACTGATGTTGAAGGATTTTTTTTTTTTGGCCCAGAGTATGGTTTCTCTGGGAAAGTGTTTCCTATGCATTTGAAAAGAATATATATTCTGCTGTTAGTTAGTGGATTTTTCTAAAATGGCAAATAAGTCAACTTGATTAATAACATTGTTTAGGGCTTCTGTGTAGCTACTGAATTTCTGCTACTTGTTCAATCAATTACTGAGAGGAGAGTGTTGAAGTCTCCAACTGTAGAATTTCTATTTCTACCTTTGGTTTCATTAGTTTTGCCTCGTGGATTATGAACCTCTGTTTTTAGGTCTGTATATATTTGGGACGATTACGTCTTCGTGGGTATTTGTATCTTGTAAATATGACCACTCCATCCTCATTTTGATGTGTTTGCATGACACATAGTTCCCATACTTTCCCATTGTGTTAGTGATGCGGTTGGATTAAAATCTACCATTCTTTTAACAATTTTCTGTTCGTTTTTTCTGAATACTTGTTTTTTTTCCTCTGGCTTTTTTTGGGTTACATATTTTTTATGATTCCATTTTACTGTATTATTATCTTTTCATATGTCTTTTATGTTTTCCCAGAGGTTATCTTCAAATTAACAGCAGGCATCATTTATCAAACTCTATCTTCAAATAGTACACACCACTTCATGTGTAGTATAAGGACAACAAAAGAGGATACTCTGAATTTCTGCCTCTCCTCCACCGGGCTATAATCGCAGGAACTTGTACTGAAGTTCCAACACAAAATTCACTGCTCTTGGTTTTGCTTTGGTTAGCAATTTATATTTCAGAACAATTAAAAACAAAAAGTATGCATTGAATAGCTTTATTTATGGTATTTGAGGATATATATACACATCCTTGCCCAGGGATGTGTTCATTGATTTGAGAGAGAGAGAGAGAGAGGAGTGAGGGAGAAGCACTGACGGGTTGCTTCCCATAGGCTCCCTGTCTGAGGATCAAACCCACAGCCCAAGTATGTGCCCTGACCAGGGGTCAAACCCTCAGCCTCTTGGTGTAAGGGGAAGTGCTCCAACCGACAGAGCCTTCCAGCTAGGGGTCTTTCTTTTCTTTCTTTTTTAAAATAAGCATTTTATTTATTTATTTTAGAGAGAGGGGAAGGCAAGGGAGAAAGAGAGGGAGAGGAACGCTGATGTGTGAGGGAAACATCAATCAGTGCCCTCTTGCACGCCCTCAGCTGAGGACCTGGACCACAACTCAGGCATGTGCCCTGATCGGGAATGAACTGGTGCCCCTTCGGTTTGCAGTGTGACGTCCAACCCACTGAGCCACGGGTCAGGGTGAAGGCTCTTTATTTCTTGATGTAGATCCTAGTTTTCTCTAGTATCCTATTTCTTCTGTCTGAAACACACTCTTTAACCATTAGCCTTTGTTATGATACAGATTATCTGGCAGTAAATTCTCTAAATTTTTCTTTCTCTGGTAAAGTATGTTTTATTTTGAAATGCATTTTCAAAGTATAGTATATTTAGGTAGCAGTTTTTTTCTTTTTTTTTTTCAGCACTTTAAAGATGCCGTATGCTGTTTCCTGGCCTGCATAGTTTATAGTAAAAAGTTTGCTGTAATTCTCACCTTTGTGCCTTTGTATGTTATATGCCTTTTATCCTTGGTTTATTCAAGATACTGTCTTCTTCCCTTTGAGTAGTTTGATTATGATGTGTGTGTATTATGTTTGTCTTACCTAATGCACATAGAGATTATTGGATCTGTTTCAAAAAATTGTCAGCCATTTAATCTTCTAATATGTGCTTTTCCTAGTAACACAGGAGGGCTCATGGGGGGGGGGCAAGGAAGACCTCAACCTAGTGAGTTTGGTGAATGTATATATTTTGTTTTTGTTGAGTATATTTATATCTACGAGATAAATTCCTGAATCATAAGCTATATATATAATTAGCTTTAGGCCAATCTGCGTAATGATTTTCGGAGTCATTGCCCAGTATACATTCTCACTAGGAATGTAAGCAAGTTTCTCCAAACCCTTCCAGCTCCCAGAATTTTCTCTCCTTTTCAAGTAGCCATTCTGAAGATAATTAAACTGTTTTAATCTTTATTTCCATTATGACTAATGAAGTTGGCCACATTTTCACATGTTGGCCATTTGGTTTGCCTCTCTTTGAATTGCCTGATGAAGTACTTGATTCATATTTTCACAACTTGCATTGGGTGGCCAAAAAGTTTGTTTGGTTTTCTCCATGAGATGGCTTTCATATCAGTGTACATTTTAAAAAATGTTATCAAAATTGGTGAATTTTTGTGTATCCATTTTAATATTGAAGATGGAAGAAAATATACAACATTTTTGGTATATTATGCCTTATTATTTCGAGAAAGGCAAAAACGCAAGTGAAACACACAAAAATGGATTTGTGCAGTGTTTGGAGAAGGTGCTATGACTGATTAAACGTGTCAAAAGTGGTTTGCGAAGTTTTGTGCTGGCGATTTCTACAATGCTCATGGTCAGGTAGAAAAGTTGAGGTTGATAGTGATCAAATCAAGACATTAGTTGAGAACAATCAACATTCTACCATGTGGGAGATAGCTGGTGTACTCAAAATAGCCAAATCAATAATGTTATTGGTGAAAATTAAAAAAAAGTGTCTTCATTTTGTGGAAAAAACACATGGACTTCTGGCCAAGCCAGTAGTATTTTCATAGTTCTAGCACCGCTACGAACACAGTGATTAGCTATGGACCACGTACACACGTCAGCGACTTGGGGTTATTCAGTGTGGTGGAGGCAGAGTGAATTTTCAGTAAATGTGAGTGATAGGATTATAGATGATTTTATTTTAACACCTATCTTTAATCTTTTAATTTTTTTCTAAATGTTTTAAAACAAATATATCAATATATATACATATACATATCTGTATATTTAAAACTTTAATCAGTAAAAAATGTTTGAAAAACCAAAAAATAAGTCTTGTCATGACTTAAACATTGTTTGTAGATATATATTGATATGTATGTATAATTTGGATGTATTTGACCCAATCAACAAATTGGTAAAATTGGCCCGGAGATTAAGAACTTTTAAAATGACAAGAGGAAAAATTATGTATTCAGTAGTCTTTCAACAGCAATTATGTCATATAAATAAATGAATGGGTAAATAAATGGCCCAGGAGCCCCCTTACCTGATTAAAGAATAATCTCTATACTGGCTACCCCTAAATGCTATTAAATTTTTATTTTTGATGTATCATTAAACTGTTAGCCTCAAAACTATGTAGGCTTAATTGTAAAGACTAATATAGGGGCTAATGCAAATGAGGTTTATTCTTGTGAGTCTGGAAAACACAGAGTTTATTCTTGTATCATTTATTCATTAGTATTATTTGTCTTCTTGTTATTATTTCATATCCTGACTTATGATTTATCTTTTAGGTAGTGAAAGCTGATAATTTAACCTACTTTCGCCCACCTCTATATATGGGTTATATAATTTTTGAAGGTATTATCTAAACAATAGTTGTCTTCTTGGAAATAAAAAATAGCCTTAGTGAGTCTTTCCAAATGTTGTGTTAAGATGTGTGACATTTTGAATAGAGAAAAGTTTAATGTATGACTTCTAACTGGTAGCTTATCATTTTTATTATCATTTGCATCCACAATTGCCCTATGAAAGGTGCATTTTTGCTGTATTTGGAATAGAATTTACTAGGATTTGTGTTAGATGTTACGGAGTGTTTAAAAAGAGTAAATTTTGAATGTCATTTTACAAAATATGAAACTCCTTTACAACATTATTAAGGACATGGCTATACCTTTATGTAAAGTATAATATGAATATTATACAAATTTTAAGCAAATAGCTGATATGTAATAGGCAATGTTTACAATACCATTCTTCCCAAAGTCAATTAAAAAGCTCTCAGTTTATATATTAGAATATGAAAGGTGATGAGAAAAATGGTTGATTGGACGTATCACTTAGCAGTTGAAACACATATGTACCATCCCATCAAAACAATTTCATCTGATTTGGTCGCTGATGGCACAGCTTAAAATACAGGGTCCGGCAGAAGTAAGGCCTGAACGAGTGTGGTTGGCAGGGTAAGAATACGGATGTAATGATGTATAGTTTTAATTTGAACATTTCACCTAAAGTGTCATACAGTGTGCTCGAGTGTGATATTGTTATGTTACAGAATTACATGCTTATGGTTTTGTATTAAAAGATTTTGTGATAAAAAGGGCATTATTTGTGCTGGCCCCTGTGTAATTCACCACGTAATGTGTCTGCAAAGCCACTGACGGCAGCCATTGTCCTGTGCAGCATGTAAAGCTTATGGTAACTAATGCTCTTCGGAAGTTTAGTAGCCTTTGCAAATTGTTTGGAATTAATTTGTTTTGAGTAAACGAACATTAGTCTGTTAAATGAAGCTGATAAAAAGAGGACTGCAAAGAAGTAGGAGACCATCTCACCAGGGTAGCTTTTAAAACACACGTTCATACGAGTCAGGAGAAGTGCTGTCCTGTAAAAATGATCTTCCTCCTTCTAGTTGCTTGAGCTTTGTGCCTCCTGAGGTGATCCGGAGATCTGGCAAATAGAAACGTGTTTAGAATCTTACTCATTAGAATACTGAACTCAGCCATCAGCAGGATTGACAAGGTCTGAGACAAAGCATTTGGCCTGGCACACAACCTGTACTGATATTTCCCTGTGGCTATAATGCGGTACACCTGACAGATGCTGGAGTCATTTAGCATGGCAGGAGGCACTCGTAAACACCGCAGACTGGCACTCAACATGATAGGGATTATTTTTCTTTTGTCTGCCTGAAGTTACATGGCCTGTAATCAACAAAGGATTTAGGCATAACCAGCTAAAAAAGAGTGAAATATCATTTATATGCAATATTTCTGTTGCTTATGAAGTCTACAGAAGCTGAGATGCTTTTTTGATGCAGATGCAACACATTTTACGTGTTTATGTTTCATAATCAGAAATGCTTTATAAAAGAAAGACATGAAGGGTATTACTGCTCATGAAGTAGAGACGATGTATCTCCTATTTATTTTCCTGATGGTTCCTTAAAGATGTAATGGACTTTACTAAGTCCAGGTCTTTACATTTGTTAATGAAGTAGAGAAACTGCAGTGTTACTGTGTAGGAAGTCCTAATGACAATGTGTCTGCGTCGGAAAAAGAGAGGCAGAAGTAAATGGACACTCTGCTAATTCTAAAAATTATACTAGCTGTCCTACGGGATGGGGACAGATGCTGTTAATATATATGTCCTGCTTGCACAGAATAAAAACATAGCAATTTTAAATTTGGCTTTATTAAAGTTTCTTTTTAGCTCAAGTTCCTCATTTGGTACCTAGCGATTGGAGGAAAGGCTCATTGATAAAGTTTACGTAGGTCCTTTGTGGAGCAGTAAAGGCAGTGGGCCATGATGCTTTCAAAGTATCAGTTTATTGAATTTACAAATTATCACATAATCAAAATCACCTTGCAGTCTGTAACTATATAGGGACTTCAAACAGGAAAACTAACAACACCTTAAAAGAACAAGCACAACAGCTGAACCATGGTGCCCCACCGACACACAACATGTATTAGAAGGGTTTTTTTGTTTGTTTGTTTGTTTTTTGTAAGCCTAAATTTGTTGGAAAAAATCCCACTTGTTTTGTATAGGTCATGGCTTTCTCCCAGTTTGCTTTAGGGTTCCATGATTTGCCAGATACAGCTGCATGTGTTGATGTAAAAACTGCTTTATCTGAGGAAGTAACCACGGTGTAACATGTATGTGTCAGGGTAAGTTGTAGAAGTTGATGAAAAGATGCTTCAGGGCTATGCCCAAACACAAGGAGGAGTTGGAATTCGGAAAAACACACACACTTCAGAAAAGTTGAAGTTTTAGTCGAACAATCCTGCCAATGTTTTCTTTACTTCTGCTGCCAGCTACGGCGTGCTGGTCGCTTTCCTAAAACTCATGCTCCGATTCCTGCATGTTCAGATTGATGACTTGTCCTCATGTTGGGTATTTGGCCCATTGAGCAGTTTGATATTTTGATATTTTCTTAGCTAACATCAGGATTCCACGTTTTGCCCTGCTCTCTACTTCGGAAAGGAGTTTCTTAAGTCCGCTGTGATCGACACACCTGGATCTGTGGATCTGCTTTCATTTTAAGCAAATTCATAAACAAGGTGGGAGAGCGGAGCTTTGAAATGACTTCAATGAGATCTACACTGTGGGTAGTGAGTGTACACCACCCCTTTCATGGGAAAGTCTTTGCTTCAGATTTCGGGTCAGTTTCCATTTCTTTAGTGAAGCCTTCCTTGACCTTTCTGCCCAGCCCAAGTGCCCCTAGTACGGGCTTTCAAAGTATCACCTAGCACCCCTTTTAAACAAGGGTCACCGCTGCAGTTTCACATTTATTTTGGGCTATTTGACTAATCTTCCCCTAAAGTCCCAGCTCCATAGTGATAGCGATTGTGTCTGTTTCTTCTCTTTTTTTTCCTGTTTCATATCCTTGGTGCCAAACAGATGGTGAAAACCCAGTAAATGGTTGTCAAATGAATGCATTTTATAAAGCACTGCTTTATATTATTTATGTAATTTTGTAATGTTGACTTATAATTTTGAAACCTTCATAAAATATGCATTAGTGTTTTGTTCTGCATATGTGGTATGGCTTTGGTAGACCCATAACTCACACCCTGCCTGCCTCTCTACTGTGGATCCGAAGGAGCGATAGATTGTCTTGAAAGTCAGACAGGGACTGTGCAATGTGGCTTCAGGTCTGGCCGTAGCCCTGTTAGTAATTGTTATCTTTACTCATTTTAATCGTACTTACCAGTCAGGTGCCTACTTAGGAGCAAAGTGGAGTGAAAAGTGCCTTCCATCAATGGATACTTGAGATGTAGAATCATCTCAAAAGGGAAAATGCTGGGAAAGGCCTTACCAATGTCTCAAGAGACCTTGAAGACAGAGGAAATAAATGGGGTGAGAACATTAAGTCCCAGCAATCATTTATTGTATTCTCTTTACCTGGACATTTTTAAAAGAGGACTATTGAGCAAGAGGAAAAACTTTAGATTCCTGTTCCATCTCCTTATGTTCAGGCATGAAGTGAAAAGGCTGACCTGTACGTGAACTTTTATGAGTCTCTGTATGCTGACCCCTCTCCACCTGCTGCTCTCAGATTTAGCTCCCTCCACTCCCGCCTCTGACTTCCACTAGAGCCATATACCACCCACCAACTTCCCCCAACCCTCCCCCGCAAGTTCAGGTGACCACCTGTATTTCACCCAGGAGGCTGGGTGGAATGATCTAGTTCTTCTTCTAGTCTCCAAATTTGATACATGGACTGTGAAAGCTCCTCCTCCTCCTCCTCCATGTCCTCCTGCTCCTCTTTCCCCCTCCACCTCTTCTTTCTTCTCCTCCCCTTACCTTTGTTCCAGCCCTGACCACTGTGGCTCAGTTGGTTGGCTTCGGAAAAGTGAAAGGTCGCTGGCTGGATTCCAAGGTCAGGACACGTGCCTGGATTGTGGTTCCAGGCGCATACCGGAGACAACCAATTAATGTTTCTCTCTCACATCAGTGTTTCCCTCTCCTTCTCCCTCCCTCTCCTTCTTGCTAAAAAAATAAATAAGAAGCCTGTCCTGGAAGTAGTGTTGTATACATCACTTCCAGGACATCGATGTTCTATAACAACATTATGATGTTGTATAACATCATTGCTTCCAGGACATACATGAATGTTGTATAACAACATTGATTATTTCTTGATCCTTCCCCCCACCTTTACAATAGCAATCAGCCTTCTCCCTAAAGCAGTGCTGAAGCCTTGTACCATCTGGGGAAAAAAAAATCATGTATTTAAAAAAATGGAAAGAATAAAATGACACGGGAAAAATAAAGTATCCAAGATAATATTTTGCCACATTATTATTTACTTTCAAAATAACAATGTCAAATAAGCACACTTACCCCCATTTGATAAACGAAAGACTAGTGCACGGACCATGCGAGCAAGCTGCTCACTGTCACAGCCAGAAGGGAGCCCGGGAAGTCGGGGGCGGAGCTGGTGAGGGACTGCCTGTCCGTACAAGAAACACCGAATGTTCTCTCCGGCCTCAGAACCTTGGCGCATACATACTAGTTGGTTTGCTCAGTTTGTGGCTAACCCCTACTTTAGGGGTCTCCAAAATACACTGATGTGGTTTGTATTTTCATTCTGGGGTTTGCACAGAATGATCCATTGAGATGTGGGAAGAAAATATTGAAGCTTCAGTTGCTGTGTGTCTAACGTTGGGTTTGCAGGCTGATCACCACATAAACTTCCTCTTCTTCCCCCCACGTCTCTCCCTGTTTAGGTTTTCCAGGCGGGGGCTGGGCGCGGTCCATCACATTCTCTGAAAGGGAGGGGCGCATGTCAGTCTCCTGAGAGTTCCTGCGGAAACTTCTCTCGTTAGATTTTGGCCTAGGACGTATTGCTCCCATTTCTCCCACTTTTCCAAAAAAGGCCTTTTCAGGTTGTCATTCTATTCCATGTAGATAAAGGAGAAGGGGAAGGGTCAGGTCAAGGGACCATGTACAGGAGCAGTGGGGAGGGGATCATCTTTGGGAGCGGGTTTGGGTGGGGCAGGGGAGAGCAACGGGGGGAAAATGGGGGCAGCTGTAGCTGAACAACAACAAAAAATACCTAGTATTGTATATGTGGCTTTTGACTGCTGGCCTACAATCTTTACCTACAATCCTGAAATCTAAGAAGCTAATGTCTATAAAAGCTAGAAATCTATATCTAACTTTCTCTCTCTATATCTGCATATGTTTTATATATTTATTTGGCAGCAATACCTGACTTAAACTAACATGAAGCTGTTTATAATTAAAACCTAAAAAAATCTCAGTTGGTAGGAACATGCATACGTTTTCTTGCAAAAATATTAATATATAATATTCATTAAAGGTATTATATAATATACAGTATGATCTTCCTAAAATGAAAAAATAAATTATAAGATATGTGATAGCTAATTTTATGTGTTAACTTGACTGGATCATGGAGCATCCAGATATTTCGCTATGATTATTTCTGGGAGTGTCTGCAAGGATGTTTTTAGCATTTGAATTGGTAGACTGGGTGAAGCAGATGCCCTTCCCAATGTCGGTAGGCATCATCCAATTTATTGAGGGCTTGGATAGAACAAAAATGTAGAGGAGGAGAGAATTTTTTCACTCGGCCTGACTACTGAGCTAAGACCAATATTTTTCTAAACTTGGACTAAGATGCATGCCATTGGCTCCCTGCTTCTCAGACCTGCAGGCTTGAGCTGAAACTACACCATGGGCTTTTCTGGGCCTCCAGCTCAGCCTGCATAACTGCACAGCCACTTCTGTGTAGTAAATCAATCAAAGTCTCTCTCTCGCTCTCTCTCATGCTCCCTCTCTCCCTTTCTCTCTCTCTCTTCCTCTGTCTCTCTCCTACTAGTTCTCTTCCTCCAGAGAATCCTGACTAATACAACATCTTCCCTCAAAGATTTCAAGAAACAGGCCCTATAGCCCCGCAGGGGCTCCTTTTCTTTTTTGAACATTTGTTTCTTGAAGAAATACCTCATTTTGATGCTGTATATCTATTGTCTTATCATTTTAGTCAAAATGCCCATTTTAACATTTTATTACCTGTTGATTAACATTGTTTGTCAAGTTGTTAGACTTGGATTTACATTCTTTTAGAAGAGTTACGGTGCATCAGGCTGGATGCAGAAGAATCCGTCTTATTAGACATTGTGAAGACATGATTCATGTTCACAAAGGAATCACTTCTTCAGGGACTGTTGAACTTCCAAGGCAAAGCTAGCAGTCAGTGCTCCCAGTATTATTATGTAAATTTGCGAAGCGCAATCTCTTTTATTCTAAAAAGTCTCTGTTTCACTTCTTTTGTGCCTGAGATGATGAAGTTGGTGACAAAGAAGTTGCCAATAAAATAAAATTTTATTTGGTTTATGAGTTTTTGTTTAAACATTTAAAAAAATTCATATACTAGAATATATATTCTCTAAATATTTTCTCTACCTGATTATTAGTGGGGTTGAAATTTAAATTTAATAGATATAGAAAATGTATATTTTTATAAAACAACTAAAATGGTTTTGTGTGAATCCTTTAAAAAATAGAGGAATATGTTTAAAGATCTTTGAGAATCTAGAAATATCAAAACATGCTGTAATTTCCAATTCTGCCACAAGATGGCGGCAAAAGCCTTTGTTTAGTTTAAAAAATTGCTCTCCTTTTGCTAGGTTAAAAAATCAAATCCTTTCGTGTTTCCTGAACACTGCTGCAGTAGATATGAGCTAGCAGGAGATCGCAAATTCAGATTTAACATTCCTTCCTCCAGCCAGAATTCCCCTCTTTATTGTCATCTGTACCGACAACCTCACAGTTCCTCCTCTGTAGTGGAAACATGGGCAGCATTTTTTTTTCCATTCTTTTTCCAAATGTTTCTCTAAGCTTTATCCTCAAGCAAATTCTTTGTTTTTTTTGTTTTCAATATTAAACAGATTAACCTTCTTCTTTCCTCTGCCTGTTTCATAGAATTTGTTTTTACCTGGGCTTTGATGATTACTTGGTTAGTACAGCATTTACCTAGTTTCCGGGCTCCAAAACATTCAAAATGTAACAAGGAAAACACTATTACGTAGCAGTGAAGAATTAAGGATTACTGTAATTGTATCACTGCCTTGACTCAACTTGTTACCATCTCCAAACTCGAGGCCTTCCATCCTCCTCCTCTCCAAGCAAAATTCCCGTCTCCTTCTCTTCATCTCAGCTAAGGTAAGTTTTGCCGCTGGTCCCAGCATGCAGCTCATCGGCTCTCGTGACCGCTGCCCTCACGCGTAGTTTGTAGCAGGCCATGCATTCCTACCACCTCTTTGCCTTTTCATCTTTCTTACCAGTCTGTAAAAGGCTTGACTCTTTTGGATGCACCTTACCTCTGGGTAGCTCAGTGTCAGCTGATCGCCTGGTTCAGCCTCCCTGGAACTAGTTTACTTGTGTAACTCCTTTTTTCATATCTTTAAATTAGTGTTCTTTTTATTTTTCAGAGGCACCAACCCGTTAGAGAAAAAAGTTTAAGATTCTATTCACTTCCACTTAATTTGTCCCCCAGTTACATCTATAGTGTAAAATTAAGTTACTCGATACTTATTTTGATCTATTTCTATGTATCAGAATATAATACAATCTTTGTATAATAGTACAGCATCTCAATGATTAAAGAGTCAATAGACTTTATACTATATGATTGTTACTATGTAACAAAACTATAAAACCAAACCAATCATACTTTCATAATGTGACCTATCGATGTTTGGTTATGAATTAGTCCGTTAATATCATGGGAATACATAGGCCTTCAAAAGATTACCTAATGAGCCCACTACAGAAAATCATATCCAAACTTTCCACAAAATATATGCCTCCATTAGTTTCTATGGAGAGCACAGAGAGAATTCTATAGTGTCCCTCAGTTATTATTTCTTTATATCCATCAACAGTTGCCTGTTAGATGTTCTTTGTTTTTGCCCCAGGCCGATGTTTCAGCTTATTTAACAGCGTGTGAGAATTCACCCAGGGCTAGATGTGGCCCTGCCTCACCCCAACATCGCATTTAATCCAATCCCTCGACAACTGGCCTGTTTTAATCCTAGGGACATTTTGATTTGTGTGACGGATGATGCTTCCCTCTTTGCTTTTTCTCCTTTCGCAATAGCAAATTCGATTCATCTCTCATGACCACACTGCATAACACAGCACTGTCCCAGCATGCTAATTTTATCCTTGGACTTACTATTTTTCTACCCAACTCTTTCTGTCTTCCTAACCTTTCAAAGTTCCTTATTTAGCTGTCCCTCCATATGTATATTTTCTTTTTTTACTGGAATATTTTATTAAAATATTTTTATTGCGGTTTAATTGACACATAACGCTATATGAACCCCAGAGATCCAATGCACATAACAAGGCAATGTTTGCATGTGTTTGCGAGATGGTCACCATGGTGAATCTAGTTAATACGTGTCACCAGGCAGAGCTACATTTTTTTTTTCTTGTGGTGAGAACTTTTAAGATCTACTTCCTAGCAACTTTTCGGTATATGGTAGAGTAATGTAACTCTCATCATTGTGCTGTGCATTACACCTTCATAACTCTCTTACTTTATAACTGGAAGTTTGGGCCTTTTGGCCATTTTCACCTATTTCATAGCCCCCACCCCCAGCCTCTGGCAACCAGCGATCTGCTCTCTAAGAGTTCCTTTTCTTCTTTTTAGATGCCACATGTAAGTGAGACCATCTGGCATTTTTTCCTCTAACTTATTTCATCTGTGGATAATGAATGTATACCTCAAGGTCTGTCTATGTTGGGAAGATGTCCTTTTTGTGGCTGAGAGATATAAATACATATCTCTCAGCCATATGGCATAGGAGTGCATAGATCTTTTTAAGTTACTATTTTTGTTTCCTTTGGATAAATACCCAGAAGTGGGACTGCGGGATCATATGGTGATTGTATTTTTGAGTTTTTGAGGAGCCTCCATACTGATTTCCACAGGGGCTGCACTAATTTACACTCCCGCCAACAGCACAAGGGTTCCCTTTCCTCCACATCCTCTCCAATGCTTACTATTTCTTGTCTTTTGGATGGTAGCTATTCTAACCAGTTTCACTGTGGTTTTGAGTTGCATTTCCCTGATGACTAGAAGTGTTGGATATCTTTTTATGTTTCTGTATGTTTTCTTTGGAATAATGTCTATTCAGATCCTCTGTCCATTTTTTAATGGAATTGTTGCTTTTTAAGTCCTGCTTTTGCGTTGTGTTAGTTCTCTGTAACTTTTGGACATTAACCTTTCTGCTCCCGCGCCTTTCCCTTTGGAGTCAGATCCAAAGGGTCTCCACTGAGCCTGAAGTCAAGGTGCTTTCAGCTTATGTTTTCTTCTCAGAGTTTCATGGTTTTAGGTTGTACATTTAAGTCTTTAATCCAATTTGTGTTCATCTTTGTGTCTGGTGTAAGATAGAGGTTCAGTTTTATTCTTTCATGTGTGGTTGTCCCATTTTCCCAACACCATTTATTGAAGAAACTGTCCCTTCCCCACTGTATATTCTTGGCTCCTTTGTCATAATTGGATTGACCATATAGGTGTGGGTTTATCCTCAGGTTTTGTGTTCTGCGTCATTGAGCTATAAGTCTGTTTTTATGTCAGTTTGGTTATTATAGCTTCGTAATATAGTTTGAAATAAGGCCATGTGACATCTTCATCTTTGTTGTTCTTTGTCGAGATTTCTTTGGTTATTCAGGGTCTTTTCTGGTTCCATATAAATTTTAGGATTGCTTTTTGTATTTCTGTAAAAAAATGCCACTGGAATGAGAGCGATTGCAATGAATCTGTAAATTGCTTTGAGTAATATGAACATTTTAACAACATTAATTCTTCCAATCCATGAGTACAGAATACCTTTTTATTTATTTGTGTGTTCAATATTTTTTATAAATGTCTTAATAGTTTTCAATGTACAGGTTTTTCACCTGTAGGTTACATTTATTCCTAGGTGTTTTATTCTTTTTGATGCAGTTGTAAATGGGATTGTTTTGTTCATTTCACTTTCTGATAGTTTGTTTTTAGTGTATAGAAATACAACAGATACTTTAATATTAATTTTGTATTCTGCAACTTTACTGGAATATGTATTTTATTTTACTGTTGTTCAAGTACAATTATCTGCATTTCCCCCCCACAACACTCCTCCTACCCCAGCCATCCCCACTCCCTCCCCTGATTACACCAACCCTTGTTTTTGTCCATGTGTCCTTTATAGTTGTTCCTGAAATCCCTTCCCTCCTTCCCCCCACATTATCTCCTCCCACCTCCCCTCTTGTTACTGTCAGATTGTTCTTAATTTCAATGTCCCTGGTTATATTTTGCTTCTCTGTTTGTTTTGTTGGTTAGGTTCCACTTAAAGGTGAGACCATATGGTATCTATTTTTCACTGCCTGGCTTATTTCATTTAGCATTATACTCTCCTGTTCCATCCATGCTGTTGCAAAGGGTAGGAGTCCTTCTTTCTCTTTGCTGCATAGTATTCTGTTATGTAAATGTACCACAGTTTTTTTATCCACTGATTTACTGATGGGCACTTAGGTTGCTTCCAGCACATGGCTATTGTAAGTTGCGCTGCTATGAACATTGGGGTGCATAGGTTCTTTTGGGTTGGTGTTGTAGGATTCTTAGGATATAATCCTAGGAGTGGAATTACCAGGTCAAAAGACAGTTCCATTTTTAGTTGAAATATGTATGTTTTATAAGTAGTTTTAAGTCTTCTGTCCAATGAGATAAATCATGAATAAATAAGTTTTTGACATGTAAACGTGACATTCTTTGGCACTGGGGGGTACTGTCCCAGTCTGAGAGTCTAAGATGCTTTATAGAGCTAATGGTAGCTCTACTGAAGAGCCAAGAGAATCAGGGTCATCTATAAGCTACACTGAAACAGACGCAGTCCCCTGCATGAAGTCACTGTTGGTAAACAAGATTCCCTCAAGAAGTCTGTTGACAGAGCAGAAAGAGCTAGTACTGGGCAAAGCCGTGCCCTCGCACTCTCCTCACACGGCAACACGTAAATGAACACCCATCTCCAGACTTTTGTTTCTGGCAATATGCTTGACTAGATAGTCTAAAACTTCCTCCCACAGCACCTTAAAAATGTACAATTTAGCTTATCAGAAAGTGAAGGATCACAAGGGCTTAAAAGAAAGAACTGAAAACAAACATGATATGCTGTCCCTGGTGCATAGATTATCTTCCGAGTATTGTCAGTCCCCTGGTGACGGGGTTTGGTTGCTGCATTGAAAAAGGGAGTCAAGGACTTCCGCTCAAGTAAGGAGACCCTGGGACCCAGTTTCCTGATGGAGCTGGTACCCTCAGAGCACTACATTCTTGAGAAAACAGCTGGTCAGATTTTTTAAAAATTTAACCTTATGGGGAACGAAATCTTTATCTTTGGAAATAACACACTTCTGTATAACTCAAAGAAGAAATCATAATGGAAATTAGACAACGTAATTGAAAAAAGAGAATTTCCCAAATGTTATGGGTTATGGCTGAAACAATGCTCAGGAGGAAATTTATTGCAAAAAAGGCAGAGAACTATGAGGTTAGTGTCCAACTTCAGAAGTTAAAAAAGAACAACAAATTAAATCTAAAGTAAATGTAAAGAAGCAAGACTGTCAAAGAGAAAAGGCACCAATAAATAACCAAGGTGAGTGACATCACCACACACAAAGCAGACGTTAAAAATTGTGTCACTTTATTGCCAATAATTTTTAAAACTTGGGTAACAGGCACAATTCATTAGGAAAATATAACTGGTCAAAATCTGACTTAAGAAGTAGAAAACATGAAAAGATCTCTAACTTTTTAAAAAATTAATACAGTATCAAAAATCTACCACTAATTAACTCTTCCTACCCCCTACCACCCTTTCCTCCTGATGCATATATGTACCAAGCAAACTGGATTGGCAAACACGTTATATCAAATATTCAAGTAACAGATAACTCTAGAATTGCAGTATACAGACTGCTTCAGAGAAAAGAAGAAAAAGCAGACTGCCCAACTTTTTAAATAAAATAGTTTAATCAAAATCAGATGAACTAGTAAGTGAAAATTATGAGCCAGGCAATTGGATCAACTTAGAAGCAAAATATCCTAAACCAATCGATTAAAACCCCAAATACACAATATCTAAAAAATGCCTCATACTCATGCAGGTTTTATCCCAGGAATGCAGGAATAGTGCACCGTTAGAAAAACCATCAGCGAAATTCAACATATTAACAGGTGGATGAAGAAAGATCACAGGATTAGCCTAATAGAAAAAGAAAGGAACATCAACAAAGTTCAATGTTCTTTTGTGATAGACCTTCTTTAGAAATAGAAGAAAGCTTCCTTGGTCCACCGAATGGCACTCGTAGAGGTGAATCGTTGGAGGCATTCCCTGTGGGACCAGGTGGGAGGAGAATGTGCCCTGTTTTCCACGCACCAGCCAGCCCAGGAAGCCAGGAAATGAAGCAAATATAAGGATTGAGAAAGAACAAACAATACTCCTATATTTGAGGGTTATAGGCATCCCAGGAGAATTTACTAGTAACTTGTTAAAAAATAATCAGAAATTTGAACAACTTTATTACATAGAACATCCAGCAAAAAATGAAAATCTAATTTTAAAAGGATAGCAACTAAAATGCAGCAGTAGCAATAAATCTAACAAAATAAGTGCAAGACTTTTATGGAGAAAATTATAGAACTTTGTGGAAGGTCGTCAAAGAACTAAATGAATGAAAAAAGATAGTATGTGTGATAGAAAAAGTCAAAATACTAAAAATGCAAGTTATCTCCAAATTGTGTATAAATTCAAAGCAATATTTCAATAAAAATCTCATCAGTATTTTCATGAAACTTGAGAAGATGATTCTAACATCATTTAGAAAAGCAAAGGAAAAAGAAGCTTAGTCAGCTATTAAAAAAATCATGGGGAGACATCCTAACAATGTATCAAGACATTTTCAAGTATAATAGTAATTAAGGATAGGCAGTGTTTATAAGGGCACAGATTAATGGGTCAATGGAAATACATACAAAGCCCTGATCCAGAACTGTGTGTGTGTGTGTGTGTGTGTGTGTGTGTGAAGTTGATATATGTGAGGGGGTGCTCTTCGAATCAGTGAGGAAGGATGGACTTTTTATAAATTATCCTTAGGAGAAAAAATAGGATCCTTACCTTTCATTATAAAGAACAACAGCAAAACTTCTTTCTTGAATAAAACATCAAATAAAACTTTAAGACTTTGCAAGGAAAACAAAGGAAGATTCCTATTTATTTTGGAGTCATAAAAAAAATCTCACCTGTAAGTAGAATGTAATCAACAAAACAAACAAGCAAAATACAACCAGAGACGCTGAAATAAAGAACAAACTGACAGGAACCAGAGTGTGGGGGCGGGAAGAAGGATAATAGGGGATAACAGGGGAAGGGCCATCAAGGAACACGTGTAAAGGACATACGGACAAAGCCACAGGGGGTGGGTTGGAGGGTGGGAGGTGGGGGTCATGGGAGGGTGAAAATGGAGACAACTGTACTTAAACAACAATAAAAAAACTTTAACAAGAAACAAAAAACAAAAGCCTTGAACATATAGGACATAGCTGGTAAAATGAACTGTGGCAAAAATCAAACACTCATGTTAAATCAAAAGACTTTGTGAAAAAAGGAAAGGTGAGTGAAGAGACCAGACGAAGCTGTCTGCAGTGCACAGAGATGACAAGGATGACTATCAGGAATATGTCAGTGCATTCCATGAGGAACAGTGAAACAGTCCAGCACTCCCGGTGGGAAGTGGGGAAAGGACATGAGGAACGAGAAGATGACATCTCACTGGCCAGTAAAAACGTGAATGATAAGCAACTTAATAATGAAGAAAACGCTGATCATAACCACAGTAAGGCACGCATTATGGTTTAGCTTAAAAGCCTATGCTGCAAAGGACACTTGTACTCAGTACTCTGCAAGTTACAAGTCATTTTAGGGAGAGCACTTGGTTGTCACCTAATAAACTTGACAATGCACAGACATTCATCCTAGAAATGCCTAGTAATGTGTCTTACTGACAGCATTGTGTGTGTCCACACGGGGATATGCACAGGGATGTTCGGAGCTCATTGTTTGCAACAGGGAAAAATTCTGAGGCAATGGAGATAACCATCATCGGTGCATGAACAAGTGCACTGGGAAAGTCATGTGTAGGAATGCGATGGAAGTGAGAGGGCTGGACTGGGGCCATTTCTCTCTCTGTGGGTAAAGCTTTCAAACAGAACGCTGCGTGGACTCCTTGGGAGAGAGTATACATAGACCAAGTATTTAATTTTAAGAATACAAATAGTGACAATATAAAAGTATACATGGAAATGATAAACATTTAATTCAAAATCATATTTACTTCTGAAGTAAAGGGAGGGGAATGCAATTTGGAAGAGGGGTGGAAGGCATTTGAATTGTATTTATATTGCACTTCTTAAGATGTATGTTGGGGTCTTTGTAAGTGTCTATGTGCTATTTTTATCATTTGGGATTTGTCTGAATTATTTAAGAAAGTCCTTAAAACAAAAACAACTTAAATTGACTCTAGTTGCAACGTGCCACTAAGGATATCCATCTATCCTGAATGGTGCTTATTTTTATGTATCGATACCAAACTAAGATAAAACTATGTAACTAGGAAAAGACAAATTCCCTAAACTCATGAATGCCAACTGCCTTTGTGATGAGAAATGTAATACTAATAAGTCTACTCGAAGCCGAGCAGAGGATATAGGTGATGAGCACCTTGGGGCGGGGGCGGGCTGTGGAGACTGCGAGAGAATGGGAGAAGAGCTATGGATGGGTGAACACCAGTCGTTGGCAGGGCCTTTATTTATGAAAGACTCATATTCACCAGCAAATGTCACCAACAAATAACAATTTATATTGCATTTCCACCTGCCTCTTTCTTTTTCTCTTTCTCCTCTGTCCTTGATCAGCTCAGCCAATAATTTTCAAATATCTATCCAAGGTTTTTCATGTAAAAATTATTGCTAGAGCCTGCACTGCTCAAGGAAAATGCTGCAAATCCTCTTTTCGTTAACTCTTTAAATTAAATAGTATATATAAACATAAAATGACGTACGACGAGGAACACAAATGACTAGTTTGCAATTTTCAAATTTCTCTTTATTGCCAGATCCATTTTTTTCTCAGCACCTCCTCTAATGTAGATTTAAAAAATCCATTTATTGAACAAAAAAAAAGGCATATAGCAAAAACATATCTTTTTTTTAAGGGTAGAGCTGATTGTAATTCAGCTCGGAACCTTTGTGAAAATTAGCTCTCTCTATTCCTGAAGCTACAATTTTCCCAGTAAATGCTTTCTTATTCTTAAGAATAATTTATCCAACTTCTGTTATAAATATGATATTTCTTACATGTGTACCAAGAGCTTAACAAAAGCTTTTATTATCAGTTATTTATCTAGATTCAAAGACTTTAAAAGAATCCTTGAAGCTAATTATTTTATATGAGACTTCCCATATGCTAAAACATTTTCATCTTCATGAAGGTTAGAAAGCCGAACTGATTACAATCTCTACTGATACTCTTCTAACTTACTAGAGGTTATTTACCAAGGACTGATTTCACTGTATCATTTCAGCATAAGGGCTGTTTTGTAATTTATATATTAATGATGATATTATGACTCAATACTCCTTTTTAGATTTATCATTAATAGCCAAGGTGAAAGTAAACATGAAGCTTACTGAAGAGGCAAATTTGCCTCTGTATTTTCACTTTCAAAACTCTGCGGGACATTTCTTTGCAGAATTTTCTAGTTCACCCACTGGTTACGATGTTTAAAACTCACCATGCATATCAAAAATCTGTTTCTTCAGCAACTGTGTGCATCCTTCCTCCTGAGTGTCCTAAAACAAGCACATGGAAATAGCTCCCTTTATTCTCAAACCTGTATGAACAGGTGGGGACTTCATGCTGTTACGATTGGGGCTGCTGTTCTTCTACATCCCTGTCCTTTTGGGGTAGCACTGGACACCCTCACTTTCCTCTTTGGTAACAAACACTTCAGCTCTTTGGCAACCCTGTCACAGTTTAATTTTTTTAAAGATTTTATTTATTTTTAGAGAGAGGGGAAGGGAAGGAGAAAGAGAGGGAGAGAAACATCAGTGTGTGGTTGCCTCTCACACGCCCCCTACTGGGGACCTGGCCTGCAACCCAGGCATGTGCCCTGACTGGGAACAGAACCAGCGACCCTTCGATTCACAGGGTGGCACTCAAGCCACTGAGCCACATGAGCCAGGGCTCAAAGTTGTCTTTGAACTACAGCCCAAAGTAGCTATTTCCTTCTCAATCTTCTTGAGATGATTTATAAAGTAGTTTCCTTGTAACCAACAGCCATAGCCTGTAGATGGGGGAGAATATAGTTTGCACATCCCCTCTGCTGGTAACCAGTGAGCCCCGTTGCCTTTCCAGTAAACCTGTGTGTGGACCCTTGTGGCTGTTAGGAGGGAGACTGGTGGCCTAGATATACTTCCAAATTTGTTACATGTTTATGACACTATGGGAAAGGTCTGGAACAGGTGACTGTTGAAACGCACACCTTGGAGAGAACGCCTTCATGTTAGAGTATTCTGTTGATTACAGCCCAGAGTTAGGGCCATTTCAAGCTCTCTAGGTTTCGCAAGTTTATGTTGTCAAGAGGAAAAGCAGTCTGGAAATCATCTTGCCAAGCATGACCCAACAACAAGAAAAGAATAAGTAACCTAATTTAGGTATATGTGAAAAGAAATCAAGAAAATAACGAGAAAGTAAAAAGCACACACAATAGACAGCGAGGCTGTGACTAAAGTATTCAGCAGCTAGTGATTTCAAAACTGGCATCACAGTAAAGAGAGACTTAATTTCTCTATAATTTAATTTCTTCTTCATTAGCTATGGGCTTATTCTGGGAAAACATTCTTTCAAAATCCTGTCAAGCCTTAATAGTATACATGTGCATTGACTACTAACAAATGAAATAAAAACAAGTGCCACACGGCTAATACTCATATATTGTTATTTTTTAAGGACCAGAACCAAGAGAAATGAGTTACAATTCTGTAGAAACAATGAGTTTTAGATCACAAACTCAGGCAAGGAAGAACTGTATTATGCCCTTTTCTTTAAACAAGTTAAATCTTTTCTGAGGGTAATTTCACCTCAGCTCTTACTGAGATTCCCTCTCTGGTGTGAAGCTGTACAAATGCCCTGGTTTCTACGAAATACTTAAACATGTAGAATCTCCTCCAGTTGCAGATGCCCATTGATTACGTCTGGGATGCACGCCCCTCTCGCGCACGCCCCCCTCAGGCCTCCCGGTGTTACTTCTCTGTTACTTCTCTGGGCCACGCTGAGAGCAGGGGAGCTGGGCCGTGTGCACCCCGCAGCTCTCGCCTCCAGGGAAACTGCCACCTCCCCGCAGCACTGGCGCGGGCTTTCCAGGCGACTGTACATATCTTACCATTTCCTGATTTCAGGGCCATCTTTTTCTCATCTTTTGAAGCCCTCAGAAGAATCAATTTTCTCTCTTCCCTGTCTAGCACACTTAGGGTAATCTCTTCAAGACTTTTACGGAAGGCAGTGAGAAATGTTTATTCTTAGAAAAGCTTCTGCATTCAGCCTAACAAAACTTCCTAAGTGAAAGAAAGCAACCTCACTGACAAGGAAGAAAATAAATATATAGGAATATCAAATACAATTTATTATTTTAATTAACCTGCTATAAGAATATCTGGGATTCTTAATTGTATTCAATGAAATTCCCTAATCATCTGCTTTGTAAAGCACAGCCAAATATTTATCAAAGGTGGCCAGTGGGCCTTGGTCAGTGTGGCTTGGTTGGAGCGTCACCCTGGAAACCGAAATGTTGTGGGTTCAATTCCCCTTCAGGGCACATACCTGGGTTGTGGACCAGGTCCCCAGCTGGGGGTGTGTGAGAGGCAGCGTATCAATGTTTGTCTCTTACATCAATATTGCTCCCTCTCTCTCCCTCCCTCCCTTCCCCACTCTCTAGAATCAACAAGCATGCCCTCAGGTGAGGATTAAAAGCAAGTGGCGATGGTTTCGATGTGTTGATGTGAATCTTCTTGAGGGTGGTGTATGGATTAAAATCTCTTGAACCCTATAAAACTGCAATGATGGATTCAAGTTTCCATTTATCTTCTGTATTAGACTGTAAAGTCTTTGAGGGCAGCGTCAGGGAAGGATCAGAACAGCTATTCACTGTAGGCACCAGCGCAGTGCTTGAGACAGGGCAGGCCTTAATTAAATGAACCTTTGTGGAAAGAGTGAGCTAATGGTGCTAAATGTGGTACCTGCCAGTATTGGTTCTCCGTGCACAGCAAGCTCTGATGATGCTCCTAAGGACTTTCAAGATGGTGAACCATCTTCAGAATCATCAGACAGTTTCAACTATGAGCAGTTTTTCGTAAGCTGTATATGTTCTCTATTTAATTCTAATTCCTTAACACTGATAATTGGTATTTGGTGGAGTTTTATAAAATTTTGCCAGGACATTCAGTTAATATTTCATGACCTAGAATGTTCCTGTGACCTAACTATGTTATTTTTAGTGTGGTTTGAATCCACCAATGTTTGCAGTTCACTTTCAGTAGAATTAAAAAATATTCTGCATTTGCATTTACAGTAGCTATTTTGAGTTAACATTTTTTAAAGTTTAGTTTAAGTCTTATGATTAGCAATGAATTGGCTTCTACATAACCATTAAACATCATAATAGTTCATTTAAATTCCTCCAATGGTTCAAATCTCTAACAAGCAAGCAAAATATAACCAGAGACATTAAGATAAAGAAATAACTGAGAGTAGCCAGAGGGCAGGTGGGAGGGGATAATGCGGGGGAAGAGGGAAGGATCATCAAAGAACACATAGAAAAAGGACATATGGACAAAGCCAAAGGGGGGTAGAATCGAGGGTGGGAGATGGGGATGGCTGGGTTGGGTGGGAGGTGGGGGAGGATGGAGACAACTATACGTGAACAACAATCAAACAAAAAGAGAGAGAGAGAAAAGACCATCTCCACAGGGGGAGAGAAATTTGGTTATTAACACTACTGCCTCTTTTCCCAAGTCTTTCTTACAGAAGACTTAACGTTCACTCTATAGCCCTGTTCCCAAAATCATGAAGGGTTTTTTTTTTATTATGAAATTATTTACTCCTTTCTAACTGTAAGCATCTGCACTTACCCAATTGCATGTTTCATATATTCTTCCAATAGTGTTATTGTTACTGTTAACTTTATGACAGATCAGACTCAGTTGGCTTCTAGATTCTGTTAAAATGCTCTTAAGTAAATTTAATTCTCTAAGCAGAACACTTGTGCTTTAGGTGGATCATTATTATTTTTAGATGTTGGTCTCGTTTTCCCAAATGTCATCATATATAAATAGCATACAAATCAATGATGGGTTAGTTGAAGTCATTCCAGTGTCCAAGATGTCTTTTGGTCTCTTTTGCAGGCGTGGATTGTGAATGTGGGTTCTGTTTTCATTCCTGATTTCCTTTCATAAACTATTTAATTTGAATGTGGTGTGTGTCTTCCACCAGGCCTACATGGGAAGCAGCGGTTAGTATTCCAGGCATGCTTTCCCACGAGCAAATGTGAGGGCATCCCGAGGGAAAGGTGGCGCTTCCAAATACAGTTTGGTTGCTGCGAACATTGATGTGCTCATGCTTTAAAACCACGTTTACATGTTTGATACATACTTAGATTAAAAAAATTTCTCTGGGTTAAAACCTGGGTGTCCCCAGACTTTCGGAAGAGTGATTCTCATTCCTTATTCTCTAAGGTGTCTGTTAATTACTTTCTATATTTTGAGGACATTATTTTTTCTTGAGAAAGAGCCTCTGATGAAAACTACATCTTTTCCTAAATGAACATGAAAAAGAGAGAGAGAGATTGAATTGCAGGCTGCTTTTTGTTTTGTACTCT
Source organism: Anoura caudifer (assembly GCA_004027475.1). Taxonomy (NCBI): domain Eukaryota; kingdom Metazoa; phylum Chordata; class Mammalia; order Chiroptera; family Phyllostomidae; genus Anoura; species Anoura caudifer. The sequence continues at coordinate 159,455 of PVKU01003000.1, read as the reverse complement.
TATTAATCAAATGATAGTACTTTTATTGCCCTTATCACCTATGCAGGGCTGAAAGCATGACAGTTACACACCCCCCTGACCCATGGACTAGGCCAGGCCCTTGATGAGTGGCGTGGGCACCACCGCACTATGTAATGTGCTGCCTCCTACGTGGAAGGAGACGGAAGGTATCGCCATTCTGTGGCATCACTCAGCAGGTGCAAATGAAGTATGAAATGAAAAATCCCAGCCCGCGCAATGCACAGAACAAACCGATGGCGCTCAGTAGTCACTGCTGTGCCAGGCTGTTTACTGTCGTAGACAACTCAGCTCCAGCCAGGCAGGCGCCCCAAATCTCTCCAGCTCTGACACCTGGGAGAGAAACTGTGCTTCGCTCCGTGCTCCTCCCGTTGTGCTGATTGCCCTCCAGGAGTCCTGGTCCTTCCAGAAGAAAACTCGTTGAAGTGTTTAGGAGTTGATTGCTTTCCTACCAGGGAAGAACGATGTGAGCATGAAGGCAGGTGCTATTTGAAAAGAGTGGGTGTCTCTCAACATGGATAATAACGTGATTCTAAAATTAGGTTCGACGTGCAATTATCATGCCTTCCATTTTAACGTGTGAGGAAATATCATAGCTAATATTTTTGCCGATTTTGTTGTTCGGAGGTCTGTAGGGAACCTACCACCCATCACTGTTGATATCTGAAGTAAGGATGAGTAAAATGTTTGGATAATAAAATTATCTTAATTCTGATAAATTAATATCACCATGCTTTCAGAATATTTTTGTATATCTATTGATCTATATAATTGACATCAGTCTAACCAATATTATCTTTCAGAGCTAATAATGAATAATTTTAAAAGTTCAAATGTCAGCACCTTCTAGGGTCAAGCCTGGATTTTTGTGACAGTATATTGAAAGAGACAATGTCTTTGCTTATTTAGAGTCCCTATTCTATGAAAAAAAAAAAAAAAAGGGTAGTATGGAAATATATAGTAATTTTGATTAATTTTAAAAATGAAGAGAAAATAAAGGAAACAATTAAAAAATTAAAAGTCTGTTTTAATCAAAGTTAGAACTGTAAATAGTTTTAAAACTCAATGCTGTTTTGTTAAGGGAAAATGCCAGCATAAAATGAGTTAGATAAATGAAAATATCAAAGCAAATATGAGCAACATTGTAGATGTAGAATTGTTACAAATTCAAATTGAATAAATATTGAAAGAATCTCTGGCTTTCTCTCTAAGCCTAAGTTTCTTCTTTACAAGAGAATAATAGGAAAAACAATAGCTACCTGACAAGGGTTTGTGGAGTTTAAGGAAAACAGTCCACGTAGAGCAAAGTGCCTGGTACACAGTAAGTACTAGAACAGTAACAGTAACAGTAGCAATTGACTTAGCTTATTAGAAAGTTTCAGGAAAAAAGTACATAAACTTAAACTTTACATTGGCTACAATTATTGTACATTATAAATCTGAGTAAGTTGGCATTTGCAGATTTTTATGCATATACAAGTCTAATTGGAAAAATATCTGGAATAAGATCTTCAAAATGCTAAAACAGGAATTAGATACTAACATTATTTTGTTTTTATATATGAAGTGAAGTAAAATCAACTTCCCTTGTTTTATATGACTTCAGGGACTGTCAAATTCCTTTATTTGCAAACATGCACAGTGCCCCAGAAATGTGGTGTATGCCCACCGCATTCACTGTAACCTGGAATCTGACTTCATCAATCAACCGAAGATTTTCTCTTGGTGACCCCTTTTCTGCCAAACCCAATGGCTCCTTGTTACACATTGTTTAATATTTTTTAACAATGGCTTTCTTGGTATCTAAGGTGGTAGTTCTTACATTTTGGGTAGACAGACAAAACTAGCCCATGTTTAGCATAATCAAATATATGAGATACTAAGGAAGTCTCATCAACTAGACTGGAGACTGGTTAGAAATGTAGAGGGAGACAAGAGTAGGATTCTAGATTGACTCCCAAGTTTTTAATTTTTGCTTCCTGGTGGTCCATTTACTGAGACAGAGAATGCAAGAGGAAGCAAAATTTGGTTGAAAATTCATGAGTTCAGTTTGGAAATACTGTTTTTGAGGCAACTATGGGATGTGCATATATAGGTCAGATCTAGGTTATAGTAATCAAGTTAAAATTATGAGTGTGGGTTTATTTACTTTTTGCAGGATGATTGTATACCACATCTTTGGTAACTAGTAAGAACCTATATAGGACAGGTTGTAGATTTATGTGCAATTTCCAGACAGCAGCTCTAACTTCAATGAAAGTTACAACTGCTAGAAGCAGCTTCTGACTTGTTTGAAAACTCTTCCATGGCACAGCCCTGTGTCTTGGACACCACAGTGTCATTCAGAAAGAACTTTTTTTAAGTAATAAGAAGCAGAACTCTGGTAATTGTCAACAGTAAAGAACAAGTAAAGAGATAAATCAGCAAAGGGAACTAAGTAGGGACTGTCAGTGTTGGAAGCGAACCAGGAGACAGGAGCATCACAGAAGCCAGCTGAAATAGAGTTTTAAGAATAGGGTACTTCACCATTAACTGCACCGTAAGGTCAAGAGACCTAAGTGAAAGATATGTGTATTTTTTTATATCAGGAAATCACTGGTGATTTTGTCGGAGCAGTTCTATGAAACTGTTCTGGGCGGAACCTCCCAGCAGTGCGTTGAAAAGCAAGTGGTAATCAGTAATGAGGAAATAGGTGCAATGACCCTAAGATGTTCTAAATAGGAGTGGTGCAGTGGAAATAGCAAAAGCTGGATGAAGGAAAGTTGCAAGCAGAAATTATTTTAAGATGCCAAAGACTTGGCATGTTTTTAATCTTTGCTGAAAGACCAAGAGAAGAGTCAGAGGCTAGAAAGAGAGATTGGGTGAGGGGGGCAGGGGGGGCAATGAAGCCTTAGAGAACATAAAGAACATATATGAGGAGAGTGAGGGATTAAGCTTAGGAAGAAAAACACGTCTTTCTTTAGGAGAAAAATATGTGAAAATATGAATAATATTGTAAAGTGGGAACTTCAGAGTATTTGTATCTAATAGCAGTGGTCTCTGAAGTGTTGACATGATCATAGCTTGAAAAGGAGGCAGCATCAAAAAATTTTATGACTTTTATTCTGGCCTGGCTAATGAGGGAAGACGAACTTGATACAGACATGCAAATAAATAAATGAAGGTAGGTGCTATGAAGGAAATGAGTGGAGTATATACTTTGAAAGAGAATAACAGGTTGTATATTCAGATTGAGGTTTGGGGAAGGCTTTCAATTTAACTGATACCTAAAGAATAAGTAGATATTAGGGGGAAATGAAAAGGCGAACGTATCACATCAATAGAAGGGATGGTGACACTTGATCGTTAATAATTATTTTTACTGGCATTCACTTCTGTATCGGGAGAGTTGGGCCAAAGTCTTGTTCTTGCACATTTAGGATCAAGAACCATTACGCTGGACTTCTGGCCAAGATGGAGGTGTAGGTAGACACACTGTGACTCCTCGCACAACCAAAAGAAGGACAACAACAATTTAAAAACAGAAACAAGCTGAACTGACAGAAAAATCAAACTGTATGGAAGTCTGACAACCAAGGAGTTGAAGAAACATTCATCCAGGCTGGTAGGAGGGGTGGAGATAGGCAGCTGGGTGGAGAAGACTCACTGCAAGGCAGCAGCTCCTGGACCCGGTGAGGTGGTGGCTGGTGGAGCTAGTGGTCCCACATTGGCGTGTGGATAAACTGGGAAGAACAGCAGGGGAGTGAGACAGACCACATAACCCAGGGCTCCAGCTCAGGGAAATAAAGCCTCAAACTTCTGATTGAAAACACCTGTGGGGATTGAGGCAGCAGCAGGAGAAACTCCCAGCCTCACAGAGTTCGTTGGAGAGACCCACAGGGTGTTAGAATGTGCACAAGCCCACCCACCTGGGAATCAGCACCAGAAGGGCCCAATTTGATTGTGGGTGGTGGTGGAAGTGACTGAAATCCAGCAGAAAGCACAGCCAGCGCCATTGTTCCCTTTTGGACCCCTCCCCAAAATATAGCATCACAACCCAGTGACGAGGGTTATTCCGCCCTGGTGAACACCTAAGGCTCTGCCCCTTACTATGTAAGAGATGCACTGAGACAAAAAAAAAAAAAAAAAAAAAAAAAAAAAAAAAAAAAAAAAAAAAAAAAAAAAAAAAAAAAAAAAAAAAAAAAAAAAAAAAAAAAAAAAAAAAAAAAAAAAAAAAAAAAAAAAAAAAAAAAAAAAAAAAAAAAAAAAAAAAAAAAAAAAAAAAAAGGCCCAAATGAAAGAACAGATCAAAGATCCAGAAAAAATACAACTAAGTGACGAAGAGATAGCCAACCTATCAGATGAACAGTTCAAAACACTTGTAATCAGGATGCTCACAGAATTGGTTGAATATGGTTGCAAATTAGGTGAAAAAATGAAGGCTATGCTAAGTGAAATAAAGGACAATGCACAGGGGATCAATAGTGATGGGAAGGAAACTGGGACTCAAATCAATGGTGTGGACCAGAAGGAAGAAAGAAACATTCAACCAGAAAAGAATGAAGAAACAAGAATTCAAAAAAAATGAGAAAAGCCTTCAGAACCTCCAGGATATCTTTAAATGTTCCAACATCTGTATTATAGGGGTACCAGAAGAAGACGAAGAAAACAAATTGAAAATTTATTTGAAGAAATAATGAAGGAAAACTTCCCCAATCTGGCAAAGGAAATAGACTTCCAGGAAGTCCAGGAAGCTCAGAGAGTCCCAAAGAAGTTGGATCCAAGGAGGAACACACCAAGGCACATTGTAATTACATTACCCAAGATTAAAGACAAGGAGAGAATCTTAAAAGCAGCAAGACAAAAGGAGAGAGTTACCTACAAAGGAGTTCCCAAAAGACTATCAGCTGATTTCTCAAAAGAGAATTTACAGGCAAGAAAGGGCGGAAAGAAGTATTCCAAGTCATGAAAGGCAAGGCCCTACATCCAAGATTGCTCTATCCATCAAAGCTTTCATTTAGAATGGAAGGACAGATAAAGTGCTTCTCAGATAAGGTCAAGTTAAAGGAGTTCATCATCACCAAGCCCTTATTATATGAAATGTTAAAGGAACTTATCTAAGAAAAAGAAGATAAAAAACATGTACAGTAAAATCACAGTAAACTCACAATTATTAACAACCACACCTAAAACAAAAACAAAGGTAAACTAAGCAAACCACTAGAACAGGAACAGAAACACAGAAATGGAGATCACATGGAGGGTTAGCAACAGGGGAGTGGGAGGAGGAGAGAGGAGGAAAAGGTACACAGAATAAGTAGCATAAATGGTAGGTAGAAAATAGACTGGGGAGGTTAAGAATGGTATAGGAAATGTAGAAGCCAAAGAACTTACCATATTTTTCAGGCTATAAGATGCATCCCCCTCCCCCAGAAATTTGGGAGGAATAATGGTTGTTAATGCTGCTCTTGAGTTCTGTTTACATTTACATTGGTGAAAAATTATGTTATTTATGTTATTAAATATTTTACCACATTTTTTGACTTCAAAAAATTTTTCCCTGTTTTCCTCCTCTAAAACATAGGTATGTCTTATAGTCTGAAAAATATACTATATGTATGACCCATGGACATGAACTAATGGTGGGGAATGTGGGTGGGAGGGTGTGTGCAGGGTAGAGGGGAGTGAACGAGAGAAAATGGGACAACTGTAATAGCATAATCAATAAAATGTATTTTTAAAAAACCATTATGCTTAACAAAAAGGAAATACAAGTCTAAATGTCATTCCTAAACAGATGCTATTAGGTCCATTTTCTATGGAGACTGAACCTCAGAAAGGTCCCTTATTCTCCAAAGTCTCAGGACTAAGGACCATTAGGATTCAACACCCAGGTCCATCTGATGCCACAACTGGGCTTGACCCCTTTTCCTAGGCACCTCGGAATCACCTTGTTCTAGGATACTTCTTTCAACAACTGCTATAACAAAATGCCATAGACCGGGCAACTAGTAAACAACAAAATCTGTTGTTCACAGTATTGGAGTCTAGAAGTGTAAGATCATGACGCTTGTATCATTAAGTCCTGGTGAGGGACCCCAACTGGCTTGCAGACTGTCAGCTTCTTGTACCCTCACATGGCAAACACAAGGAGGGCAAGCAGGCTCTCTCCTCACTCCTGTAAGGGCACTAATCCCATCCACAGGAGCTCCACCCTTATGACCTCATCTAACTGTTATGATCTCCCAAAGACCTACCTCCTAATACTATCACATTGGTGGGTAGGGTTTCAACATAGGAATTTTGGAGGAATACAAATATTCGATCCATAACAGATAATTTCTTCCCTTTCTTATTTTTGTCACTTTTCTTTGTTTCCACTTCTAAAGCTGGGCATCACTGAGACCTCTGTCTATGGATTTATTCTCTTCCCTTATTTTACTTACTCCGATGACATCTGTGCTCAACACTAAATATCACAGCCAGGCTTTTGATTCCTTCATTTATATCTTCAGCTCTGAGCCATGCTTCAGACATTTTTGTCTAAATGTTTTCAGGAAAAAGTCCCAGTAAATGATCTGAAATCACCTCAAATTCCTTTAATTCAGAAATTAAACTTGACATCTCTGCACATGCCCAAATGGCTCTCTTAATTTCTCATCACTTTATCTATTAAGGCTATTTTTATTTCTTCCTTTAAAAAAAAATCAAATCTGCCATGGAGTTTCCCAGTGAAATGGAGATCACATCTCTTCTTTCTTCATGCAGTAGTTCAGGCTAAAGGAATTGCGTGCTGTGACAACTCTCTGTTGCTCTGGAGTTGTCATTTTCAAGTACAAAATTCTTCACCTTTCATAGAAATTGATCAGATTGGTATATCTGCAGTTGTTTTCATATTTTCCTTGCAGTTGTTTTCATATTTTCTTGCCACACAGACTTTCATCAAAATTGCATATTCATATCAACAGCTTACATAAAATCTATTTTAATAGATTTCCCATACAGTCTATGTAAATGGCAGTCTTTGTCTGTAATTATTCCATGCCCGTGCTGAAGTTTCCCTGTGGGTAGAACATACTTCCTCACCCCATTGGCTATACGCTTGGCCACATGACATAGTTTGTCCAATAAAATATGAGGCAAGGTTTAGTGTGCTGGTGCTGAGTGGAGGGGAGGAAGCACTGCGTGTTTGTGCTCATTGTGCTCCTGTCTTGCATCACGAAAAGAGCAATGTCCTACGTAACTGTGTTTCTTTGGCCAGGCCCCCAGAGTTAGAGACTCTTGGAGCAGACTTGATCTAGAGCTCTCTAAGCAGAGCTGCTCCAGAAAATCTGAGCTACATGAGCAAGATCTACGTAAGATCTACGTGCCTGCTGTTTGTGATATATTGAAACCAAAGGTTGTTAAAGATCATCATCAGAGAAAGAGCTGACTACTATATAATCATTCTGGAAATTAAATCTATAATAACAAACCCAATCATGACTTTGAGCTTTAGCTTCTTCCTGGATATTGAGCTTTGGGCTAAATATTTTGAAGTGTTTTGATCACAGTTACAAAAACTTTGTTTTATGTATTGGAAACGCTGGAAATGTTTGGTTAAATGTCAAAATCATTTCAGGCTTGTTTTTTTGAGGCATATATACAATTATTCTTAGAATTTAAATGAGCATAAATAAACTATTAGAAATAAGGTCTTTTAATCGTAGAAATTAATTTGATAGGAATTAAGTCTTTTCTGAAAAGTTTCTCTGAAAAGACTTATCTAAACAGGCTTTTGGGAGGGATGTATACGTTTGGGATGCATAGAAATTCCTTAGTGACTCTAAAAATTGGTTCTTTAGTGTTGACCTAAAGATGAGGAATAGATTACACTGGGGTCCTCAACTCTCTTGAGTCTATCAAAGCCATATTTATGTTTTCACAGAATTTATATTTTTTATAAAATAAACTTAGTTCCTCAAACACTTTTCCAAATCAGCTACTTTTTAAGACTTTTCAGAAGGGACGGTTTCTTGTCTCTTCTGGAATCTTTTTAGCAACCTTTGTTAGGCCTGATTACCGATGCTCCAGAGTAGCTGCTGACATGTTTTCCTGTGTCCCTTCAAAGGTCCACTAAATAGTGTCACTTTTTATTTCTAACGTGTGATGATAATTTTCTAGAGCATTTTTCCAGGGTATTGCCCTTCTAAGTAATTCTCTTGAGTCAGCTGAGTTGCTGCAAATATGGGGGTTTCTGCCACCAAAATCTCCACCAGGAAAATGGAAATAGAAGAGCCAAGGTTCCATGTTTGTGGATTCATTTCAGTGTTATTTATTTTCACAGTGCACTGAGCAGCCCCGAGTCATGTACTGCATACCATAGAATTAACCAAGTTTGATAAAATTGGAGTTGGGAAGCCCTGAGGGCCCCGTGGAGGTAACATCACAGACTGTGGAATGCTGATAAAAACCAATTGAAAGAGAAAGAAGAGTATGAAGTAGATTAAAGAAATGAATTGGAAATCAGTAATCCAAAGACTTTTCAGTAGGGAAAAGTGGGAATTATCTCAGAAATCTTTTGGAGCCTGATGTAAAATACTGTGTCAAAAAAGGTACAATGGAAAATGAGAGGTAGAGAGCATGTTAGGACACAGTTAAAAATGTCACATCCTGTCCGCATTTGCTCAAGTGAGAATCACTCTATAATGGATAGATCAGTTGTGTGTGTGTGTGTGTGTGTGTGTGTGTGTGTGTGTGTGTGTGAAGTTAATACCTGTTTTTTCCTCGCTTATAGAGGGTCTAAGTGGAAAAAGCCTCATCTCTTGATCTTCTAGCCTGTGGGCCAAACTGGCTGTCTGCCTGTTTTGTAAAAAATGTGTTATTGGAACACAGCTACACCTGTTTGTTTATGTGTTGTCTATGGATCCTTTCACACTAGAAAAGCAGAGCTGAGTGGTTGAAACGGAGATTGTGGTCCAAAAAATATAACATTTTTACTGTCTGGGATTTTACAGAAAAAATTGTGCTTACCCTTGTTCCAGGCATGGCTTTCATGTTTTGTTTTATTCTGTTCGAAGGAAATCGATACATTTTACATCCCTACCAACACACATGAGTGCACACAGATGGGAATAAATCTGGGAAAATATTTTATGCAATAATTTTTCTCGAACTTTTTTCCCCTATTGTATCCTATTCTCTTTCAGCTTTTGAAGAAAGCTGTTTCAGTCTTAAATGCTTAACATTATCCTGCTCTCGTACTCAGGACTATGAAAGCAAATATCAATGGCACTCATCTGCTTAGAATTTTGAGTTAGTTTAGCAATACAATTAATGTAAAATAGAAATGTTATTGTCTTTGCTTATATTAGCAAGCAAAAGGGAAAAAAAAGTCAGCCACCTAGTATACTACCATAGGGGGAAAGATTGAAAGACACAATACCTATGAAACCTGTGCGAACATCAGGACGCTACTTACTCAATGACTGTTTACACTGCCTCAATACTTAATTAATTTCAAGTGGGTATCTTACAGTCCCGAGAATTTGGCTCAATTCCATTTGTTGTTGTTAAATTTTTCATTTGTTAGCATATAATACATAAAAGAATCCGAATAAAATATAAACTTGAATCATTGTCAAATAAATTCTTTACATTTTTTCATTCCTTAATTTCCTCACTTATTGAACACCTTGTCCAATACCATTTTTTATTCTATATATGATGTTGGCATTCAATATACACTAGTATCTTTATGAAGCCTAGTGCTCAATATGAGAGGCGGAAATTAATCAAATAATCACACAAAACAGCGTTTGTGGTGGAAGCTATGAGGTTGAGATAAATGTACTAGGAAGCATACAGTAGGGCAGTTTGACCTAGTCAAGAGGTGTTTTGTGACTTCACGAGGAAGTAACGACTGAGCTGCCCTGAGAAGAAGCCCACGAGCTGCAGGGGCAGGGAGGAGCGGACCCTCACGGGAGGCGCTCTGCACGGAGTCTGCGCGGAAATGCACACCCACTCCCTCCTCGACCGCTGACTGCTCTGGTCCCACTTCTTCAATCTTCCTTTCAGGTTTTATTACAAATTGGTTGTTCATCTTCTTGTCCACACTGCTTTTTCTTCACAAAAATGAGAAGAATGTAGCTTAAAATCTCTATTATGTGTTTATATAGTTACGTATTTTCGTGTAGGATACACTCGCATTTGTGGAAATTGTTCTTGTTCGTTGGGATTAAGTCCTAGACGGTTTCCTTAAATAGCTCCATAAATTGTTATGAAGATCTGACCTTGGTTTTCAATCGGCCTCTATTTATGGTTTGGAAATATTTCCTTGTGAAGCTGGTAGGTTCACAGTCACTGGCCAAGGATTTATGGTTGCGTTTACTATGACAGGCTTGGACTCTGGAATGATAGCAACATGAAGCCACTGCAAGAATGGATTCTTTTGTTGAGATCTAAAACTTTCTGTTTTTGCCCATCTATAGAAGTTTGCTTTGGAAAAGCAACAGAAAAACAAATAACTTTTATTTTTTAACACTATAGTAGGACTCTCAGTTCAGAACTGACTGTATGGACAGTAGGATAAAATACTAACAAAAAGATAATTTAAAAAGATGTACCAGTATGAGTGCATTCCGAATTAGTGGATAAAAGGATTAAGCAATTTGTGAAGACTAGACTGCAGGTGTGAGGGTTATTAATATCACCTTAATAACCCTCACACATTTTCTGAAGACATTTGCTGAAACCCAGGGAAGAGTTTCAGCAAATGTTCTTTTCCCCCCCTTTCTGCCTACTCTTACCCTGACTGCGTACTCTTCAAAGAAAATGCAGAGAAAGGTGGTTAAATAAATGCAACTTCCAAATACCTGAACAGGATTAGAATAGATTCAGTTATCTAAAAATGTAATTTTTCTTGGGACCATTGCACTTAGTGTGTTATTGTACTCAAATATGAAGTGAGTGTTCAGAATTTTTTTCTTACACAAGTCGAGACTGGTCTTTGCCAGTAAAAAGAATCCAAGAAAGCATCACAGCCCTTTAATTCCTCTCTGACCTGCTTGCTGCCCAGTATGTTATGCAGGCCTGAAACCAGCAGATGGCGCTCGGCTTCCGTCTCAAAAAAGAAGTGAGTTGCTTGTTCTTCAGCCTCTCAATACCATTCATTTTGGGGAGTGGGCGGGGGAAGCAGTGTTCAGAGAAAAATCTTTGTTAGCACAAAGACTCTGTATTTGTGAGTGACAAAATTACATTTCTAGTTTATTCAAATACTAGTTGGTAATCTCTGAATTTTGCAAATGAATGTTGCAAGTTAACTCATCAGACTCTGGGGAAAAAAAAAACACCACCCCTACCTTTATTGATTAACGAGGCAAACTCATTTGCTCTGTATCAGTCCTTAATGTTCTATATGGGAGCATGGAAAAGGCAGCTGATATTTTCATGCATTTTGAAGGAAGAATAAAATGGCTGGTTCTCTCTGCTTTGGTTGTTCACAGGGTTTGTAAGCTGAGGAAATGGATACTACGGTTGTTTTGTTGTTTGTAAAACTGGGTCTGAACAAAGAAGAAAGGCAGGATGCTTTCCTGTAACACTGACACATACCACACTCTAGAAAAAGGATGAAGCTGCAAAATAAGGTTTTAGCTTAGCATTTCAATTCTAAAATGGATGGCCCTATTTAATTTTCCACACACAATATCTTGCCTCGCCAAAGAATAGATTAATATTACTAATCTCACTTATGTAGCAGCTTTAAAAGGCCATGGCAACAAGGATATTTCTAAGGCAGATTGTAGTCACTTCTGCGGGCATAGAAAAGTCTCTTCCCACACGGAAAGTAATTGTGCGGCTGATCTCACGCCACTGCTTCAGTGGGCGCCTGCGTCATTCTTCGCTCCACGTGAGCTATCCAGGCAGGCGTAATGGATGGAGTGAGGAGAGAGCGCAGTGATGAATTAATATCCCAGAGGTCTGAAACTAATAACAATAAAGGCTTTTCTGTGGCCACTGGATTCCTGGAGTTGGATTATGAATGCGATTCTGGAGTTCTCTGCCGACTGGTTGCCCGCACAAGGTTAGAAGGAACAGTGCCCTCAACATCAGGGTTAAAAGAACAAGAAAAAGCAAGATATACATTTGCTTGCACTCTAGTGAAATGAAGTCACGAACCAAATATATACTTAATTTCTGCGTAGATAAACGTGTAGGGTGTTTTCCTCAAGCATTGTGCTTTATCAAACAGTTACACTGGTTGCAGCTTAGTCTTTACTTTTGGTTTGCATTTTGGTATAAAAAGAGTGTACATAATTGTGGTTTATTAAGCTGCTTCTTCCAACAGGTGTGGATTAAGCATCAGAAGTGGCTTGAAAAAGTGCTTTTTCTATTCCTTGCAATCTTTGAAGGTGTTCTTGGGGAAAATGACCCAGAGTAGACATGATGAACATACTTTATTGTACTTTTTCTTTTATGAACTTTCAAAATCTCACTGTCATCTTACACAAGTTATAACGGAGGGCACCAAGGATAACAGAAGGGACCATATGGCGGCCCCTTCTCCCAAGATGCAGGTCTCACAAAGATCTGACGAAACCGTGAATATTATTAGTACTGGCACAATGTGACATATACTGAAACAGAACTGAAACAAAGGTCTTTAGCTCAATATTGCTATTAGCTCAGGAAATTTGAATTCAAGGTACCCTAACCACCAAAAACACATAGAAACCATTTCTTCTACAGGGGAAGTATAAAAGAAGAAAATTGAAAGCTTAGAAAAGAAGAGGGATGGGAGCTTTGTTGTGGTTGTTTGTTTGTTTGCTTGTTGTTGTGCAAGAGATGACTCCACTTTTGCCAGCAGAAGGGTAAGGAAGGGTCCGCAGTAAGGGAAGCTGACCAGCGAGCTGACATTCTCACACCGTGTCTTTACAATGTTTATACAATTTAGTTTGACTAATTCCGTCTTTCCAGAATGCAAGTATTTTTACATCCAAACACTAAAATGTATTTAACGGTTCTAAGGGAAATATCAATACTTAAAACAGTTGACAGTTTGAGACAACTCATGCACCTTCTCTTCATTCAGACAGATCTTTGAGAATTTGCTCTATCTTATAACCGGTTTTCACTGCCCATACCCTGAAACAGAATCATATGTATTTTTAATGAAATGTTAGTATAAGAAATGGAGTAATGTATATGTGTGGTTTTTACAATGGATAAGTAACAATATGCTATAATTATATGATATATCAATATGCTATAATTATACATCAATATAAATAGGCCTTATTTTTTTTTACGAGAGACAGAGAGCTTAGTTCATGAGCTAGTTTGAAATTTATTCCATGGTTTTGATAAGTCACTTGTATTTGCTCTTGTGGGAACACTTTCAATAACCCTTATTGGTAAAGCACTTGGAGATCATCGGTTGAAAAGTGCAATTGACTGTGAGTTCAGGCTTCAGAGCCTTACAATTAAGAGTCATCATAAATTTTATCTTTGCTGGCATAACTACAGAGATTATTTTTATTCAGAGATGTGGCTTTTTCATTTTGTAAACACTTTAAGCTAGGTGCTTCAGCAATGAATTTTAGATCAGTAGAAAAATTGGTAGCAATAACAACATACATACCAATCACTGTTTGAATGCTCTTAGAGCTTTCTTCACTGCCCTGGAATAAGAAAACACAAATATTTTGAAATAATTCTTTATGTTTTATCTTCTATATGTATGGAAGATTATAGGAGATAAAGCCATGCAGGTTTATTTTGAAGGGAAAAAGGTATTTATTTGAGAGATCTTTCTAATAATATAGGTTTCTATTACCTTTTTAATATTAAACAGGTATTCTGGGCTGATGCTAAATTTATCACAGAAAGGGGAATCTTCATAGCTGTGGGAATGTTGTTTTATCATCTATCGGGCAGAAAGAAAAGAAATCTTACATGAAAAACTGTAGAGGTAAATTAAACTTTTCTCGATATCAACTTAACTTTTCCAATCAGAGGAAGTTCTCTGAGCAGGTAAAGAAAAGACCCTGAAAGAATTGGAATCCGAAGAAAGGACACCGATGAAAAATACATCACAAAAGACTAAGAAATTGTAAATGAAGATTGGGTGACTTTCCAGTGGGAGCTGCTAACAGGCTCCAAGGCAGCATTTGACCTCCTTTAATGAAAGTTTTAAGAGAAGACTAGAGGTGATGCAGGGTCATTCCACCGATGCCAACAATTCTGAGCAGTTGTGGTGGGCGGCTGTGTCCTGTTGGAGGGCGGAGGGCAAGCGCATCAATCAGCGGCTCAGGAGCAGCTCCCTGGCCAGTCTTCTTTCTCTTTTTTTTTCCTAGAGCAGTTCAGAAACTGCATGAAGTACAGGGAGTCAGATCCTTTATTTCACTTGTCGTTCTGTTAAGGTAAAGTAATAGGATCGTATACATTTTTAGTGCACTACATTTCAAAGCCATTTGCCACATTAATCCATGAAGAACATCAAAATAAAATTGTTTTTTATCTTAAAATATTTTTATATGCTTGATGTGATAAAAATTTACTTACAGGTCACCTGGGATCAGAGCAATAATAGAACCAATCTTTTGCGTGTATAGTTTGTTCTTACGTACAGGAGACCTTGGAGAGAATAATAGCCACTAAGACTGTATATGAAGGGTATGTGAGACTTACATTTATATCATTGATCATACTGTTTCTTAATTACATAGTTTGGAAAAAACATAAGCAATTAATCATAGTAGATTACACTCATTCTGTATTTGGCCAGAAATAGCAAGCGGTTATTAAGAAGTCTGGGTTCCGATTGTTTCTCGAAATAATACTTTAATATCTTTTGCTTATGTGATTTCTGTACTACCCTGTGGTAAATGTGATTATTTATACCTACAAATGATTTGAAAATAGCTTTCATTCCCTGCTTATAATTATGCTTTAAAATAGGTTTTTTAAATGTACGTATATTCTTACTATGATGTCATTCCTGGCCCTGACATTTTGAATCTGCATCTGCATAACAGGAATCACGCCTACCTCATCAATTGGGTAAACCTTTAGTAGTAAAAACGGGATTAAAATATTCAGGTAAAATAATTGTACCCCTAGTTTATTTAAAATAATAGCATAAAAACTGGAAATTATTAAAAATTTTAATTTATGGAAGAATTTTAGTTATATATAAATAATATAATTCAGGACTGGTAAAAAACAAACATTCTATAAACAACTTAGTTTCTCAGGTGGGATTTTTTTCACAGTGGGAAATATTAAAAATAATAACTTATTTGAGATACTGACAAGACAGGTAGGTTTGAAATGGCCCACTGACAGCAAAAGAAGGTACGGTGGTGTGGCTTTTGTAAAAATTAATATACTAATGCCCTCCTATACTCTATTCAAATTCAACAGAAAATAAGAAATTGAAAACAATTAGCAAGGCCAGACATTATGTTAGATGAAGCAATTTGGAGTAAATATTTTTGTCTCAAAAACTGTAAACCATTGAGAGATATAGCATCGAATGCCTGATTCATGATGAAACGTGTCCATCCACGTCCATGGCATCCAGGAAACAAAACCGAGACACACATCTCTGTACCGACTACAGATTTCATCAGACTGGGGTCCTTCAGATGCCATCCTGATTTGTCCAGCCTTGTCTGTTGCTTGTGCTCTTTGTACAACCCTATCTCTCTGATAATTTAAACAGTGTTCAAGAAAAATGGGATATCCTGCAATAGACTGAGCTTCTCAGAGTAACTTTGTATTTCAGGTCACTTAGTGTGATGGCTGTCATATGTAGGAAGCTCTGAATACATGTTCATCGAATGACTGTATTTGAA
The DNA here is from genome assembly GCA_004027475.1 of Anoura caudifer. Classification (NCBI taxonomy): domain Eukaryota; kingdom Metazoa; phylum Chordata; class Mammalia; order Chiroptera; family Phyllostomidae; genus Anoura; species Anoura caudifer. The sequence continues at coordinate 143,622 of PVKU01003000.1, read as the reverse complement.
TTTATTAAAATAATTTTACTTAAATTCAAATAACCAAAGAAACAGGTAAGAGTAATGGTAAGTGTTAGTAAACATTAATCAGAGGAGACACTTGAAATGATATAGGAATAGGGATGGGAAGGAGGAAAGAAGGACAAAGGGAGAGAGAAAAGAGAAAGGAACAGGTGAGCAGGCCCATGGGAGAAGTCAGACATATCCTGTATTCAGGTGATGACCAGTGAACAGGCTAAAATTGGTGAGCTGCTTGTCAGAAGTCTTTAGAATGAGTTCACAGTATATTTAATGGGTGTTCTCTGAAGGAGAAGCTTCCTTAATTAATGAAAGGCATTCACTAAATTTTTGTTTAGTTTTAATTTGAAATGTGCCAACAGCCACTTGCCTTGGAAAGTCCTTGGCTTACATTCATCCATATTTCATGTCCATAGACTTAAACAAACAGAACAAAACAGATTTTGAGTGCTAGAACTTACTGAGAATCTCTATAAATATCAGGTCAAGAAAAATAGATAACTGTTAACTAAACATTTTAGAAAACATAAGCAACTTTTTGTTCATTCAGTTTCTAGATTTTCATCTGCTCATTTCTGTTTTTTCCAGTCTCAGGAACATGGAACTGTGCAAACTGACACAGTGAGAACTCAGGATTATGTCTCTTCCTATTTGATTTATTCTTTTGCTCTTCATGCTGAATGGTGGATTCTCTGAGCCTTAGTCCAAGCACTTTTGCACTCATCTCTCTTTGTAGTTTCTCTTCTCACAGCATCACTTCTCAGCTCTATACAGGTGGTTTCCAAGTCTACAGCTTAAATATATCCTTCCAGTCTCCTAGGCTACATTTGAAAGGTGCTTGCTCTATACAAGGTCTGTCCAGAAGGTATCCATCCATGTAATATGAAAAATAGAGGCATTTACTGAAGAATACACAAAATACAAGAAACATTGTACACAGGACAATGATGCTTCAGTCCCCTTTGAAGTAGGCACCTTGGGACTTCGCGCAGTTCTTCCAATTGTCATCAGCTGCGCCCTCGTGTTTCCCTCAGTCTCATTGATGGTCTGAATTCTTTTCCATTTCAAAGGTGATTTCAGTATTGGGAAAAGCCAGAAGTCACAGGGTGCCAAATCTGGGCTATAGAGGTGCTCAGTCACCTGGGTGATTTGATGTTTCACCAAAATACTCTGCAGGAGACGTGATGCACGGGTGGGTGTTGCAGTGATGAAGCTGCCGGTCAGCAGTTGCCCAGAGCTGCAGCCCTCTGAATCATCCGAATAGTTTCCATGGAAGAATGCTCAAACTTAACTCAAAATTTCACACAGATTCGTTGCTCTACTCACTCAGTCATTTTGAATGCGACGGCCACTCATGTACACATGCTCACTCAACGGTGTCTACCGTCCCCACTGACTAGTACAGTGAAGTCGTCATTGTTCATGCGTGGGCATCCCAGTTCGCTCTCCTTAGCTGCCTTGTTATTAATGGATGGACTTTTTCCAGGCAGACCTTGTGTTTACAGATAGAAATCATAAGGATATAAAATTAGATATTTGTAAATGGAATTCATTTTTGTAACTAAAATCTCATTTTTAATTTTTCTAATTTTTCTTTCTAGCCACTTAGACTCAAACCTTAGATTCATATTTGACTCAATTAGTTGTTTTGATAGCTACCATTTCTGTTATTCTCTTATTCACTCATGCCTGGTTAGTTAGAACAATCTTAATTTGTTATCTTACCATTTTGGGTATCATTTTGTGTATCATAGACTATTAGTTCTCCTGAAACTTTCATTAGGACATTCAAGGTTATCTTTACTTTGTCTCCAACTTATTTTTCTAGTACTAAAATATATTTTACAGTCTTTGCTCCTGAGAGAGTAGCCCATTTTCTTAGTGCATTTGGCCTCTATCTGGGTGTTTATTTATTTATTTATTTTTCATGATTCCTTCTGGGTATTTATCCTGACAACCCTTCTATGCCACCAATTTTTAAGTCTAACCCATTTGAACTCTTCCTGAGTTTTTTTATGTTTAGCATAGAGTTCTGCATACTCTACATTTTAACACTTTTGTCATTACGCAAGTTGGTCTACTTACTACTATTGTGTAAGTCAGTCTCCATAAAATTTTCCAAACTCTTCTCCTTCCTGTCTTTACATTTTTTTCCAATCTACTAAAATTTTAGGTTCATATATGAAGCACTCTGGTCTATATATTACTTGATGTCAGGGACTACCTTGTTTATCTTTGGATCTCTAGCTTTTCTTATAGCCTCTAGCACATCAAAGGTGTTTAATAAATTCAGGCTGGGGCAAAAGCAGGTTTACAGTTATGAGTACACAAAACTATTTGTGTGTTATTATTTATTAATTATTGTATTATTTTCCATATGAACAATTGTAAATCTACTTTTGCCCCCAACCTGGGTTTGTAAAATAAATGAACAAATGGACCTTCACAAGAAAACCTTCTAAAATACTCCCAATCCCAAACATCATTCTGTTTTCACTGATTATATGACTTCTTTAGCTTTCAACATATGTAAATAACTAGATAAAATTATTTCTCTTTTCCTTTAAATATTTTTTTTACTAAATTGGAGAAACTTGAGGCTATTTATATGCTCCATTGTGCATACTTTGCACAGACTAGGCTTACAATATTTTGAAAAAAATAATTTTTCATGATATATTTCATTTATTAGGTATATATCCACATTAAGACTGCAATATGTCCAGAATTTAGAGACGCATTTATCCATATTTAATTATTTTAAAGCTTTTACTTCATGAAAATTATAGTTGTACTTTCAAAATTAATAAGACAAAATGATTTTGAAAATTTAAGAAATCAAAACCAATTCTAAAAAGCAGAGGAGAGCTACTATTGGACAGTAATTACAAAATGAGGTCTGGATTCAGCTTTGATTCGCAGCATATGGTGAAAGGAGAACAAGAATGCATATAGTTTTTTTTTTCAAGCAACTTTAAAGATATTTTACCTGATAAAATAAAAGGTGCATGTTTTTTCTGGGTACTGAGTTTGTTGAATCTGGTATTGATTTCTGGAAGATATTCATGTATCTTTATAAAGGCAAAATGGGTAATGTAATAGATAATACCATTTCCAGCTGTGGTTTAGAGAAATATACCAGAGCTGTGTTGGTCCTCTAGGAAACTTGAGGGCTGCTGTAAATGTGGGAAGCTCACTGGCGGGGCTGGGGGTGAGTCACTGACCCAGGTACCTCCAGAGAGGAGTGGGGGCTGTAAGGCTCTTGGCGAAAGCACTATGAAGACTTTGTATGCATGTAAGCATTATACTCCACTCTTGGTGATGGAGTTGTTTTCTATGGGATTATCCATTGATAATTCTGAACCACTATCAGTGTATACTGGAATTGAAAAATTAAGGAATGGGTGGCTGAAGGTGGGAGCCAAATTTCTCACTGTTGGAGTGGGAGATCTAGACAAGAGGAGGAGGCTAGTATGATCCATGAGGTGATGGGTATAACTCATGATTAGTTTATATAGATACAAATGGTGCACATAGAAATATTTATAGATATATGGATATAAAGTGTTTATTACACACCCATGGTTTTTTTTTGCTGTCATCTGAGTAGCAACACACACACACCAGGGCCATGATGTTAGTTTCTAATGCCATCTGCCAATCAAAGTAACCAGGACTTCTTAGAGAAATAGCTGATCCAGGGGCAGGGAATATATAAGGAGAACCTGCAGTATTCACAGTGTGGAGGTTAAGGAAGTACCGAATAAAACATAGGGATGCACCACATGAACTTGATGATGAAGGTATGTCAACGGGACATAGGAGCCTCTGGAAGTTCTCTCAATGGCCACAGCTGGAACAATAAGAGGAAGAAAATAAAGGAAGTATTATTGAACCATCAACCAGAGTATAAAATAAGTATCTGTGAGTTCATTCTGATATAAATAAATAATTGAATAAATATCTTAGTGGAGGAGAATAGACAAAAAATTCTATTTTTTGTAGAAGAATCCCAAATAATTTATTTAGGCATTCTGTTCTTTTTTAAATTTTATTTTTCAATTACAGTTGACATTCAATATTATATGAGTGTCAGATGTGTATCAGGGTGTTTAGACAATTGGGTAACTCACGAGGTGGCCCCCGGGTAAGTCTAATACCCATCTGGCACCGTACATAGTTATTCTGATATTGTTGACTATATTCCCTATGGAGCACTTTACATCCTCATGGATATTTTGTAGCTACCAATTTGTACTTCTTAATCGCTTCATCTTTATCACCTCAGCCCCTAAACCCCCTCTTCTGGCAACCATCAGTTGGTTCTCTGTAGATACTCTGTTCTTGAAAAGCTGCAACAGAACTTTATGCTCCTTACCTATGGATTGCACAGTGGTGACTTCCTTCCTAAGAATGTGGTAAGGGAGGGGTGGCAGAATAACTTCCTAGTGGAGAAACCTGGCAAATTCCACCTCAGCTGGGAGATCAAGGTCAAAACATCAACAGTGATAAGCTGGGTTGATGGTATATATCCTAAATGTGATATGTCAAGTAAGGCACGTCACCTCTGTGGTCTTTCTCCCCAGCACCCAAATCCTCAGTCTAATCATGAGAAAACGTTAGACAAAAGCCCACCTGAGTGATATTCTACAAAATACCGGACCAGCACTCCTCAAAGTGGCCAAAGTCATCCAAAACAAGGAAAGTCAGGAAAACAGTAACAGACATGGCTCTAAGGAGCCCTGATGACTAAATGCAGCGAGTTCTCCTGTCAGGATCCTGAGACAGAAGAATAACAGGTCAAAACTAAGGAAATTTGAGTGAACTACAGACTTCAGTTAATTATAGTGTATCAGCATTGATTCATTACTGTTGACAGACGCAGCAAGCTGAAGTAGATGTTAATATCAGGGGGAACAGTGTGAGAGGCATATGGGAACTCTCTGTAGTGTCTTTGTAACATTTCCTTAATTCTAAAACTATTCTAAAATGAAGAGATTATTAAAAAACAAACCTTAAAGTGTGAAGACAAAAAATCTTAAAACATTGAACTCAAGAACTCAGAGAAATCCTGAGTTATGATTTGGTTTGCTAATTTATGATTATCTTATTATAGAGTATCTAGCATGTCCATAAGACACACTAAAATAGTATACGCATTAAGAGATGTTTTTGGCTAGATAGGGGTTTCTGTCGATTCATGGTAAGTTTCAATGTTGAATTTCCCCAAAGAGCTTATGTTCTACATTGATATAAAAGAGAATATATAAAGGAGGTAGATATGATTATGTAAAAACTTTTTAAAAGTAACATAGGATATAAACAAAATGGTAATGCAAAAGGAAAGCTGGTACAACAAATGAGAACATGTGGGATGTGAGAACAATTAAAATGCTTAACTTATGCAATGTACATACATTAGTATGAAGATTCTGTTAGAAAATTTGTGGAGAATATGATCAGAGAATTTACAAAATTATAAACATAGTCAAAAACATAAAATGTTTAATTTTTGCCAGAAATTTAATAAATGGGAATAAGAAAACAAAAATACAGTTACTTGTATTTAAATAAAGACTTAACTCTGATAAGCATATATTAAAATGCAAATTCTTATCATTCTAGATAATTCTAGGAGGCCTGCAATTGAGTCCACAGCAGAAACAACTGCTGCATGACTTGCCAGTACTGCTAGTACTTTCCCAAGTACTGTCGTTCTTCACTTGCCTTAGCTTTTTAGTGTTGCAAAGCACACACAACCATTTGGGATTTTCAGCATGTAGTTAGGGGAGTTTTTGTCTTTCTCTCATTAGGCTCTTTGACACAGAAGCTAGACTCCCCTGAAATCTTACAAGCCATTTCAGATGAACCATACATCTCAGAATGTGGACCATTGTCCAGTCATTTCCGACTCCAGCTCTGGCTTTCTGGGAGACTTTCGGTGTATGTATGGCTCCTAGAGTTCTTTATTAAGGGATGATAGTTGAACTGACTTCTTCCTTTTTCCAGGCTGTCATTAATGTTTCATTCAATAAAAACTGGATAAAATTTTTAGTCTAAATAAACTACTTTATGCTTTTTCCATATTTTATCCTTGGCCTGTTTCTCAACAGTACATTTGAATTTGTATGTTGAGTTTTTGTATTTTTCTGAGTCATCAGAGGCATTTTGGTGGGGAGTTAGAGAGGCCAGGTGTCATAGATTGGATGGTTCTGCTCCACAGTTTTATCTGATTATACGGATGCTTCTCCCTACAATCTACCCAAAATAGTTCATAGAGGAAATCTAACTCCAAGTTCATCTCCTGCACCCTTGCCAAACACTTTAAAAACATAAAGTCTTTAAGCTCCAGACTGTATTTCCCTTATTGTGGGTTGACCCCAGCTTCACCTTAATAATCTTTCTTTGGCGCCTTTCCCAGACCTATTTTCCTTTTGCCAGTTTGGCTCGCGATAGATCTTAACTTTATAATCCACTCCAAGAACTGTTCCGTCGGTCTTTGAAAGTTGCTCAGGCTGCACTTTCCCCCAGGCCTGTTTCATTGCATATTCCCGCCAGGCTGTGCTTCCCGTCCATCTTTTGGGAAAAACCTATTGAATTAAATAGCAAATGTCATTTGCAAGGATTTAGGCCCCTCTGCGATACACATAGTCTCCCTTCCCATGCTCCTTTGCTACAGTGCCAGGAACAGAAATTAGTGGAACTTCATAGATATGAAATCTAATGGCAATTTTTTTATTAAAAAATTACTCCATAAACTAATTTCTAAGATATTCTACTGCTTTCTTCTGCTAACTTTAGCATTGCGCTAAAAGAAAACCAAAAGATAGTATTTTTTTTTAATTTTCAAAAAAATCATTTTTGGAAATGTCAGGTCTATAGTTTCTTACTGGAGACCCTCTTAAACATATTTTTCTCTCTGAATATTTATACGTATATAAATATAATGATAAATAATTAAATAATATATTTATGTATTATATAGAATACACAAATATATTTATATAATAAATATATAATTTATACTTATATAAATATATTATATATTTATGTATTTATATAAATATAAATATATTACTTATATTTAAAAATATAAGTAATAGAAAAAATAATTTCAACCAACCACAGTATCTTCTGCCCCTAAAGAAGATGATTGAATTCTATAGCAAAATATCTTGATGGTTTGTGTTCATGGTAAAAGATAATATACCAATGGAATTATCTCTAAGGTTACTGCAAACAATGAAAAAGCTAAATTGACTGCCTAAAGAACAAATTGTTTTTTTTGGAGAGTTTGAGCTTTACAAGAAGAGCACAAATATGAGAAAACTCTGGAGAGAGCAAGAGGCTTCAGGAGATGGGAGAACACTGGGGGTGAAGTAGGGCTGTGAGAAAATGCCCACGTTGGCCACAGCTGATGGGGTTTTGTTTTGAGACCAAGATTGTGTCATATTCCACCTTAAGTTGTCCTCTGTGTTGCAGTTACTTTTTCTACCCTTGAAGTTGAAGGAAAGATATACTAAACGTAATGCTTTGTGTGAGTCATGTGGGGAATTCAGAGTGAAAGGTGACTATCATAATGTAAGCCCACGGATATTTTCAGCAATATTGTAGGGGATATAAAGTTTTATTAATATTTTGGTTCTTTTAAAAAATTTTTATTTATTCTGCTATAGTTCCAATTTCCCCCCTTTGCCCTCCTCCTCCCGGCTCACCCCCTGCTCCCATAGTCCATCCCCACACTGCTGTCCATGTCCATGGGTCATTCATACGTGTTGTTTGACGACTCCCTTCCCCTTCTTTCCACCATTCCTTCTCCCCCCTTTTCTCCTGGCAGCTGGCAGGTGGTTCCCTGCCTGCATGTCTCCGGTTATCTTTTACTCAATAGTTTTTTTTTGTTCATTAGCTTCCTCTTATTAAGTGAGATAATATGGTATTTGTCTTTCACTGACTGGCTGTTTTCTCTTAGTGTAATAGTCCACAGTTCTATCCATGCTGTTGCAAAGCATAGGAATTCCTTTTTGTCTATCTTTGTTACATTGTATTCCATCGTGTAGATGTACTACGGGTTTTTTTATTGTTGTTGAATTACAGTTGTCCCCATTTTTCCCTCATTACTCTCCCCTGCTCTACCCAATCCCCACCTCCAACCTCCCACATTCTTGTCCCACAGTTTTTTGATCCACTCATCCAGTGATGGGCACTCAGGCTATTTCCAACACTTGGCTGTTGTAAATAGTGCTGCTATGAACAGTAGTCTCCAGAAGTTCTTTTGAATTGGTATTTTGGGATTCTTAGGGTATATTCCCATAAGTGGAATTGCTGGGTCAAAAGGTTGTTCCGTTTTTAATTTTTGAGGAAATTCCATATGGTTTTCCACAGTGGCTGCATCAGTCTGCATTCCCACCAACAGTGCGGTGATATTTTATTTTTATGTTTTACTAATATTTTAAAGGACCAACGTGACCTTGAAGACTCCTTCAAATGCCAAAGCTAGAACAATTTTAGCAAAATAAATATTGATTATATCAGATATAACTCATTTGCGAATACCATGCTAAATGAAATAATTCCGACAAAAAATCAAAACCATATGATTTCTCTCATGTGGGATATAAAACTGAAAACAGCAAATGAACAAACAAGAAAAACAAGCAACAAAAAGTCATAGACACAGAAAACAGTACGGTGGTTACCAGAGGAATGGGGTGGGGGAGAGTCAGTAAAGGGTTAAGGCTGTTTGTCAAATATATGATGAGATTAGACTTTGGGTGGTAGGCACACAGTGCAATATACAGATGATGTATCATGGAATTGTATACCTGAAACCTCTATAGCTTTATTAATCAATGTCACCCTATACATTGAAATATACATGAAAATAATGATTTAGAGAAATAAAAAATAATCCAAAGAATATAAAAAATATCCATGGTTTTATATTTATGTAAATAGTTAGTACATAAATAGGGAAGAAGGAACTCATATTCCTTAAAGAAGTATTCCAGATAATATATATAGATACTCATATCGAGAAGGCAATGATTAATTTTCACCCCTTTGAGTGGGAGCTAGACCTAATGGATTGCTTACACAGCATAAATATGGAAAGTAAAAAAACAGAACAGTAACTTTACAGTGTAGAAACCTGGCAGATATATTAACCCAGTGATCAAAGCTGACATTGCTGGTGACGAATCATGTATCCACTGACATGATGAGAAGGGACCTCGCCTCTGTGGTATCATTTCCCAAAACCAATAAGGCTGGGAAAACCAGTCATGAGAAAACCTCAAAACAACTCAAACTGAGCAACTTTCCACAAAATATCTGGCCAGCACTATTCAGAAATATCAAGGTAGTTAAAGATCAGAAAAGACTGAGAAACTCATAGACTGAATGAGGCAGTTTGACATGATGGCTAATTGCAGTATAATATCCTGGACTGGAGTGCTGAAGAGAAAAGAGAGATTAATGAAAAAAGAATTGGTAAAATCTGAATGAAGTCAATGCAGTTTAGTGCAAATTAACTAATGTTAATTTCTTAGTTTTGACAAATGTACCATGGTTATATAAAACATTAACAATAAACAAAGCTATGCAAAGTGTCTATGGGAACTTTTCATACTTTATAAGATAATCTAAAATTATTCCCAATTAAGAATTTTATTAAAAAAATTAAAGGAACGTATTAACTAGCATAAACTGCATTAAATTCACTTCAGTAAAACAACTTCAGTTCAACAATTCAAATAAATAAATATTAACTGAGTGACTAGTACAGGCCAGGAACATGAGTGAAAAAAAGACAAAAATCACTGCCTTCATGGAACTTATAGTCTAGTGAGCAGAGACAGACAATACGCAACAAAAATAACAGGTATAAATTTTACTGTATATTAGATGGTGATGGATAGTCCCCTCCCCCAAATAATAATTAAGCACGGAAAAGAGGACTTTGTAGTATGCAGGGTAGAATTCAATTTTGTAAAACCTATTTTCACTAAAAGATGTGTGTAAGCAAAACCTTAAAGAAGGCGAGGCAATTACATATACCAATATCTGGGAGGAGAGAATTCCAGAGAGAGGAACAGGCCGTGAGAAGGCCCCAGGGGAGAGACGTGTTGAAGAGAGAGCAAAGCGCCCAGGGGCTCTGTGGTCAGCGAGGGAAGAAGAATGTTTCAGATGAACGTGAGGTGGGAGGGATTGCAGAGGCCTGTTGTGATGGCACTTTGGTCTGAAGGGATTAGTGTGTCTGCTCCGTTGAGGGTAGAGACTCCATACAGGAGACAACCAATCGATTCTTCTCTTTCCCACTGGTATTTCTCCCCCTTCCTTTCTCTCTAAAAAAGCAGTAAAAAAGTGCCCTCATGTAAGGATTTTTTTAAAAAGACATATCAGTTCTTAATTTTTCTTACAGCCATTTTTTGACCATTTTATTCTGTCAACCACAAACTTAAAATTTAAGATGAAATGCATGTGTTATTTATTAATTCATTTTATTTGTTATTGTTTATGCTGTTACAGTTGTTCCCGCTTTTTCTCTCTTTCCCCACCTCCACCCAGCCCCACCCTCTCCCCACCCCAAGTCAATCCCCATATTGTTGTTCATGTTCATGGGTTGGGCATAAAGCTTTTGTTATTTACTTATTTATTGCATTATTGACGCAATTTTTTGCTGTAGGACTCCGGGAAATTGATAAAAATAATTTTTGCTTAAGGCAGAGGTCATCATCAAGAAATTATTTTTACCCAGGTTTTGAGGTATATCTTATAATTGACCAATAAAAGTATAAGATATTTAAAGTATACAGTATGATGATTTGGTAAACATGTACATTATAAGAGGCTTCTCACATTGAGTTAATTAACAGATTTTCTTTATAAAAATTTAAAAATCAAGAGACATGGTATAAAACTGTCAGAACTTAAATTTTGCATTTGGTCAAGAGAAGAAACTCTAGGTCCATTTTTTGGATCTAGATGAGGGAGAGGAAGAGAAGGAGAGAGAGAGAGAGAGAGGGAGACTTAATATCCTGCATCGATTCAATTTGCAGTGTGTCAGGTACAAGTGTAGAAATATATAATTTACTAGACATACCTGGGTAATGCCATAGTCTGGCTGAAATTCACTGGTGGGATCAGACATTAAAATAACCTCATGTCTTTTTAGACTGAAACTTTAAACTGAATACTGGGGCATTATATTAATTATGAAATACAAAATTTGATTACTATTCTATAGATTCAGAAATTAGTGAGAAGAAAACAAACATGAATTTCTTATTTTTTAAGGTAAGTATGAGATCAGCATAATTTAAGTTCTGTTGTAGCTTGATAAAACAATTTGATCTTACAAATTCTAATACTAACTTGGTCGACATGTAAAAAATAATCAGAATGAAATTCAAGTTATGCTCTTTTGCCTTATCAAAGAACATTATATTGTTCTCTTACTTTCCTTTGCTTTTAAAAATCTGTATCAAATTCATTGCCTAGATAATAAAGAAAATGTTAGTGTATTAATGACTGCAAATTTCTCCCAAGTGATAATATCAGCAATGGAATAATTTCGTACAATTGTGACAAATATTAAACTGTGTGCCAAAATGAAATATGAGTGAACTGAAACTTACTTTTGTGTGTGGTTATCTCTCATGTGGCCCCTACTGGAGACCTGGCCCACAACTCAGGTATGTGCCCTGACTGGAAATCAAAAAAGCAACCCTTTGGTTCACATGCCAGCGCTCAATCCACTGAGCTACACCAGACAGGGCTGAAACTTACTTTTGAATAGTTAATATTATAGAAATATCTGTGCTTACCATTGAGTTTTTGATAAGGATTTTTATGTTAATAATATGCATTTGGGTTGCTACTTAACTGATTTTGAGTGAACAGTGCTTTTTAGTTATAGAAAGAATCTGAAAAACAAATGTTTTTGTGTTCTACTTTCAAATGGAACACATCAAAATAAAGGATATTTTGACAGAAAAAAAAATCTTGTTCAACTCTTGTCAGCATCAGTCAACTTCATTTATAGAACTTAAAGAGTGCTTACTAAAATGCTGATAAGTGGACTTTGGAATATATTTAATTAGAACTTCTTTCTTTTCCTTGTGGTTGTAGAGAAGGAAAGGTAATTATAGAAACTGAAAGTTTAGTCCTCAAAATGCAGCCCAGCATAATGTAGTTTAAAGCCTTTATCCTTTTAAAGCTCACCTCTCTTACTTTTGTGGTGGTTCATCCATATTAATGTCCCTAATGACAGACACCCTGAAAAGGTGAGAATGAATGCTTTTCCTCTGACATACGAGCAAAGGATGATGGTATAAAGCATGTCTTTCAGTGTGTATCTGCATGGACTCTGGGTCTGAGAAATGATATATACTTCTACCTTATGCCTGCAAGATTCAAGAGGCCTTTTCAAATATTCATGTCCTCCCCCCCTTTTATTCTTTACAGTAAGTGTTATGTGATGAGAAGAATGTCAAAGTCTCTGGAGTTTTATTTTTAAGTTTTAGTCTTGCCTGAGGAGGGAAATATATTGAAAATTTACTGGTCACCCTGTTCGTACTTTCCCATAACGTGTCTAATAACTGCAAAGCAGGATGTTGAAATAATTTAGGGAGGTCTTGCATAGTTATCACGTTAGGCTGAGGTGAGTTATTGCTCAGTGCCAGGCATTCTATTGGTGACGTTTGGGGATGACTTTCCCTTTGTGCTGCCCATTATAACCAACGGCAAAGGGGGTTTTAAAAAAAAAAGGCTGAATTCTGACCATTCTTCCCTAATCTTGTTTCAACTTGGGTTATAACTTTCTCATGTATGATGCATCAAGTTAATAAGATTTGTATTGCCTTGGGCACCGCTGCCATTTCACATGCTGCAGCAGGCAGGTGGGGGTTCTGACTAGAACCGGGGCAGTGTGACCCCTCAGCCTATTACACCCGACCTTGGAGGGGAGGGGAAGGGAAGGGCGGGACCTTTGGGGTTTTATCATTGTACCCACTGGTTGTTGCTGTGTTTGTTCTTTTCTCCATGGGTTTGAAATCAAAGTGCATGTTCACATTTTAGTATATCCTTTAGTTCTTTTTTTCCATCGGGTTTTTGGACCCATTTATTTTTTAAGATTTTGCTTTTAATTTTCATTAACTTCTGAGCCTCACCTTTCTCCATTACCAACCAGGAGGAAAAAGAAAAAAAAGAAAGAATAAAATGACCAGCTGGTGGGAAAGTCATTTGGAGGATGTTAGCCAGATTAACCTTTATATAATAATTGTGAATTAATAACTTTTTTCCTTCTCAATAAAACCCATGTATTTAGTTAGCTTCAGGGAAAATAGAAGAGGAGAAAGAAATAAAATCACAGTGAAATGATTTATCATATTATGATAAGACAGAGCCTTGGCTTCAAGGACTTTTAGTCTTTAAAAACTACCTAACACAAACAGGAAGAAGGAATTAAAACCATAATTTCCCATGTATTAAAAATAGAAGCTACATTCAGAATGAAGTAAATAACTTGTCAACTCCCTCTTTACTATGGGAACAACCACACTGGGATATAACATGTGTAGGAAAAAGTGATTAAAAATGATCCAAACCAGTGCACTAAAATTTTAAACAAGATTTCACCATCGACACAGAAAGAGCATTCACTGGGAATAGCAATAACATCCACTTATGCAAAACTATCTTTTGACATGCGATGAAAACATAACCTCTGGATACACATTCTCTCTTTTAGGTTTTCAGTGGGAATTGTGCCTAAGTGATTAGGGCAGGATATGGTCCAATAAATAAACTGAAAATTTTGTAACAAGTGGTGGAGTAATACATATTAATTCTGAACAGATTGACACCGTAATTTGGGATAAAAACCATAATGATTACAGAGCGCAGTCAGTGTAAGTCAAGTCTGATGGAGTGGAACAGATGTGTCCACCTGTTTAGAGCCCAGCTCTGCATCACTTGGGATGCATAATGTGACTGAGGTCTGTAACGTTGGCTATTTGGAAAGGTGCACAGGTTAGGAAAAAGGAGAAATGTCAAATTCTGGATCATTCCTTTGTTCTCTTATGTTGAGGTCAAAAAGACAGCACACTCAGTTCTAGATAAGAGGGAAAGTCCAGATGCAGTGTCAGCATTGCAGCAGGCCTTTCACTGCAGAAAATTTGGATAATTTCATAAAGGGCATTTCAAGGACAGGGGATGGAATAGATTCAAGGGGGTTTGTTTTCCTAAAATCAATGAATTCTGTGTAAATTAACTCAGTCTGAGGGGTTTTTTTTTTAAGGCTAAAGCAAGTGAAAAAGGATGGAGAGACTCTGACATGACAACATCCATGCCTAGGGCATTTCGTATGAATAATACCAAGTAAGATTAGGCTTTTGCGAATACTTATCATTTGAAACCATAGGAAAAACATTTTTCTGGACAGAATATGCTAGACCTAAAGATTGTTCTGCATGCCATGAGGGGGTAATTTTATTTTTCTTAGGGTAGGAAGAAATGTCTCTACTATGATGAATGTCTTCTTATTATAAGAAAGTTTTAATGTGTGGTCATAAACAATGTTCCTTTTAAACTCAATGTTGCAGATATTACTATTAAAATATTCTTTCTGTCTGTACTAATCAATCTTTCTCATTTAAATTTATTAACAAAATTAAGTACATGTGCATTATTCCCTGTTTCTTTCTTTTCTCTGCCACCCTCTAGGTATTTAACCAATCTTACATCTATCGAGTCCTTATTATTATAAGGATGAAATAGAAGCCGGTCTTTTAGTTCATTCATGAGCTTCAGCTTTGCTGGTTGAAGATGTTTTGTGTCAGGAAGTGGGGATTGACTTTCAGTATCATGATTTCCCTTGGAATGAGGCATCCGAATTTCACGACACCAAAGATTCAAGTAGTTTAGAACACTTAAGGTGTATTCTTGGCAAAATGCAATCAGCTAGGTAAAACATATCAGAAACACCCAAGAATCTTTTAAAATTTTACCCTGCCTGCCTGCCCCTTCCTACACATGGAAAAACTAGAGAAAGATCTTTTCAATGCAGTCCGTATGCATTATCATACTCGACAGAAACTGTAACAATTCAAAGATCCCACTGGCTAAATGGCATTATGGGATTTTAAAGAAAAGAGTTTGAATTACTCCTGGCACTCAAGGAGGTATATAAAATTTAGTGGGTGTACAGACAGAAGAAGATTCACTAATATGAGCAGAGTAGGCATATGCAAATGTTCCATTTCAAGCAGCAACAGAATGGTTAATTTGGGGTACAATTAACTATTTGCTAGGAATTCCTACTTTAAGGTTAAAAAGTTAAGTGTTTAGCCCTGGCTGCTGTAGCTCAGTGGATTGAGTGCAGGCCTGGGAACCAAAGAATCGTGGTTTGATTCCCAGTCAGGGAACATGCCTGGGTTGCAGGCCAGTTCCCAGCAGGGGACACAGGAGGGGAAACCACACATTGCTATTTCTCTTCCTCTCTCCTTCTCTTCCCCTCTAAAGATAAAATAAATAAAATCTTAAAAGAGAAAAGGTTAAGTATTTAGAAAAATTGATGCGTTTTATGTAATTCTGCACTTAGTATGCTTTATTATTTTGTAAGTGTTACTATCTGATTTTATACTTTAAGAAATAAGTGTAGAAAAGTAAGTGCTGTAAATTGTGACCTAATGATCATGGTACTATTAAGTCACACACTCAACACATTCTAGTGGAAGATGGCTGAGACGCTGAGTGTGTAGGTCAGTAGTTTTCAGTTCTGGCTGCGTGTCAGCTGGGAAATTTCAAAAAGATACTGATGTCTCAGTCAGCAGCATCTGTTCTGAGATCATGATTTAATTGACCTGAGGTGGGGCCCCGATATGGAATTTTTAAGACCTTCTGGATCATTTTATTGTGCAGTATTGAGAAACACTAATCTTATCTGTTTTTAAATCCATGAATTCTTGTGAGAAAAAAATGTAAATAAAATAGTGCTTTCACATATAATTGTGTAACATTTGATAGCTCTAAGAAAGAGCTTAAAATCTACCAACAGCATGCTGACTAAAGATTAAAATAAAGGTAACTAAAATTTTAGGGGTATCGTTTTACCTCTTATTTATCAATATCAGTAAGTAAGATTTTAGGGGGATCATTTTGGGGTGTCATGGAATGCTTCTTGGGAAAAAGACTTCAAATTTTTGGAATGAAACATAAGCAAGACTTTAAGCTTCATACATGTTATAGCATGTATCAGTACTTTATTCTTTTTTATGGCCAAATAATATTTCATGGCATAGATACACCACAAGAAGCCAGTAAGCAAAGACTACATATTATATGATTCCATTTCAATGAAATATATAGACTAAGAAAATCCATAGAATCCACAGAGACAGAAAGCTGATTAGTGGTTGCCTAGGACCAGGTTCGGGGGGTTATGAAGGGACTGCAGAGTGATAAGAAAGGATGCAGGGTTTCACTTTGTAGTGTAGGAAAATGTTCTAAAATTGACAGTAGTAATGGTTGCACTTATCTGTAAATATGCTAAAACCCTTGAATTATACAGTTTAAATGAATGAATTGTATGGCGTGTGAAATATATCTGAATAAAGTTGTTTTAAGAAAGTAAGCAGGCTTGCCAAGTCGTGGGTGGGAGCAGTGTGTCTAGAGGGAGACATGGTGAAGAGCATGGAGCATTTGCTTCAAGGGGGGTAGCTAATGATGGTGGCCTGTGGGATCCAGGGAAGGGCCCCAGGGAAGGGCCCCAGGGGTGGTTAGGACCGGAACTGGACAGATAAGCTGGCTGCGATCGTAAAGGATGTAGCAAGCCTTTAATTTTTCCTTTTTATTGTGGTAAAATACACATAACATAAATTATCATCTTAACCCTTTTTAACTGTCTAGTTCAGCAGTATTAAATATAGTCCCATTATTGTGCAACCAATTTCCAGAACTTTCTCATTTTGCAAAAATGAAAACTACCCATTAAACAGTTCCTCGTTTCCCACCCATCCCTAGACCCTGCCAATCATCGTTCCATTTCTTGTTTCTGTGAGTTTGACTACCCTAGATATCTCACATGAGTACACTTGTGCAGTATGTGTGTCTTTATGTCTGGCTTATTTCATTTAGCCTAATGTATTTACAATTTGTTAGCATTTCCTTCCCTTTTAAAGCTGAAAAAAATATATATATATATGAATGTGTGTGACAAAACATTTATATCACATTTTGTTTATTTACTGATCATGGGCATTTGATTGTTTCCATCTTTTGACTGATGTGAAAAATGCTGCTACGAACATGGGTGCACAGATACCTTCTTGAGACTCTGCTTTCAGTTCCTTTGGGCAGATGACTGGAACTCGTAAGCCTTCTTCAGGGAGATGAAACTGTTCTGAGAACAATTAACAGCAACTAATTTTTAATAGCAGGAAGTCGCACAATTGGAGAACATTAGAGAAGGAACAACTGTGGGGATATTTTAATATTATAGACACACAAGTTAAGAGTGAAGAAACCTACACTCTAGTCCCCTAGCATTGTATTGCATGTGGTGACAGAGAGAACCAGGCACAGAGGCAGACAAGGGTCCTCCTGGGGTCCTAATCAGCCCTAGGGGTTGGGAAAGCTGTATGCACGAGCTGAACTGTGCCCACGCATGAGAAATTGGAGGCGTATTTCAGGGAAGGCTTGAAAGCATTTTCTAAGCTGCAAAAGGATCCATTAACACAGGAGAGAAGCCTCACTGGCCCAAGAAGCTTAAGCACAACCTCTGAGCAAACACTCACTGCACAGTAAGCTACTCTTACCCAAGGGAAATTCATAGTAAACGAGCTTACAAGTAATGCAAGAGTCATCGTGAGCTTCTGTGTATGTCTAAGGCTGTGCCCTCTCCGGGTTCCAACTTTAACTGGAGGCAAAAATGTAAACTATCTGTATTGTAACATCAGTCTCCAAGCCACACAGATTTCCAAAGGTAAAGGGTAAAATATAACAGGCTGTGAAGGTCTAAGAACCAACAATAGTAAAGTGGCTTATGCGGGCAAACAGGTGACCACTAGGTAGCCCAGAAAAAAATCTGAGTGGACGCAGCAGAAGTAAACATTATTGGAAAAATTTTGTAGAATTAGTTCCGATAATTAACAAGTAAATGAATAGCCAAGCAAAGAAAAGCAACTCCTGGGGGGTGGGGGAAGAAATCAGTATCTGTAGTTGCTACAATGTGTTATCTAAAATATTCAGTAAACAATTTTAAAAATGAGACATGGAAAGAAACAAAAAAAAGGATGACCAATCCATAGGAAACATGGTAGGCAATAAAAACTGCTTTTGAAGAGATCAGGATGATGCATATAGCAAAGACTTTAAAACAGCTAATATAAACATGTTCGAAGAAGGAGACCTAACTCAAATAAAAGGAAGTGTAATGGCCATATGTCATCAAATAGAGAATACTGGTAAAGAGATGGAAACTGTTTAAAGAAACCATGTGGAAGTTTGGGAATCGATAAACAGAATAGCCGTGATGAAAACAATCACTAGATATGCACAAAAATGAATCAGTGATTTGAAGATATGTCATTAGAAATCATATGATGTGAAAAACAGATAAAAAAGAATGAAAATTATTAACAGAATCAGAGAAGTCTGGGACACCATTACATGCATCAATATATGTGTGGAATCCAAAAGCAAAAGGGTCAGAAGAAAATATTCAAAGAGAATGGTTGAAAAATTCTCCAATGTAAAGAAAACCATAATCTATATACATCCAAGAAGCTAAACCACTGTAAGTATGACAAATGCAAAGAAATCCACATCCAGACATATCATAGTCAAAATATCGAAAGCCAAAGAAAAAGAGAATATTGTGAAAGCTGTAGGAGAAAACAACTTATCATATACAGGAGAAATCACAATAAGATTAATGCCAACTTCTCATCAAAGCGATGAGGCCAGAAAGCAGTGAGGTGATCGAAAGTGCTTAGGTAAAAAACTGTCAGCCAGGCATCTTGTATCAGGAAACACAGCTTTCAAAAATTAATGGGAAATAAAGACATCCCAAAATTTTAAAAAAGGAGAAAGAGAATTTGTTACTAGAAGATAAGTTTTATATAAATGCAATAGTATTCTTATCAGGCTGAAAGCAAGAGACGGTAAGCAGCAATTTGAATCCACCAGCAAAAACATAGTTATCTTGTTTAAAATGTAATTATGTAAGAAATTTAAAAGGGTAGTATAATTGCATATTTCTTCTACATTTTTCCACTGGTTGAAAATATGGAGAGACCTGAAAGAAGTAAAGAGATCAAAATAGTAATTTTGAAACTTTCTATAAAGAAAAGCTAAAGCCCAGATAGCTTCACTGGTGAATTCTAACAAACATTCAGAGGAGAACTGATACCAAATCTTTATAGATTCTTCCAAATTATAAAAAAAGGGTGAATGTTTCCTAATTGGTCACATAGGCCATTTTTATTAATATACGAAAACAAAAGATATCACAAGAAAAGGAAACTATAGGCAAATATCCTGTATGAATATTAAGATATGCTAAAAATTCCTTAACAAAGATACTATCAATGCCAATCCAGCATCATGAAAGAATAGTTTTAATACCACAGCTAAGTGGGCTTTATCTTATGAATGCAAGGTTTGTGTAACATCTGACAATTAGTTGGTGTTACGTACCATATTAATTAATAAATAATACAACCCATCTTATCATCTAAATATATGCAGAAACTTTGAAAAATTCAACACATTTTATAATAAAACTGCCCAACATCTAGGAATAAAAGACACCATTCTCAACCATCTAGAAAAATAGACCATCTACAAAATATCCACAGCTAACTTAAAGATAAAAGTCTGAGTGCTGTATTTGTAAGATTGGAAACAAGACAGGATGTCTTCTCTTGCCACTTCTATTTAACATTGTACAGAATGGCCTGGCTAGGGTAATTAGGCAGAATGGCACGGTCTTATATGTACAACATCCTAAGGAATACACACACACACACATTATTAGAATGAATAAACAAATTTAGTAATGCTGCAGTAGATATATTTACAAACAAAAATCAATTGTACTTCTATAAAATAACATTAAATGTCCCGAAGATAAAATTAGGAAAGCAATTCAATTTACAATAGCACAAAAAAGAATAAAATACTTAAGTATAAATTTAACAAAAGAGATGTAAAGCTTATACACTGAAAAGTATAAAGCATAACCAGAAATTAAACCTCTAAATAAGTTTTAAGACATCTCACATTTATGGAGTGGAGCAAATTCTGTTGAGATGGCACTGCTTGCCGAAACTGAACTACCAACGCAATGGACTCCCAATCCAAACCGCTGCTGGCTTTTTTTTTTTTTAACAGGAATTTATTTTCAAATCTGATATATCCAGAATACAGTAAGAACTCTTATAACTCAACAATGTAAAGACAAATAATCTGACTTAAAAAACGAGTGAAGGAATTAATAGACATTTCTCCAAAGAAGATGTATAAATTTCCAGTAGGCATGTGAAAAGGTGCTGGGAATCACTAGGCATTAGGGAAATAAAAATAAAAACTATAAAGAGATCCCATTTTACATTCAGTATGATGGAAATAATGAAGAACATATACTAAATGTTGGTGATGATATGAAGAAATTGGGAACCTTGCACGAGTGCATTGCTGGTAGGAATGTAAAATGGTGCAGGCACTTGGGGAAACCATTTGGCAACCACTCAAAAAATTAATGGAGCTACGTGATTACCCAGCAACTCCATTTCTGCCCAAGAGAAATGAGAACACATCCAGATGAAAGCTTACACACAAGTGTTCCTTGCAGCATTATTCATAATAGTTGAAAGGTGGAAACAACCAAATGTTCAAAAATAACAGGAAGCATATTCACACAATAAAATACTGTTTGGCAACAAAAAAGAAATGAGGCCCTTATGCATGCTACAACATGGATAAACTTTGAAAACAATGTATAAGATAAAAAAAAGAGTCACAAAACACCACTTACTGAGATTCCATTTTTATGGAATATTCAGAATAGATGACTCTATAGAGAGAGGAAATGACCTGCTTAGGGCTCAGGAGATGTAAGGGAAGTGGCAGCCGATGGCATGAGCTTTCTTCTAGGAGGAACTGAAGTGTTCTAATTGCATTGTGGTGATGGGGATGCAACTGTGGGAGTAAATTAGAAACTTCGAAGGGGTTAATGGTATGGTATGTGAGTTATATCTCAATAAAGTGGTTAAAAAGATAATTGTTTATACAGATAAAATAATGTAACAGTCTAAATATGCATAATGTGTGAAAACCATAGTTTTCAACATATTATAAAATACTCAGATTTTATACAATCTGATAAAAAATACTCAGATAATCTAAAAGTTGTCAGATAAGTAAACAAATATAAACAAAGAACAGATAGTACAAAGGGATAACAAATAACGAGATGTACAACTTGATTTCCTGACTTAATCCAGACAGCATGAGATTGGCATTAAGATAAATGCATCAGTGAAACAGAACAGAGAGCTCAGAATCGACCTACACAAACATGTGCAACTGATTTTTGACAAAGGTGAAAACAGTTGTGAGGGCAGATGACAGTTTAAGACAAAAAGTGGTATGGGGCAATTGGATACATATATGCAAACCCCCTACAACTGATTGATGCCTTGCACCATATGTAAGAAGTAGCTCAAATGGATAATAGACAAATATAAAACCTAACGTTATAAAATTTCTGAAGGAGAAAATCTTCATGATCTGTATTATATATAAATTTCTAAGACACCACAATCAGAAATCACAACCAAAAGTTCATCAAAATTTTAAAAATACTTTTATTTGAAAGAGATTATGAGGAGATTGAAAAGACAAGCTACAGACTAGAGAGAAATATTTGCAAAGTGTACTCGTATATCGGACAGAAAGCTTTTATCCAAAATACATAAAGATCTCTCAAAACTCAATAATAATGAAACATCTGAATAGAAAGCAAGCAAAATATTTCAGCACACACTTTGGTGAAAATATTGCTACAAACATACATGTATAGCAATAAGCAAAAAGGATTCTCAACCCCCTTAGTAGTTGGGAAAGTGCTAAGTAAAATTATGAGATACTACTTCATACCTATCAGATTTGCTAAAATTATGAAGGCTGATGTTATACTACATGTTGGCAGGAATGTGGAAAAACTGGATGTTTGTTTCCTACACTGCTTGGATGGAATGAGAAATGGTATACAGGCATTCTGGGAAAGTTTGGCAATGTCTTAGAAAGTTCAGCATAGACCTAACATATGATCTAGGCATTTCACTTCCATTTGTCATGGAGGAATGAAAGAATATATTCCTAAACAACCTATATGTTGATGTTTATAATATTGTTACAGCAACTATTTTTAAATAGCTAACAATGAGAAAAATGCAAATGTCCTTCAACAGATGAAATGATAAAAATAGTAGGTTATCTATGCAATGGTGCTCAATAATAAAGAAAAATGAACTATTACATGAAACAATGTAGATAAATCTCCATGATTTTGGTGAGTAATAAAACCAGAAAAAAGTAATAATCAGGATATACTCATCTAATAGTATAGGTTAAACTCAGTACTTTGTGAATGTTTGTAAAGTATTCTCAATATTAATTGAGAATAGTATAGGTTAGTTATTCTCAATTAATTTAGAATACCTAAACCTGCACTATAATACAAAGGTTTCACTAGTTCTTTACTTACACTATTAACTCAGTTTTGAAATTTCATTTATCTTTTTCCATGTGAACAAGAACCTTAAAGGTAAGCACTGCAAATATTGGAATATTTTATTCTCAATGCAAACCTTTCAGTCGGTCTATAATGTGCATTAGTTAGAATTGCCTGTGCTAAGTAATAAAAAAATGACATTGAGTTAAATGAAGTTACACAGCAAACAAAACCTATGTTTCAGAAGTTATGGGACCAAAATAAAGAAGGAAAGAACAAAATCTACCAGCAGATTCTCATGAATAATTTGGAGTAATAGAATGACCACAATTCCTGCAGACTCTGTGCTTGGGGACAGGCGCTGCCTGCGTTTGGCGGTCTTAAGGAACACTGCTGTCATGGCAGCGGGGTCTCACTAGCTCCTTCTGGCTTGGGACACAGGAGGGAATTACGTGGTGAGGAAAAATATTTTTCAGAGTAGTGTTGAGATTTTAAAAATTGAAGTAACTATGGTGGGAAACGGAAAGCAAGGAAGAGGATGGTGTGGTTATTGTTGCGTCTCCATATCCCTTTGCAAAGTGTATGAGGACTTGAAATAGAGAAGAGTTATTTTGAATTTACTCTTTGACATTAAAATTATGCTTCTTTAGTGTAACAACCTGAATGGGATTCTTCCCTTCTGAATCACAAAGAAAAATTATCTGTATGAGTATTTTGTTAGTCCTCCCAAGGATAATACATATCAAATTCCATTCTAGAAGCAGAGGAGAAAGAAGTTAATTCATACGTAAAAGTGGGCGCCTTTGTGCATTGACTGGGGCTTCATTCTTTCATAAAATACCAGTTGAGAATGATCTAGAGTGAATCACAAGTCCTATACAAGATAATTTCACAGAAACCAAGGACAAAAGCATAGCCAGGTCTTTTGGAATCTGACATTTCCTGGGAAAAGAATCAGATTGATCAAGTTTTAATCAGGCTTATTTCAAAGAATCAGTACCATGTAGCAAAAAGTGGCAGTTGTGACTACTCTGTGAAAGGAACAAGGGGCAAGTGAGACCATTGTGAGGTAGCCAATGTCCCAGAAAGTTGCATAACAGAGCTGTGTGTGTGTGTGTGCGTGTGTGTGCATGTGTGTGTGTGTGTGTGTGTATGCATGCACATGCACTCACCCATTTAAGGGTGCTAGAAGGCTTGCCTTGTTTTGCCTCTTCTTAAGTTATACATTTGTTACTCATCCTCTTTACTTATGACCTATGTTCAACTCTATCCCATGTGGCTCTGAACTTTTGAGACACTTTCCCTGTTCAAGGTCCACATTTTCAAACTGCTCACATAGCCTTAGAAAATTTGCTTTTTTTTTGCATTATACTCTGCAAAATAAAAAGTACCAACTTTCCTTATAATCCCCAAATGATGAATTTCTTCCATTTTATAGCCCTACAGTCTGCTAATTTGAGACATTGATTCCAGGTCTGTAGTCCTTTTGTTAAAGAGAAGTTCATATTTTAAATTTATTTTTGAATAGATAATTCATGAACACATGAAAAATTTAAAAGTTGCAAACAAACTTTTATGGAATTTTAAGTCTCTCCCTTATTTAGATTTCCTAAGTAAGCAATTCTTCCTAGATGTAATCAACATCACTAATTTCTTATGTAATCTTTCAGATATTTTATTTATGTGAAGGCACATTTTTCCATGATAATCTTCTTTAAAAAATGTTAGCTACTATAAATAATACTTTGTACACAGTTTTCCCCCCCATAGTACACAGCACTTTAATCTTGCTTTCTGCAATAAAATTGCCTTCCTGTGTGCATTAGAAAGGGGAAAAGTGAGAAGAAAACTTGATTTCTTTGGCTCTAAATATCTTACCTGGTTTCCACATGTTTTGGTTTATCCACCAAAGAAAATATGTGTATAGTAGGTAACCTGACAACTTGTGTTATTAATTAAATGCACTGCCTGAAGAAGATAATTCATCATAAAACTTGAAATAAATTCTTGAAAACATGTTCAAATGCATCTTTTTTGGTTTTCAATTTTGTTGTAATCAAGACTTTAGAATAGCGTTAAACTGTAGTAAGGGATCAGATGTGTTTCATGAGATATTAGCTCAAGTACACTTTATTTACACAGTTTGTATGATTTATAACTCAAGGTATTTTTTTTGCCAGCTGTTTCAGCAGTTTTTAGCATAATCATTTCCTAAATGATTATTGGTTTTAGTTAATGACTTTTGTTTCTATGAGTTCCTCATTTATGACAACAATGTGAGAACATAAAACAGTTCATTTGCTAATTTGAACATAGTTCAGAATTAGAAACTATTTGTATCATTGCAATATTAAAATAAGACATTATTTTGGGGATAAAGTACCAGGTTCATAATAGAAGTCTTTTATATTATTTTGGGGGAGAAAAAGTACTAAGTTATAGAAACTATAGTTGTTCCTGGCCTCTTAGAATCTAACACATTCTTTTTTTTTTTTGGTAAGGAATAACCTAGGAAAGATGGCTTTATAGCACTTGAAAAATAGGATATATAATTAGCTTGAGGTTAGTAAATGACTTTGTTTTTTTCTATAAAGCCAACATTATGCCAAATAATAACTTTTAGGAACATTTCTAAGCCATTGTATTTTATATTTAATTTTATAATATTTACTTTAAAATTCACTTTTACTTCTTAAGTGAAATAGTTTTCTAAATGAGAAGAAAACACAGCCTGTGGTTGTTTCTCACTTCATTTTCGCTACCACAGCTGTTGGCACTAAAAATGCAGTGCAGTTTTCAGAGAGTACTGTCAACCACGTAATTTCTTGGCAAATGTATGACAATTACTGTCCATGTAGTTACAGTGGATCTCATTCCATGAGATCCTATAGCTTAGTCAAGACGAGATTTACCAGTTCATCTTGTCCATCATTCTACTTGTAGTTGTTTCCTGATGTCAGTGGCCTGGACACACCATAGATTGTCACTCCCCTTGCTGTCATAGTAAGATCAAAGCCTTAGTATTTAGTGTAGGCAACTGATAATGTGATACCAGATTATTTCTTTGCATTACCACTAAGGTCTGTTTTGGGGATTCCTTTTATTACTCATCAACACTTCAGTGGCATGTACTAATGAGTGTTGAGGAGTATCTTCAAAGAAGCACGCAGAAGTTTTAAACCAAAAAAATTAACATAAAAAGAAAATAACAAAAACCCAAGGCATTAAAAAGGGGTGATAATTTTAACTTTAGAAAAGTTATATTTGACACTGAAAAGTCTTCCAAATTTAATGTACTATTTTTTCACACATTTTCCATTTAATAAATGTCTGAAAACTCACCACCCAATTTTTCAAAAGTAACTACAAAAGGAAATACATAGTTCTTCACACTCACAATCTACAAGGAATTTTAAATAGGAGAATAGGGAAGTAGAAAAATATGTTGATATTTTCAGTTTGATTAAAACATTTTTGGCTTAGTTTGGATTAATTAAATAAATCATGAAATTTCTGGATAAAAAATATTGATAACATAAGCTTAAATAGAATTTTATATAATTTTTAGATGGTCTTCCTTATAAATATAGAAATTACATTGATGTTAATAATTTGTTTGTTTCTAGGAGTGAGGACTTGATCTGTCTGACCCATTCACACTTTATAGACATTTAAATTTACTTAAATGATTTAGGTATTATGAAAAGCATTTTAATTATGATGCTGAAAGTAATAAAGTGATTTGATGGATTAACTGTATTTGAATATATTGACAAAATTTCCATAATATGAAGAAAAATGAGGGAGAACAGGGAAGTTCAAACTAATATGTAGATATTTTTAGTCAGCATTTATGGAACAATCTCATTAATTATGAAAGTCCCCACTTAATTTTGCCAGAATGCAGACCCTAAGGGAAAAAAGTCTTCAATTTTTAAAAATAATCACTGCTTAGAATACATTTGATATATATTTTATAAGAGCATTTTTTATTTTTTAAAAGAATTTATTTATTTATTTGTAGAGAGAGGAGAAAGGAGGGAGAAAGAGAAGGAAACCTCAGTGTGTGGTTGCCTCTCACACACCCCCTACTGGCGACCTGGCTTGCAACCCAGGCATGTGCCCTGACTGGGAATTGAACCCACAGCCCTTTGGTTTGCAGGCCGGCACTCAATCCACTGAGCCACACCAGCCAGGGCACATTTGACGTATTGTATTTTAAAATACAGTTTGTTCTTACTAAGTGACTCATTATCAAAAACTACTTTTACATGTGGTAGGTGCTGGAGCCAGCTCCCCGGGCTTCACAGGAGCCCATTGTGAGCACCTGCTCTGAAAACCATGTGCAGTGGCATCCTGCTGCTATCTTAAAACTGGTGGTAGTGAGAAGTACAAGCAGAGTGAAAATCAGCAAATATTAAAGGAGAGATTTCTATTCCCTTTTCCCCCCCTTCTTCTCATAGGAGTCAGGAGCGGGTTTTAACGTTTTCGAGAACACAATTGGATAAAGGGTCCAGACTCTGCAATTGGACGTACCTGAGCAGCCCTGGTCCATGCTGTGAAAACTTAGACAATTTACTTGGCCTTGCTTAGACTCTTTCCTCATCAGTAAGGCACAATTCATATTATCACAAACACGTGTTTGTGGTGAGGATTAAATGTAATAACTGTAAAGTGCTTAGTGTGGTTCATAAAAACACAATTTTTTTTGGTAACACATCTTGCCCTCACAGCATCTGCATGCATGTTATAATACAAAAGAGCAGGTTGAATAGATAAGTATTATTGAAGTAACTTGCAATTGTTATGTGGAAAGTATTAACTTAATATAAAGAAGAGGATGCTTAATTCTACAAGGAAGCTGAGAAGGGCACATAGAAGTGGCAAAGCTTGGATGGGATTGTGATAGATACTCCAGAGTTTAAGAAACAAAAAAAAAGAAGACAGCGTGAGGAGAATCCTAGGCAATGGAGAAAGTGTGTGAATGCACAAAGGTGGTATAGAAGTATATTTGCTAAAATGGATGGTACCGTCAGAGGTACATGTGTGTGGTGTGACTCTAACTAAACTCTGCACTACATGAGTAACCTCTGAGGATGGTGGCTGATAGTAAATACCATCTCACACATAGTTTTGCATGAAATATGACATTGTTCTAGTTTTCTTTCTGGTCCTCAATTCCCGGAACTAAGAGAGTGAAAGATTCCCTATTGGACACTGACATCCAGGGTCACATGTATAATTACACATTGAAGCATTAAATAAATTATGTCTTCAAAGTGATTTATAAACATTAACTAACCAACTAATTTGTCAGACTAAGTAGTTAAGCATATATATTCACTTTTATCATTGAGAATTTTGAAAAAAAGGGTAATACATAGTCATTTAAATTCAAAAGCCAATATTTCAAACATGTATATAGCAAATACAACCTATTCCTAAATTGAGTATTTTATTACATGGAGTTGAGGAATCATATTGTATAAACATTATATTTATTGCATTTTTAATCTACATTTATTGTTTGTTTTAAATATTTATAAGTTTTGAGGTTACAATGTTATTTTATTCTGGTAATAATAAAATCGTACCACATAATGCCACACATTGTTAGTCATTGTTTAGAAGAACTTGGTATATTTTATAGGGTAGTTCCAACCTCTTCTTTCATATTATTAATTTAAAACATAATAATCAAAGGAAATTTTTATCCTCTTAAATTGAGGAAGTGGATAATAAATAAATACTAGCAGTTGACCACATGTTTTTAATGCTTGAAGTCTTGCCAAGACAACTTTGGGACAATCGTCCTTTGGACTGTTTTCTCCCAAGAAAATAGTACTCGGTTAAGAAAAGTTTGTGGTTAGGTACTAAAATATTTGAAGTACTTAAATACTAGAGTAGTACTTAAAGTGCTATAAGACAAAGACTACAGGCCCTAAGCACAAAGCAACTGGACTGTAACATTGCCTTTTGCACTGATTCCTGCTGCAATGGGGTAAAATGTATGGGGTGGTGGGTTTCAGGCTACATGTTAGGAAAGGTTTGGTGGTTTGTCTTTACTGTGGAGCTCCAGACCCTGGGTATTGGGTGGTCATGGTTGGAGTGCTAACTCCTTGCTTACTGTGAACATGATTCAACTCCACTGTCCCTTCTCTCCTGACTACTCTCACTAAAAATAAGTCTTTACTCAGGTGTTCCATTGAGAATAATGGCTCATTCAGTTATCCTTCCAGGACACTAGATCGACGGGGCAGGTCCTCAACCCATAACAACCCATAACTTTCATACAAAGTAAAGAGTATTACCTCTGTTCTGGTTGGCTTTCACCTCTCCATCACCCTTCTGTGCAGAAGCAAGCTCTCTTTGGAAGGGTGAGAAATCAAAACCTTTAATTCCTTTCTCTGCTTTGGGAGGCTTTTTATGTTTCTTTTTCTTCTGCAAGGTGTTTTTTATAGGCATATTTCTCAATGGAACAACATTTATCTAAGGAAAAATAATCTGATCCAGCTTAAGTTCTGGAATCAGAATTAGTCCTTCATCAAATCAAGGGATGTGGGTAACATGAGTTATAAATTTAGAATCTATAGTAAGCAAATGGACTTGTGTTGATATAAACAAGGGAACCAATAATGGAGGAATACAATAGCCACATTTCTTTAAAAATCATTTAAACTTCAGGTACCAGAATCCACATCGTGAAAAATCTTCAAAGCAAAATCAAAGGTATTCCAAAACTGAGCTAAGGCAATAGAAGTAATTTGTCAAAATCAAGCACTTTAAGAAAGCTATAGAGAAAATACTCCTAGTTCTGACCTTTAGGACCTGTCATTACTATGAGAGGCTGTAAAAAACGGTTTGGAAGATAGGTATTGAAGGAGAAGAGGCTGGTAAGGTAGAAGTCGTCTCGGCTGTGATGAAAGTAAATCTTCCCAAACTGGAGCTGACTGCGAGGGCGGAGGATTTACTGCAGGCCGTCTCTGTCCCTGCTGCTGCAGTGGGCCCTGCTCGCCGGGTGCTGTGAAAGCAGCCGCTCGGGAAGATGGGAGGCATCACTTTCTAGGTTGATTCTGGAATTCGCGGGGCTATTGTTCTGCATCCTTGAGAAAGTTTCCGGGGAAGAGCAGACAGCTTTAGACTTAGCTTCGTGGTTCTATCATCAAGGCGTATAGTGTGGCGGTCTCTGGTTTCAGATGCATCTGTGTTCGAATACGAGTTCTACTAATTACATTGTGTGTTTTTGGAGAGGGTGCATTAAACATTTCAATTTTATAGTTGAGAAAATGATACTGATGATGATGATAACAATGATAATGAATACTTATATTGTAAGGATTAGCATATTAGCATATAACTTCCTAAAACTCTTAGTGAAGTGCTTGGTATATATTTTACTATGAATGTTAGCTTAAAATATGAGTCAGACTTTGGACTCTCATTGCTGGCTGTACTAACGGGCTTTTCTATTGTCACAGTGTAAAGAAATTAATCTCACTTTATATACATTTGAAAAATGATTAGTCTGTAGGTAAACATTTTAAACTTAAAAAGGACAATAAAAGAAAGCTTCCTTAGCAATTCATGGTATTTTTGTATCATCCCAAAGCATTCAATGCAGGGTACCTTTAACTGATATTATTCACTGAATATGCAGAAAGAAACAGAAACTTAAATAGAAACAAAAGCTTAGTTTTGATCAAGGAAAGAGAGATTCAAGGAGAAAGATGAGAGCATGTGGAAATAACAAAATAAACAAAAAAAGTTCATTCATACAGTAAGACTACTTAGGATTACAACATTCAATCAATCTGAATGAAAGAAACAGGAAATAAAGTAACGGATTCTGGGCTGTGCCCTTAACACACATTATCTCATTTGATTCACACAGAAATTCCATGAGGGAAAGACTACTTTCTAATTTTATAGCAAGAAAACAAACTCAGGGATGTTCATGTACTAACGTCCTAGAAGCAGAAGCAGAGGTGAGATGCATTTCACTGGTTTTCTGACGTAATTCTTTGACTCCAGGGTAATAATTTAGGTCGAGGCCAGGTGGTTCCTAGCTTTGGCTGAAGTTGAAGCTATGGAGGAAGGCTGTGTAGAAATGATCGCTTTCTCTTTCTGGAAAAGCCCAAGGAAATCTGGTGAGTCCTCTCCCTGTAAGACTCAGATGAGACTTCAATGATATGCCCAGCCAATTAGAATGCAAAAGGATTCAATATCATATATTATCATCTTCTAAACTCTTTCAAAACTTAAAGTGTCAAGCAGTGTGTGTGTGGGGGGGTGGGGCATGAGGGGAGCTATCCCTTTTAACTACCATTTTGTTCTTCTTATTATCCATATATTCTATAGAGTAATACAATATGTTCTTCATCTTAATTTTCTTACTTTGATGCATTCCTTCCTATTATTTTCTCTTACAAGGCTACATGGGCAGATCTGTCCTACGGGTGTTATTAGGTGGTGGTGGTGCTAGGTGTAGATCTCTTGTGCTAAGGAACATCTTCCAACCAGGGGGCCGAACACTTGTGTTTATGAGGCAAAACTATGATTATCAGTTTGACATGTTATAATGATTCGTCTCATGACAATTCACATTACAGAGAAAACAAAATATTATGGCTCCCTTTTTGGCAGAAGATGTAGTGCTTGTTATAATTGTATACGAGGTCTATCCAGAAAAAATCCAATCATTGCTAATATAACAAGAATGGTTTGTGTGACATCGATGTAACCTGGCAGCCAAGGAGAGTGGACTGGAATGCGCATGTGTGAACAATGACGACTTCACTGTACTAGTCAGTGGGGGCAGCAGACATCATTGAGTGAGCATGTGCACTGTGTGGCCATCACATTCAAAATGGCCAAGCAGGTAGAGCAATGAATCCACATCAATTTTATGTTAAGCTTGAACATTCCTCAAAGGAAGCTATTTGGATGACTCAGAGGGCTGCATTGGCAGTTTTATCAGGACAACACCCACCTGCTTATGCATTATGTCTCCTGCACAGTATTTCCGTGAAATATCAAATCACCCAGGTGACTCAGCCTCCTTCCAGGCTATAATTAGCACGCTGGGGTTTCTGGCATTTCCCAAAACTAAAATCACCTTTGAAAGGGGAGAGATTTCAGACTGTCAGTGAGATTTGGGAAAATATGACAGGGCAGCTGATGGCAATTAGGAGAACTGTGTGAGGTCCCAAGGTACCTCCTTTGAAGAAGACTGCCGTGCCATTGTGTGTGTAATGTTTTTTTGTGTCTTGCATCTTCAATAAATGCTTCTATTTTTCATATTATATGGCCGGATACCTTTTGGACAGACCTCATATATTAGAAAAACAGCATCTTGAATGATCAGTTCTGAGCATTACAAAATTAATATATAATGTACCTTAAATAGTAAAGTAAAGACATTTGTTGTCATTATTCTTGGGCAATAAGGAAGTCTTGTTATAGTAAAGTCTCCATTGTAATGGACACTTTTTGTAGCGTTTCATCATCTCTAAATATTCTTCCTATATTTATAAATTTTCTATTATTAAAGTTCCTGCTTCTCTGTTGAAAGCCAGAAAAAATTCTCAGCCTCTCTAGTCATATGACCTAGGTTCCACCAGTCAGAAGCACCTGATTCAGGAGTGACCAAAAGATGCAGTTTCTATACCAAGTTCATTCTGGCAAGACTGGCAGATGATATATTCAGTTTCCAAGGTCAACAGAGGTGGACATTCACAGGTGTCCAGTGCCTGGAGTCCTCAGAGTTTCACTGTAACATTCTATACCTAATGGTGTCAGCTGTGTTAGCCCTTCTTGATTCTTTTAACTCCATTGAACTTGTATTAAACTTAGACACTTTAATAAAGATACAAATGGATACTTCATATACAGGTTATACATTACAATGACTTTGGGACCATCTAAGAACCACTGTTTTATGGCTATGCAAAATAATGATTTTTAGAGCCTAAGAGCCCTCATCATCTGTAGAATTCTACAGTGAATGGTCATTTTCCCAACCAGTGATCATTTACTTTGAGACTTTTACCTCTTAGTTTTATTAATAGACTTATCATATTACATAAATATACACTGTCGGCATGATTTCTGACTATTGATCTTGACCTTGATCACCTGACTGAAGTTCATTGTTAGGTTTCTCCATGTAAAGTTACTCCTATACCGTATTCTTTTTAATTTTCTTTGGAAGAAAGTCACTATGCACTGTATACTTACAAGGAATGGGAACTCATGTTTTCCCTCCACTGGAGTTTCTACACAACTTATTTGGCATTCCTTTGTAGAACACCATTTATTAATTTACTCAATCATTTCTTTATATCAGTATAGGCTTGTGGGTATTTATTTTATATTTTAATACAATGCTACTTTATTTTATTGTTCAAATTGTTCCAGTTTAATCAATCAGGAGCTCTTCCAGTTGGTTCTTGTGTCCCTTTGACATATTCCAAATTAGTGTGTGTGCTGAAGCACTTTCTTAACTTCTGGCACTGCAAGATGCTCCAGGCTCATTTTGTATATTCCCTGCAGCAGGGGTATCCAAACTCTTGGCATCTCTGAGCCACACTGGAAGAAGAAAAGTTGTCTTGGGCCATATGTCATGTACCCAAACACATAAACAAAACAATCTCATAAGGTTTTAAGTAAATTTACGATTTTGTGTTGAGCTGCATTCATAGCCATCCTAGACTGCATGCGGTCCATGAGCTCAGGTTGGACACCCTGCTAGAATGAGCCATTCTCCAAAGATCTACAATCCCTTCGTTAGATAGTGTACCCAGAGAGAACACATATATATATATGTGTATATATATATACATATATATGAGAGGTATATATACATATATATGAGGTCTATATATGAGGATATATATATCCATCCTAATACATATATAATATATATAATATAATATATATAATATAATATATTATATATATCCATCCTGTGTATTAGGAGCCAAGCTCTGGATGCTAACTGTGCTTTTATGCTCATTTAGCTTCCTTCAGGCCTTTCAGGAAACAAAGCAAAGAAATATTGTGTGTGTATATTAACCATGCCTACACACAAATGTGTAAGTGTTTCTGTGTGTAACCATCTGTATCTATATTCACTTAAATGAGAGTTCTTACCGGTGTCTACAATTCTAATTCATTACTTCGTGGATGATTCTAATACCCTCCCCTTGCTCATCTGTAAGTTTCCACTCCACAGTGAAAAACGTCTGGCTCCTACGATTTGGAATACATTGGCTTAATTGTTCAGTTCTAGTGTACATGTACAGTACCAGAATTGTTAACTATACTCATGTGGGAAAATTTTATTTACTAAACCGTAGGACTTATGTACAGTTTGTTTTGCCTTTGGTTTTACAGACCGCATTCCTATCCCCAGTTAATCAGGTCAGCACCTTCCCCTGGCCCGTAACCACCCCGCATCCTTCAGTAAAACTGTTTTGTACATTTATAGTAGTTAGATTCTCTTGTCAGAGTCCACATTCTTTCTTGGGATCCCTGACCATCTAAATGATTTATTTTAAATTTGCATAGATCAAGGTTCACCATTTGTGTTGTAAAACTTTATAGTTTTTGACAAACGCGTAATATCATATATCCAGCATCGCAGTGTCATAAACAATAGTGTTATCACCCTAAAAATGCCTTGCCCTGTACTACACCTCTTCATTCCTTCCTCTTCCCTCAAACTCTGGCTCCACTTGTCTTTCACTGTCTCTAGTTTTGCCTTTTCTAGAATGCCAGATATTTGGAATCACAAAACATGCACTCGTTGAACATTGGCTTCCTTCACTTAGCAGTATGAATAGTATTCATTTAAGGTTTCACCATTTTGAAGGGTTGATGGTTCATTTCTTTATATAACCAAATAATATTCAATTGCACAAATTTACACAATTTGTTTACACATTCACTTATTGAACGATAGGTTTTGGTTGTTTCCTATTTGGGGCAATTACGAATAAAGCTGCTGTAAACATTTTTGAGCAAGTTATTTTTGTGTGTGTGTACATCAACTTTCAACTCAGGTAAACACCTGCAAGTGTGATTGATGAATTGTGTGGTAAGACTGTGCTTCCTAACAACTGTCGAAATGGTCATCCAAAGTGCTTTTCTCCAGTGACGAATGACAATTTCTGCTGCTTCACTTCCTCTCCAGCATTTGGTATTGTCAGATTTTTGGATTTTCACCATTTTAATAGGTGTCTAGTGGTATCTCATTGTTTTAAGTTGTATCGCCTAATACCAAAAAAATGTTGAGCATCTTTTCTCATGCTTATATGATAACTGTATATAGTCTTTGTTGAGGTGTCTGTTCATATCTTTTGCCCACTGTTAAATGAAGTTGTTTGTTTTCTTATTGTTTATTTTAAAAGGTCTTTGTATGTTTGGATGCCAGTTCTTTATCACATGTGTCTTGCAAAGATTTTTCTCCATCTGTGGCTTGTCTTTTCATTCTCTTAACAATGTCTCACAGCACAGAAGTTTTTAATTTGGCAATATCCAGCCTAACTAATTTTTTTCTTTTTTTCTTTTTTTTTCTTCAAGGTGTGCACTTTATTGAACTGGTCTCAAGTCAGCGTACAGGTAAGCCCTGGCTGCCTCCACACTTCAGCCCACTCCTGGGGACCAAAAAACCTTCATAATCTCAAGTTGGGGACAAAAATGGGAGCCATGATGGCTGACCATTAAAAGCAAAACTGAAAGAACAAGTATTAAGGTGAAGATTTAAAAATTTGGATTACATATTTTACACAAAAGATTTCTTTTCATGTAATGTGCTTTGGCTTTGTGTTTAAAAACTCATTGCTGAACCCAGGGTCACTAGATTTTCTTACATGTTATCTTCTAGAAGTTTATACTTTTTAAATTTTGGTTTATTATCCATTTTGAGTTAATTTTTGAGACAGGTATAAGGTCTGTGTGTGTATGTATATATATATATATATATATATATATATATATATATATATACACACATACACACTACTTTATTTATTTATTTTTAGAGAGAGAGGAAAGGAGTGAGAAAGAGAGAGACAGAAACATCAATGTGTGGTTGCCTCTCAGGTGGCCCCCACTGGGGTCCTGGCTGCAACCCAGGGATGTGCCCTGACTGGGAATTGTACTGGCAACCCTTTGGTTCGCAGCCCATGCTCAATCCACTGAGCTACACCAGCCAGGGTGATATATATATATATATATTTGTATATGGATATATATATATTTGTATATGGACATTCAATTGTTCCAGTATTTTGCTTTAAAAAGAGTACTCTTTCTCCATTGAATTGCTTGCTATTTGTCAAATTCAAAGATCAGCTGAATATATTTGTGTGGGCCTATTTCTGTGCTCTTTATTATATTTTACTGACCTATCAGTCCATTCTTTCATCAATATAATGCTTTCCTGTTTACTGTAGTTTTTTCTAAGTCTTGTAATCTGACAATGTCAGTCCTCAAACTTTGTTGTCCTTTGCTATTGTGTTGTTTATTCCAAGATTTTTTCATTTCAACATATACTTTATTTTAAAATTTTATTTATTTATTTAAAGAGTCTGCTTTGGGTAGAAAATTTAAAGAATATGTGTTACTTCTTGACTAATTGTTTCTCAGTGGGTTTACCATATTTTCAGTCAGCATTGTTGGTACCACCCTCCAAATCGCCCTGTTTCCAGTCACCGCTTTCTTCCCAGACTGCCCTAGGCATCTTGGTCCAGAGCCTGTGCCCTGCCCTCCAGGCTTTTGAGACTGTCAATCATTTTGTTCTTAGGTGAATGCTTTGTTTTATTTCTTATGTTTGGATGTTTCTCCAGAGAGTCTAGAATCCTTATGAATGGAGGAGGATGAGAAAAGACCAGTTTGGTCTTAGGATCAGATGTCCCCAAACACTGAGGCTTTCACACTGCTTGATGACAGAGGCCGGCCTGATTGTTTGTGTTCTAATGCTAACAATCTATCACTTTATCCTCCCTACTTTTATTTTTAGGCTTATTTAAATTAAAAAACACTAAAACGGTTTACCCCTTTCCCCCCCACTCCCCACCTTCCACCTCTGACAACCACTGATCTGTATTATGAGCTTGGTTTTACGTATAGGTGTGCAACATTTCACACATAAGGGAGATCATATGGTGCTTGTCTTTTTCGCCTTATTTATTTCACTTAGCATAACACTCTTTAGGTCCATCCATGTTGTCATAAGTGGCAGGACATCATTCTTTTTGTGTGGCTGAATAATAGTCCATTGAATATGTGTGTGTGTATATATTCCACAGTTTTTTTTATCCATTGATCTATCAAAGGAAACTTAGGTTGTGTCTATATCTTGGCTGTTGCATATAATGCTGCAATAAACATGGGGGTGCATATACATTTTAAATTAGTGTTTTCATTTTGTTTGGATAAATAACTGAAGTGGAATTGCTTAATCATATCTATGTTATCTACTTTCTCCCCTTCTATGTCAGTTCATGTGTCAGACACTTAATTTAATATTTCTTGTTTTACATCACTCTTCCTCAGTAGATTGATCTAATAAATAGTGGAACTAGGATAATTTTTGTATCTTATGGTTCTAACTTCTAAGATATATATATTATTTATATATAATTATGTGTAATTATATATTAATAATATATTAATATTATATATAATTTAGTCATGGAATCCCAAGAAAATTGGGCAAACCAGGCTGAGTTCCCTAAGGGAGATGACACCTGAATCGTTTCCTGAAAGGCAGGTTGGATGAAACTACCGCCTTTGGTAAGGTGATGGTTTAGAAATATTTGTATCTCTTTACTTTTCTCACTTCAGTCCTTACATCCATAATTGTAGCGAGATCTTGAGATGAAATAACCACTTTGCAAAGGAAACTACATTGAGAAAAGAGATTTATACTAAAACTGTCTCTAAGGAGTCTTTATAGCAGGCTCTTTCTTTTACACTGTTGTTTTAAAGATGACATTCATGAGGGGATGCACTTAAATCAATAGAACAAGTATATATCATAGAGATGTTTTCACATGACCTGGCAACCCCTGTTCTGGGTATCTACCCCAAAAAATGGAACACATTTATTTGCAAAGATATGAGAGGGTACCCCCATAATGGAATTTATTTATTAAAAATGTGTACTCGTTCTTACATGTTTGAACTTCAATTACCGTCAAAGTACTCTCCATTTGATGCAATACACTTATTGAGACTTTTTCCACTGCTCAAAATATTTTTGGAACTCATCAGTTTCAATGCCTGTTAGTGCTTCTGCCATATTTTGTTTCACCTCTTCCACATCAGCAAAATGTTTCCCTTTGAGGATTTTATTTTTATCCAGGGAAACAAACAAAACAATCACTCAGGACAAGATCAGGTAAATAGGGAGGGTGAGGAATGGGGGTCATGACATTTTTGGTCAAAAACTGGTGAACATTCAGTGCGGTGTAGGCAGGTGCACTTGTAAATCACCCACCATGAAATGGGCAAATGCGTTGAAGTAGTCTTCAAAAAAAAATTCACTGAAGCCAAACGCAGCCTCTCACAACAATACCGGCTAGTACACTGATGCAGATGGGTTCTTACTACGTGCACCTAGAGGGGGAAGCCTGTATTACAAAGGGCCTGCCCTGTAGAAGGTAATTCTGGGTTTTCTTTGGTCCCCCCTTTTATATGCACCCTTATGTTCATTGCAGCACTACTCATGGTGGCCAAGACATGGAAACATGTGTCCTTTGCTGGATGATTGGATAAACAAGATGTGGTGCATATCTACAATGGAATATTACTCAGCCATAAGAAAGGATGAAATACTGCCATTTTTGATAACATAATGAACCTTGACAATATTATGCTAAGTGAAATAAGAAAAAGCTAAAAACCAAATGATTTCACTCATATTTGGAATGTGAAACTGAAACTCATAGACACAGACAGTAGGATGGTGGTTACCAGGGGGAAGGGTTGTGGAAGGTAAGAAAGGGTAAAGGGGCCAAATACATGGTGATGGAAGATGATTTGACTTTGAGTGGTGGGAACACAATGCAATATATAGATACATATTATAGAAACATACACTTGAAACCTATATAATCTTATTAACTAATGTCACCCCAATAATTTTAATAAAAAAGGAAAATAAATAAAATAAAAAGAATGTTTTGTCTTATTAAAAGGAAAAAATCTAATTGTAAATATAATAATTTGAAAAAATATTATATTGTTTGAAATAATATTTCCATGCTGGCTGTAAATTACCAACACCTATAGTTAAAAATAAGTAGTTCAATATTCTTTTTTGAAGAACAAATAGAAATTAACTTGTTATGTTAAACGAAAACTGTTGTTAATATGACCTCTGTGGGTAAAAATACCCTAGATTACACTTAATTTCCTTAAGAAGTTTGTAATGTTATACATGCACACAGTTTAGTAATATATAATAAAACCATTCCTCTAAGCCTTGAGGTAGGTAAGAGACTCTGTTCTTACCACAATTTTGTTTCAGTTAATAACTGAGAAATCGTCACAACACTCAAAAGCTGGGGGAAGATGAGAGTTGTGAGAGCTTTTTTACATGAGAGAGTTTAGGATTTGTATTATTATATGAGTAATGTTAGAAAAATTCTTGAAATGCAAGACCACTGTGGCAATATTCATGTTAAAGTATACTGAATAAAGAAATGGACGTATGTAGGCTGCCCAACTAGAGGGTATTGCAGTCTCTAAATCTCCTGTAATATGTACCTTATTAAATTCCCTTCCTAAAGCTTGTTCATTAATCAGGCTGAAGGGATGGGAACTGCACTGTTAAAAGCTTGTTCATGCTTATGAAAATTAACAGCTCTCTTTTTGGTTCAGAAGTTTCTAAAAACACATTTAATGTGTATAACAGAGTTGTAATTACGTTCATTTGGTAACTTGGAACTTTAATAAGTACAAACATCAAGATTTATTTTATACAGCCTGATTCTCATGCAGGGAAGATTAGAGAGATATCTACTAATTAATTAGGAAGTTCCGTTTTACTGCTCTGTTTAATTTGTTCCTAATTTTTTTTGCCTCATCCACAAAGTTCTGCAAACTTTAGTTCTGTGAGTGTTAGTTGCTGCAGAATCATCAATAAAACAAATGCACCATTTCAATATCTCACTCCAAAATGTCAATATTTCCTCTTAAGGAAAAAAAGAGTGCACACTGATGACAATAATTAGGAAGACAGAGTGGAAAAAGGTGGTTGAGGAAAAAAACTGTTATTAGGCCCCAAGTCTGATTTAAGTGCTGTGAGTAGTATTTTACTATCAGCTCATTTCAAGACCCTGCAGGAGAATAGAACAGGAGGTTGTTAAAAGAGAGTAGTTAAAAGTATCAGGTCATTAGGATTTATGTCAGCACTGCTCTGAGAGGAAAGCATTTTTTCCCCCAAG
Source organism: Anoura caudifer (assembly GCA_004027475.1). Taxonomy (NCBI): domain Eukaryota; kingdom Metazoa; phylum Chordata; class Mammalia; order Chiroptera; family Phyllostomidae; genus Anoura; species Anoura caudifer. The sequence continues at coordinate 103,419 of PVKU01003000.1, read as the reverse complement.
TCTGAAGTGTTGTTTTGGAGCATTGTCAGCTGGGAAAAACAGATGTCTTGTAGGTGAGATGTTTGTTGCACTATATTACCTAGTGGAAGAGGGTGCTTCATTCTATCTAGGGAAATGGAGAATTGTATGTCTCGTATTTAACCATGTAGGGTTGACTCTTTTCTCCTTTGGTATACAATTTATGGTACATCAGCTGCTTCTTCAGACACAGGGTCCACTGAGTGCAGTGTCAGGTAACTTAAATTCATATGATTGGTTGGCTTAGTGGTACAAAAATCTAAAAATGTAACAATATGCTATTTATTTATTTAGGCAATGGATACCTGGTGCTTAACAATTACTGCTTGTTGTGAATGCCAAGTAAAAATTTATTCACTTTGAACATTCTGGGTTTTCATAATCTTTGTGTTAGGCAGTGTCTTTCATGTGTTTTGCCCTCACCTTGTTAAGAGTCAGGGGTGACTTTTCATTACAATTCTTGAGTCCTTGTAAGAAGGTACTTTAGATTTTTAGGTCAGAAAAAACATTTAACCCAGTCCAAGGTTCTAACAGATGGCCATAAACCACTGTTTGAAAATATGACAGTATGCTCAGTTTATTTCCTTAAATTTTAGCTTAAAAATACATAACTTTTTAAACTCAAGAAAAATTTAGGACTTCTGCAATATGCAATTTATTTTGCATCCTTAGAAAACTGACAATCAGAAATTCCTGGTAATAACCATCATGCTTAAGATCAAGTTAAACACATATCAACTCACTTTATCTCTAATCATGAGCTGGAATTGTTCTGCAGAGTTAAAATTGGGGTAGTGAGTACACCAGATGGAATCTAGTAGCAGGATTTGCCAAAGAATTTATGAACTGACAGAACACAAAGACAAATTTTCAATGTCATAATAAAATCTTCAATTTACTCCTTTCTGTGATGCTTAAATGCTAGGACTAATGACAGTAAGGATAAATATGAGAAAAATGAGCAATTTGTAAGTATCTTTATTAACAGAAGCAATCCATTTCATATTTTTAAAAGTTTTGTGACAGTTAAATTTATTTCAAACACTTTGAACTAAAAGAAAGTACTTATTAACTTTTCTAGCATCATTCACATGTATGAAGTTTAAAAGGCTGTGTCTCGGGTAAAACAAAAATTTATTGTTCTTATATTCGGAAAAATGATTACTATATTTCAGTTTCTCAATGAACTGAAACTCATAGTGCTTTGTCAGAATCCTGAGCACTTCTAAAAGCTTTCTCAAGAAACAGCCTTATCCTTCAAACACTAAAAAATAAAAGTGTCAGCTGAAAAGCAGGACCTAAACAGTTACAACAGCATAATTCTTTTCTGAATCTATGGATTACTGGAGAAATAGTTGTGTTTGCTATGTTTTCCATTGTAGTTATAAATTAACTTTGCAGAATTAATTTTATTTGATTTGATTCCTATGTAAGAGAACTGCCATCTAAGAATAGTTGCCTTCTGTAAGTAAATTTAGATCTCTACAAATACCTCCAGGTTTATGTAACTCTAATTATATATATATAATATATATAATTATATATAACTCTAATTATGTAATTATGTAACTCTAATTATATATATATATTATATATATATATATATATATTTAGTAACTTAGCCCAAATTCAATATGTGGTTTTTATTTCTGGTGAGTGAGACTAGTAGCAAAAGCTTACCTAAAATCCTGCTTGTAAATTAAAAAAAGAAAACCAACATTCTGGAACAAAGTCTTAATGATTTTACAGTTTTAGACAGAAGATGATTAAGAATATTTTTATACTATTGACTTGTTGACAAGTTGGTGAGCTAAGGAACAACTGTAAAAATATAGTTATTCCATGTAGAAAGTAGATTGGTAGCTTGAGAAACAATGGAGATTTAATGGTGAATTGCATTTACATTTCTCGACTGTCAAACACTCTAGTTTCCACTTTTAAGAAATTAATTACAAAAGAAAAAGCTTTGCTCTAAACCAGTCAATATAATGGCTTATTTGACTGTACATGATTTGTTATTTAGTTATTTAAAGATAGGAAACAGCTCACAATATGTGACTTTCTAGAATACGTTGCTCTAAACTTAGGTATTAGTACTGAAGGTTTCCTGTTCAAGAATAAGATAATAATTTTTAAGAATGCTAAATAGATATTGGTACTTTATAGAAATGTTTTATTTGTGCTGTTAAATTATAAAATGAAAAGCATTCTGATTATGAGATTGTCAGAAAATTAAATTCATACTCCCTTATGCAGGATTTAAAGACCTTATGAAAGACTCAGAAAAAGGTATTTGTGCATCTGTATTAATGATTAATCCTGATAAAGGAAAAAATGTCCTGCTTGTTAGATTTCTACATTTTAAGCATTTTTGAAAAGCAATTATTGCTGATTCTTGCAATATTGTTATTGGTCCAAAAAATTCATTATTGAAGAGGTACCCATTGCTTATTTGACAATGTATTAAAAAGACAACAGGTGAGTCACTGGACACCATTAGGAAAATTGATGAACCTTTCAAGGCTTTGCACCTCGGTTGCCTTTGTAATGCATGTCACCTTGGCTGATAGCACACCACCGTGAGTGCTGCCTTTCCAGAGCTACATTCATTTTACCATTTGCTTCCAATGAACCTTCCTGATATATAGATTTCTGCTGTAAAAATCGATCTTACAATACATGTTTGCCATACATAAGTTTCCAACTGCTTTGAAGCTATTGATTGGTGGTTCTTAAGAACTTCCTACTTGCTTTAGCAACAACATCACAGGTTAGCTAAAAATCCCACATGGATTTTCATATACTGTGCTAAAAAAAGATGTTGTAATATTTTTATTTTCATTACTAAATAGGGTTTAGTATTAACTCAGGACATACTCAAGCCTGTTTATGTTTTTTTCTGCCACAAACCATGAATTCAATCTATAGTACTGTGCCTTTTCCCCGGTGAATTTACTTCTCTTCAATGCTACATCAATCTATAATGTACAACAAATTCAATCATCCTGAGCACATGGAGTCTGATTAGGTATTTGCCATACCTACGTAGAGTTTGGTTTTCACAGAGGGATTTTATATTTGCAGATATGTCTCTAAAACGGAAAGATTAAGACAAGTTGCCTAGGGCATCACTGGACCATAATTATATTTTCAAAGAATGTTCAGGTGTGACTTTGAAAGATAAAATATTTTCTGAGAAAATTTCATTTTATATTTTCACTGGAGGTGTCAAAAAGTGTTGAAAAGAAATAAAATTGTTGCCATAAAATTGCTTTGCAAATAAGATTCTAAGAAAAGACTTTAGAGCTGCAATTTAAACCGTAGTATCATCGTATCCAATAATCAGGTGGCAAAACACAAAAAGAGAGCTCTAGTTTTCACAATTTAATTTGTAAATGTTGGAACAACTAAAAATTGCCTTATAGATTTCACCAGTAGGCTCAGTTGGTTGGGTGTCATGCTGCAAAGCAGAAGGTCGCTGCTTTGATTCCCTATCAGGGCACATGCCTGGGTTGCTGGTTTATCGCTTGTCCCTGCGCAGAGGCAACCAATCAAAGTACCTCTCTCACATTGATGCTTCCCTCCCTCTCTTTTTCCCTCCCTTACCTCTCTCCTAAATAAATAAATAAATAAATAAATAAATAAATAAATAAATATTATTGTTTTATATAAGTCAAAAAAGCTTGGATATCGTCTTTGAAGTTTTAATGGCCACAGAGTTTATTTATTATCATATTAATTATTGCCTATTTTAACTTAGTTTTGGATTCTTTAACATTTTTATGTTGGAACTTCTTAGAATATATAATATGGTGAATGTTTTTGGTTTATTTTTTCACTAAAATATCCAAATGCTCTCCATTTATAAAACACCTATTTATCCCCTACTTGGATACATATTTCCTCTTAAATAAGTTTGCTTTCCCTTTTTAAAAAAAGTTTTGTGACCTGGCTGTTGTAGCTCAGTGGATTGAGTCTGGGCCTGCGAACCAAAAGATTGCGGTTCGATTCCCAGTCAGGGCACATTCCTGGGTTGCAGGCCAGTTCCCAGTGGGGGACACATGAGAGGCAACCATACATTGATGCTTCTCTCCCTCTTTCCTTCCCTTCCCCTCTAAAGATAAATAAATAAAATCTTTAAAAAAGTTTTGAAACTATGTTCTTTCTTTCCATAAGCCCCCAATACATAGATTTCACTCATACCTCTAAAAAACAGGTTCTCTAATGTTGCGTTAGGTAAGATTAGGAGGTATTCAGACATGTTGGCTTCTATAGTTGTTAACACATTTTATAAAATGTTGCCTTAATATTCATATGAAAAGAATAGATGTTTTGCAATGTGAAAATGGTCTATTTTAGTTTTCTTTCTTAGCAAATGAACTTGGAATGATATATGACATTTTGCCTTTTCCTAGACATGGGTCTTAACTTATTTTGAAATTAATGAGAGCATTTTTTTTTTTTTGTATCTAGAGGAAAGAGCAGAATCTGCAAGGGACAAAAATGTAGTTGTTCCCTACATTCCATGTTTGTTACTCTCCTGCCAGTAACACTCATGTCTAAAGTGCAGGAAATCCTTACAAGAGAGATGCAACTTAGTTCTTGAAATTTAATTCTTCCTTTCTCAGGTTGCCAAAGAAATCACCAAAGGACAACATGGGGGTAAATCTTTACTCACCCTTGAATCTAGGAGGGATAAAATGATAAAATAAAGACTCTGCTGACACATCCACAATTTCTCAGAATTAAGAGAATTTTTTGTTTGTTGGGTACACTGAACAATGAGAATAGGAAAAACATTAATTTTATAATTTACCACAGATTTGTTTCTTAATTATCTAAAAAGTTCATGTTACTTTCTGTTGCACAGGCTTCTTCAACAGCATTGGAGCATTATGTATTGAAACATGAATAATAAGAAAGTGACAAATAGTGGGTGGGTTGTTTCACGTTTATCACATTTGCAATCCACTGCCCTGATCTTCAATTTCTTTTGAGTTCAGTTCATTGAAAGGTCAGTTTTAAGCATATCCCTCAGTTCAGATACAATTATTTTCTTCCCCTTGCATTAGGATTTATTCTCTTAACTTCCATATTCTCTCTATACCATATAACTGTTAATTACAATCATCATGCTGTACATAATATCCCCAGTACTTATAAAATAATAAATATTAAATTGACTTGGACAAAGTTGGTACTTATGTAACTTTGCAAATTAATTCACATTTCTGAATTTATTTCACTCAGCTCTGTTAGGTGGTACATTACTTAATACAGCACCCAGAATATAGTTTGTACTTAAACACCAATTAAAGTTTTTTGTTTTCTTTATATATCCCTTTGTTACTTGTGGGATCTTACCTGTGACATTCCTCCATTGGCTAACTAGTTATCAAGGTTTTAAAGGTTGTTTAGTTGAGCTCTATACATCAGTTATAACAAGCTAGAGGGTCAGTGGGAGAAGGAAACCCTCTATCCTGCCTGATTTTATGTACCAGGTTGCTAGTGAAAATAAGCTAGCTTTTATTGCTTAGGGATTCAGCTTTCTATTCTCTAAGATTCTTGAAACCTTTAGGGTCATTGTATGTCAGTTTCATTCTTTTCTTTCCTTGTCTTTCCCTTCCTTCCTTTCTTCCTTCCTCCCTTCCTTCCTCCCATCTCTCCCCTTGTCTTCCCCTCCCCCCCTCTCTTTCTAAATTTATTCTGTATCTTTATTTATTTTCTTACATAGTAGCAACAAACACAAGTTCTTCATATTTCTTTCTTCATATTATTTTAAACATTGTAACTTTTGGTAGGAGCCGACGTTCAAGGAGAGCTGCCCTCCATTATACCTTTAAAATACTGAGTGTCCAGCTTATAGTGGCCCCTAGTAAGTGATTATTAAGTAAACACATTCATTAATGATATTTATTAATTCTGCTGTAAATATTCATTTTATTCTTTCAATCGCAGATTTATCCTGAGGGCCCTTCACATCCTATGTCATATTCTGGGCTGAGCAGCTGGGGATCTGGATCATGGGAGGGTCATGTGGATGGGCTTCGACCTGAGCATCTTTGCCTAGAGGAGCTGAAGCGGACCGACACCCAACCATGAACCTTTTCTGCTAAAGTGGGTGGGACAGCAGGGCTCTTCTGTTTTGACTCAGTTCAGGTTCTGGGGAGCTGGGCAATAGTGGGATTGAAGGCCTGTAGGTCTGTTGTCAGTTTATTTCATCTCACCACAGTTATTAATGGCCCTTTTAAATACCAAGATCATATCAGTTTTGATAGGGTATTGTATGGTCAGTGTATAAATGGGTCAGTCTTTAAATGTGGGTTTTTTCTGTTCTCCTGACCTGCAGCCCTACTTTTATACTCTTTTGGAGTTTTATAATCCCATTCACTCAATTTCTTTTTAACTCTCACTGTTATTCTGTTGGCCATTTTCACTCTTCTCCCTGTCCAGTGTGCACCCAGCAAACGAAATTCCTTTAATCCTGAGAAATTGTTGTGGAGATGATGTCAGAGTCTTCATTTTATCATGCAGCAATGTTCTACATGTTGTGAGGGAAAAAAATTCCCTTTGAAAAGTAATTTTCTTATGACCTCAGTAACAGCTAATTTTTTAAACTCATTTGATTATAACTACTTGAAACTCTTACAGCATTATTTGGGGGTGAAGCTTCATTTTTTGTCAAACATCAAATCTAATTTTATAGGTTGTTATTGGTCATTATGAGCTCTGACATTTTTATAAGACTATTTCCTAGTGAATCTTTCCAAAGGTGTATATTATTTCCATTGAACAATATAACTGTTTTACTACTTATGTTTGTTTTACTTACATCATAGACACCATTAAGACTGTTTAACACAGTGTTGAGAAGGAATTTACAATAAGTGGCAAATTTCCACTCATGAATAAAATGAGAGATATTCCATCATCATTTGTGTGGAATGTAATTTGATTAACAAAGCACTATCTGATGTTCTATAGTATCATAAATCATGTAATATATGACAGATTTCAGATTATTAGATTTGTTTTAAAGATTCTAGATGATTTCATGTGAACTAGATGAAATACAAGACTTTGAATATGCATGCATATTTAGACAAAGTTTTTAAGGATGCTATGGATACAATAGTTATGCAAAATGTTTAGCTTTTATATTCTGCTTTTTCTTTTTCTCCTTATATTAAGAAGCAAGAGCTGGAATCCATTTCAAACTGAAGTGGAAATTCACCTGTACTATCTTTCTCTTTCAAGAAAATTAACAGAGTACCAATGGAGCCCTTTATCTATGGAGTACAGGCTTCATTAATTAATCCTTTTTATCTGTGACAGTTAAAGGTACATCTAGAATATACAGACTTCTTGAAATGATTTCTAGTTTTATTCTTACTGGCTAAAAATACATTCTTTCAGACATTTGTTATCTTTTGTCAACCATGTATAAATTAAATCAAATTGTCTGGGGCCATTTCTTGCCTTGCATTGACTTTTTTAAAAGATAGCCATTTAGATAAATACTTTTTCATATTATTAACTTAATATTTTTGAGAGTGACAAAAAGAAAATGGAGTATCTTTCTGTTACTCCTCATTTTCATAATAGTGGAAGGTGGAATTCATATGGCATTATTATAAGTAGAAATTTTCTGCATCACTAAGAACATGTCTTAAAGTATAATGCTCCTGGACAAGTCAGAAAAGCACTCTAATAAGAAACAATTCTAGTCATATATTATGCAATGTCTGCACAATTTTTCTCTTCTTTTCACTAAATATGCTTTCTACAGAAAGGAATGTGGGTATTCATTTAATCTGTTTCTTCTATCTATTCCTCATCTCATACCACATATATATTCTGATTGCTTTAGAAATAATTGTTATTCAACCTTTCAAACAAGACACATGGAGAAGCAAGACAGAATCTAGAGAGCATAGCAGCAGTTTTTATCTTGAATTTAATGTTTAACTCTTTTTGTTTAGGCACCAGCTGCTCTTTAATGCTGAGGCTTTTTTTTTTTTTTCCTATGTAGGGCTTTGCTGTTAGACTATTACCTGTCAGAATTCAGTAATGGGAAAACATTCTAGTTTCATGGATATTTGCCTATTTATACTCACTTTTAACCAAAAGTGACAAGCATGTCACATTTCATCAGGTTACATCAGGTTGTGTCTCAAAAAGAAAGAAATGGAACATAAAATAACTCAGTTTAGAACCCCATGCCTCATCCAGAAGCACAGAAGAAATTAAATATCAACTGATGAAGATTAGAGAAATTATAACCTGTCTATAGATGAGATACATGTCTCTTGTCAATAAGCATTTAAAATGGTCATTAAAGAAATGACCATTGGCTAACAACTACAGTTGTTTAGCTTTCTGTTTCCACGTGTTAATGCTTTGCTATTTCTATTTCATAGATATAATACTTGTTTACTTAATATAATGTATTTAAGTAGCTCTATAAAAACATTAATTACGATGGTGGTTCCTTGCTGTGAGGGAACATACCATGTGCTGAGTTATCTAGAACTGTGCTGTTGATACAGCAGCCACTTGTCACATGTGGCTGTTAAATAAAAATTAAAATAAATTGCCTTCAGCTTCTCAGTCCCATTAGTCACATTTCGAGTGCTTGATAGTCACATGCAGTTATTTTATTTGCATCATCACGAAGTGCTCCTGACTGTGCATGTCTGCAGTGCACTGGTACGATGCAGCGCCGCTAAGGCTCTGATAGTGGGAACCTGCGTCCCAGCGTGTAGTGTCCGTGTGTGTACCTGTCAATGCTCTTATGTAGGTAAACAGTTTCAGAACTGTTAACCCATTCCCCGCACTTTGGGCTTTTTTATTCATTTGCCATTAGTCAATATAATACATAAAGCAGCTTCAAGGACATTGACAAGTTTCCTTTTTTTCTCCATTGATTCTTTTTCCATTGCAATATATCTGACATATAACATTTTGTAAATTTAAGGTATACATCATGTTAATTTGATACATTTATGTAATATGATGGTCATACTATGATAATTAGCACCTCTGTCATGTTACTTAATTATCTTCTATTTTTAGTTGAAATAAAGTTCTAGTCTCTAAGTAAGTTTTATGATTACAATGCAGTATTGTTATCTGGTTTCTCTATCCTGTGCGTTGGACTTCTATGGTTTATTTACCACCCAGTGTAAGTCTGTATCCTTAAACAATCTCTTCCTATCCCCAACCCCATCCTCTGGTAACCACTTTACACACTGTTTTTATGTGTTTGCCTTTTAAGATTTCAATATAAATGAGATCATATAGCTCTTGTTTTTCTCTGTCTAACCGATCTCACATAGCATAATATGCTCGAAGTCCATCCATGTTTTAGAATAGTAGGGTGTTCTTCTTTCTTGTGGCTGAATAATATTACATTGTGCGTGTGTATGTGAGAGACGTTTCTATATCCATTCATCAACTGGTAGACATTTAGGTTATCTCCATTTCTTGGCTATTATAAATAGTCAGGAAACATGGGGATATATTGGGTACATTTCCTTTAGGTACATGTCTATAAGTGGAATTGTGGGATCATATGGTAGTTCTATTTTTAATTTTTGAGGAATCTCCATATTGTTTCCAGAGTTGTTGAACCAATCTACATTCCCTCCAACACTGCCCTTTTCCCACATCCTCACCAGAACTTATGTGTTGACTTCTTGATGATAGCCATTCTAACAGGGGTGAGGAAATATTTCACTGTGGTTTCGATTTTTATTTCCCTAATAATTAGTAGGGTTGAACACATTTTCATGAACTGTAGGTCATTTGGATGCCTTTTTTAGAAACTGTATATTTAGTTCTTTACCTATTTTTAATTGAATTACTTCCTTATTTTTATTGAGTTAATTGACTTATTTTTGTTAATGAGTTATATGAGTTCTTTATATATTTTTTATATTAACTCCTTATCTGATATATAGTTTGCAAAACTTTTCTACCATTCTGTAGGTTTTCTTTTCATTTTTTTCTATGCAGAAGATTTTAAGTTTCAGTGTCATTTGTTGATTTTTGCTTTTGTTGTTTATGCTTTTGGTGTCACATCTGAAAACAAATTCATTGCCAAGACCAATGTGGATGAACTTCTTCCCCACATTTTCTGCTGTGAGTTTTATGATGTCAGGCCTTATGTTTAAGTCTTTGACCCATTTTGAGTTCATTTAAAGAATGGTATAATACAGGGCTCAAAGTTCATTGTTCTGCCTGTGTTGATCTAGTTTTCCCAGAACCATTTACTGAAAATAGTGATCTGGGTTCCCTTGTTGAGTATTCATAGTCTGTATATATAGAAATTTAACTCTGGTTCTCTGTCCTGTTCTGTTGGTTTGTGTGTCTATGTTTGTGTGGCATTCTTTATGCCGGTGCTTCGGTGTTTTAATTACGATGGTTTTGCAGTATAATTTGAAATCAAAAAATGCTACACCACCAGCTTTGTTCTTTTTCATGATTGCTTTGTCTGCTTGGAATCTTTTGTGATTCCATACAAATTTTTGGATTACTTATTCTATTTTGGTGAAAATGCCATCAGTATTTTGAAGAGGATTACATTGAATCTATATATCATTTGGGTAGTATAGATATTTTAATAATATTAATTCTTCTGATGAGTAAACATGACAGGTAGTTCTGTTTGTTTGTGTATTCTTTGATTTTTTTTCAGCAAGTTCATTTAGTTCTTCTTGTAGAAATCTTCCACTTCCCTCATTAAATTTATTTCCAGGTATTTTGTTATTTTTGAAGCTATTAAATGATATGGCTTTCTTTATTTCTTTTTCAGATGGTTAATTATTAGTGTACAGAAATGCAACTGATTTCTTTTAATTATGTCCTGCAGCTTTACTGAAATTGTTGATTAATTCCAACATGTTTTGGCTTAAATCTACATAAAAAGTCATATCATCTGTAAATAATGATAATTTACTTCTTTCTTTCTGATTTAAATCTCTTTTATTTCTTTGTCTTGCCTATTTGCTCTAGCTATGACTTCCAGTACTATATTGAATAATGGTGAGAGTGAATATCCTTGTCTTACTCCTGATCTTAGAGAAAAAATTTCAGTTATTTTCTAGTCAGTATAATGTTGTCTGTGGGTTTGTCATATATGGCCATCATCATGTTGGGGTATATTCCTTCTATACCAAATCACTCAAGCATTTTTGCCACAAAAGCCAGTAGTATTTTGTCAGATGTTTTCCTGTATTTATTGAAATGATCATGTAATTTTTATCTTTCATTTTATTAATGTGGTTTACTACATTTCTTGATTTATACATACTTTAGCATCCTTGCATTCCAGGGATAAATCCTAGGTCATTGGTCATGGTGTATAATCCTTTCAATGTGCTCTTGCATTTGCTTTGCTAATATTTCATTGATAATTTTTTACCTATATTTATTAGGGATATTTGTCTACAGTTTTCTTGTAGTGATCTTATCTGGCTTTGGTATCAGGGTAATGCTAGACTAGTAGAATGAGTTTGGGAATATTCCTTTCTTTTCAGTGTTTTGGAAAAATTTGAGAAGGATGGGTGTTAATTCTTTAAAAGTTTGGTAAATTTTTCCAGTAAAGCTGTCTGGTCCTGTGTTGAGTGTTCTGTATTGAGAGGTTTTGATTACTGATTTAATGTATTTACTCATTATTGGTCTGTTCAAATTTTCTATTTTTTCTCCAACTCAGTCTTTTTTAAATTGTTTTTCAAGTACAGTTGTCTCCATTTCCCCCCCTCCACTCCTCCCTGACCCACCATCACTGCCTCCCACTCACTTTGGCTTGTACACGTGTCCTTCATACATGTTCCTTGATGACCTTTCCCCTATTGTCCCCATTATCCCTCTCCCCCTCCCATCTGGTTATGGTCAGTCTGTTCTTTATTTCAATGTCTCTTTTTATATTTTGCTTGCTTCTTTGTTTCATTGATCCAGTTCCTTGGTATGTTGTGTGTTTCTAGAAATTTACCCATTTCTCTGTTATATAAATTATTGCCATATACTTGTTCATAGTGGTCTCTCATAATCATATGTATTTCTATTGTATCAGTTGTAAAATCTCCTCTTTCATTTCAATGTTTAGTTTAGTCATGTCTCTTTTTTTCTTATTTAGCCTGGTTAAAGATTTGTCAATTTTGTTTATCTTTTCTAAAAACCAGTTCTTAGTTTTGTTGATCCTTTCTATGTTTATACTGGTCTCTACTTCATTATTTACACTTTGATGTTTATTATGTCTTTTCTAACTTTGGGCTGTATTTGTTTTTCATTTTTAGTGCCTTGAGGTGTAAAATCAGGTGGTTTATTTGTGATCTTTCTAATTTCTTTATATATGTATTTATTGCCATAAACTTTCCTTTTAGAACTACTTTTGCTACATCCTGGAAGTTTTAGTTCTATCATTTCTTTTGAGATAACTTTTTATTTTCCTTTTGATTTCTTCTTTGACCCATTTATTGTTCAGAAGTTTGTAGTTATTTTTCACATATTTGTAGAATTTTCAGATTTCCTCTTGTTGATTTCTAGTTTCATTCAACTATGTTTATTACATGATTTCTCTTTAAATGGTTATGCTTTGTTATAGCTTCTGAAATTATATTTTATAGGGCTTATACATATAGCTGGGCAAAAAGTTTATGTTTACAAAGGACATCTAGAAAAGACAAAAAGAAGAAGGGGAAGAGGGTGAGAGAGAGAGACAGAGAGAGAATGAGAGACTATAACCAAAGGTATGTATAAGGATTTTATAGACCTGTAAGCATAACATTAGGAAGGCTAAAGTCACCCCCAAAGAAACCACATCACTCAAAAACATGTAGAACCAACTCATGAAATTTTAAATTATATTCAGAGCAAAAGCTACAAAAGACTTTGTACTGATAGAAAAATATAAATAGGTAGTAGAGGTAAAACAAAACTTTTATTTCATTTCTCTTATTTCTGCCAATGGGATTGGCGAATACAACAAAATATTGTTTGAATGAAGTAGAAGCTCAGGTTAGGTGAATTATGGACTGCCCTCTATATGAAGGATGGCACACATGCCTAATATTGGCAAAAGGCCAATTCTTTCTCACTATTCGAAAGTAGGAAGGAATTAAGTGGGTTTCATAATTTAAAGGTTTCCAAATGTGATGTCAATTTTGTATATGTTTCTGGAATAGAGTATGAGGTTGAGGAGTATGAATCTCAGTTAAAGAGTAATAACTATGTTTCTTGGCTCATTTAGAAAAAAGCAAAATGCCCAAGTAGAGATTTCATTGATCCAGTCCCAGTAATATTTAAAACTTTTGGAGTTATAGAATTTATATGTTAAACTAGACTGTAATAGGAACTTCTAAATTTCCTTGCAATATTGTATTTTATAGAAAATTAAGACAGCTATAATTTACTTATGGAATTATTGGTAACATATTTTTATATTTTCTTATTAAATTCGTGAATCTTATATTACAACAAGCAGTTTCACTTAACTTTGGCATATTTTTTATGTTTAATTTCTACAGCATCAAACCTATTGTATTTCAAAATCTGAGAGAAAGAAAGGCTTTATTTGTGTATAAATAAATTATAGTAAACCAGGAAAAATTAGAATAATTTCAGTAGATGTGGAAGAAAAAGATAAAAAAGATTCCTAAAAAATCATCCAAAAATAAAAGAAGGAAAAATATAAATTGAACTCTGTAAGCAAGAATTAGACAGTTTTATTTTTAATATTTAAAATTTTGGCTGTAAAAGGCATTGGAACTTTTTGACATTATTGCTGTTGTTGAGATATATGACTTCTTTCTTTTCTGCTAAGATGTGTGGGCTCTTATCATTGCTTTTCTTAACAGGCTTTGATGGTTGGAAACCATAACTATCAGGAGGCAAGATTCTCCCTAAATTTTCTGAAAAAAAGAAACAAACAAGCAACAACAAGAAGAAAAAGCCTATGCAGTTGGTTTATTCAATGTGCTGGACTTGGTAGTGAACAAATGAACGACTTTAATTGGGTTCCCATTATCCCTTCAATTCCTTTTTTGGGATCAAGATGCATTTTTCCTTTCCTCTTGGCTAAAAATTTGGGAAAATCATAAAGATTTCTTATGACTTATGCTAGTACCAGGATGTTTTGATTACAGTGGCCTTATAGTATAGTTTGATATTAGGTATTGTAATATCTCCAGCTTTGTTCTTCTTACTCAAGATTGCTGAAGCTATTCGGGGTCTTTTTTTGATTCCACTTAAATTTTGGAATATTTGTCCTAGATCTGTGAAACGTGCCACTGCTATTTTAATAGGAATTAAATTGATTCTATAGATTGTTTTGGGTAGTGTGGACATTTTAACGATGTTAATTCTTCCAATGCATGAACACGATATGTGCTTCCACTTAATTTGGATCTTGTTCAATTTCTTTCTTCAGTGTCCTATAGCTTTCTGAGTACAGGTCTTTTAACTCCTTGGTTCAATTTATTCCTAGGTACCTTATTTGTTGTTGTTGCAATAGCAAATGCGATTGTTTTCTTAGGTTCTTTTTCTGATGGTTTGTTATTGGTGTATAAAAATGCCATCAATTTCTGAATATGGTTTTGTATCCTGCTACTTTGCTGAATTCATTTATTAAGTCTAGTAGTTTTTTTTTGTTGGAGTCTTTAGGTTTTTCTACATACAATATCATGTTGTCTGCAAATAATGACAGTTTTCTCCCTTCTTTCTACCTTGGGTGCCTTTTATTTCTTCTTCTTTTCCATTTGCTGTGACCAGGACTTCCAGCACTATGTTGAGTGAACAAGGGGGGAAAACTAGGGACAACTGTAATAGCATTAACAATAAAAAATAAAGGAAAATGTAATAAATATGTGCAAACCACAAAAAAAATGATTTCTCATGACTCTGAAATAATATGAAGACCACTGTGAGACAATAAAGTCTAGTCTGGTGTAAAATAACTGCTCTGTACATTATAATATCAAAATTCTTAACACTTAACCAAATTAATCTTTCTTCTCTCTCCCAAACCGGGTTTGATGGAATCTTGGAACCTTCAGTGAACTTTGTCAGGCAGGATTAGCTGCTTTCTCTTTTGCATTTGGACATTCTAGAGCTAAGCGTAAGGGGAGAGAGAGAGAAAGTGGTACTGGTAGGGCTGTAATGAGATGCTTATGGCAGAGCAGTTTTTGGCCTTTCTTTCCATGAGGCACCCTTGTTGGTTCCTTAGTGTGTTAGTTACCTAAACAGATGGGCATTTATTTGTTTTAGGAAATAAGTCTGAAGTTAAGAGTTCCAGAAGTTTTTTTTTAAAAAGCATTTAAATGATGCTGTCAAGAATTCAGGTTCTCTCTTTCTACTTCTCTATTGTTCTATGTTTTCTTATACCTTTATGCCTATTTTCATCCAGTTGCAAGAGAAAGTTGTACCTCAGGGTCTAAGTCTGTATTAGAGATAAATATAGAAGGTAAATATAGAAAACCATGAGCCATATGGCCTTTGTTCCTTTCTTAATAAGAAAGAATTTTTAAAGTTTATGATGTGATTTTTTTAAATAAAGTTTTAATTTTAGGATAATTTCAGATTTAAAGAAAAATTATGAAGATAGTGCAGAGAGTTCCCATATATTCCACACTTAGTTTCCCGTACTGTTAGCTTGTTACTTTGATATGCTATATTTGTCATAATAAATGAACCAACATAAATTCATTATTATCAACTAAAGCCTATACTTCATTCAGATTCTTTTACCTGATGTCCTTTTTATTTTGGTTGCAGAATCCCAACTTAGACACTGAATTATATTTAGTTTTCATGTCTCCTTAGGTTTCTCCTGGCTGTGACAGTTTCTCAGATTTTCCTTGTTTTTGATAACCTGGAACGTATTGAGGTATACCGGTCTTGTGTTTTGTAGAATGTCCCTCAGTTGCAATTTGTCTAATGGATTTCTATGATTAGGCTGTGGTGAGGTGTTTTTGGTAGGAAGATCACAACACAAAGTGCTATTTTCTCACACCACAGCAAGTATACGTTCTATCAACCTGACATGTGACTATTGATGTTGACCTTGAACACCTGGCTGCAATAGTTTGTCAGGTTCTCCACTTAAAGTAATTAAAGTGATATTTTTTCCTCTGTACTCTACTCTTTGGAAGGATATCATCATGTGTACCTTTCACTTGAGTGGAAAGTTACGCTCTACTTCCTTAAGGACAGAATATCTACACATGTTAATTATAATATTTCTGCTTGGGGGATTTGTCTCTTTTCCCATATTTATTAATTTTTTCAGTCATTTATTTTTATCAGTATAAGCTCTATATTTATTTTATACTTTGGATAAAAATCCAATACTACTTCATATTGTTGCTCAAATTATTCCAGTTTTGATCATTAGGAGTATGCTAGTTGGCCCTATTTCTCTTTGTGATAAACCAACATCATTGTGCCTTTTATTATTATTATTTCTGAGTACTTTCTTATTTTTTTGCCACTACAACTTACTCCAGGGAAATTTTGTATATTTCCTGACCAAGTTCTAAATCAAACTTTCCTCGGAGGACCGTTATTCCTTTTGTTGGAGAATGGTATAAGAAACCAAGATTTGTGATCCCCCAGTGATGGGTTTGGAAGTCTGGGCAGGAAAAAAGATGAATTTTTGAACAATCTCAAAGCCAATAAAGAAGGAAAAGAATATTCACATATTCAAGTTTCTGTTCCTAGACAAAGTAGAAGTAGGGGTAAGGTGACAGCCTGGGAGTTTGGGGTATTGGCTACCTGGGAATTTGGGGTGTTTTAGATATCTGGCCCCCAAACACTTAAAAACATTCCAATATTTACTGGCATCTCAGGAAAACAATAAAAAGCAAGCCTTTTGTAATCCATAGAATCATTTCTTAAAATGATCTTTCCCAGCCCACTGCTTAGCATCTTTTTTATCTTGCCAATTCACTGAAGTCTCTCATTGTAAGCTTTACTCCCAAATTAAAACTAATGACAAACAAAACAAAATAAAAACAAAATACTACCTCCAATCTTTTTCTAAAAGCTTAGATTTGAAGCTCTCCCCCACTCTCACTCCACTTCTGTTCTATTTATAGTTTTTAAGGTTTTCTTTAGTATGGGGATATATTTGCACTTATATCTAAGAAAAATCCTACATCACAGCTTAGACAGTTGTGTACCTCTATTCTATTGAGTCTAAAAAAAAAAAATTACAAGCCCCTTAACTACGCTGGCTTACCAAGACTTTCCTTGAGTGATGGAGGAATGCAGTGAAGTCAAGAGACAAAAAATTATGTTTAGGAGTTGGCAATGGAGGGTAGGTTAAATGGATTGAGGACATGCAATTTAATAAATTTATTTTTTGCCCTGTAAGAACTTAGAGTTTGAGAAGTTACTGTTTCTTAGGTTATATATGTCACCTAACACACATTTTCTTAGTTCAAAGATGGCTTCAAATGAAATGCTAACTAAAGATCAATGATGTAAAAAGATACTTAATTAGTGCCCATGCACCTAGAGAGCACAGTATCTAAAATGACCACTCATGATTAGTCAGGTTGAAAATCCTCAGTTTCAATGTCCAATAATGTGACCTGCACTACTTTGCTTAGAGAGCAATAATAGCATAATTAAATTAAAAGCTGGTATAGTTTACTGACACTGTAGAAATAGCACCACTCCTTTCTATAGTTGTGGTTGACAGTATGTTTACTGGAGGTAGAGTCTTGTTTATATATCTAATTGAAGTATATTTGTTCCTGAATTTCTTTTTTTTAAATTCTCATTCGACGGCATTTTTTTTTCCATTGCTTTTAGAGAGAAGAAGGGAGGGAGAGACAGAGAGAGAAACACTAATGTTAGAGAGAAGCATCAATTAGTTGCCTTCTTGAACAGGCCCCATCGGGCATCAAACCCATAACCTCAACATATACTCTGACCGGAAATTGAACCCATGACTTCTCAGTCCACAGGATGATGATGCTCCAATTAACTGAGCCTCACCAGCCAGGGCTGTTCATAAACTTCTAATACAAGTTTTTGGATTAACAAAATTGAAGGGGCTGATAAAATTGAGCCACTAATTTTGAAGAGAAAGGTGGAGGGATGGAAATTTTAAAAAAAAATTTACAACAGTTAAAAGGCTTTATTTAGGTATGTTACAAATTGTTATTTAAATGTCATAATAAGCATTTTCTCTATCACTTAGGATTAAAACTCTACATTATTGTCATCTCAAAGACAATTTTTTAAAAATGTAACTTGCAAGAAAATGAATTTAAAGATCTTTTTGAGTACTCGTTTATTAATATGCCTCCTATACTTTTGTGTGAATCAAATATTACATTATAAAGTAATAACTGATCAAGTGTTCTCAATGAATAGTGATAATCTTTCTGGGTACAACTGTCTCCATTTCCCTTCTGCCACTCTCCCAACCCCAGCCATCCCCACTTCCAACGCTTGATCCTACCCCCCTTTGGTTTTGTCCATGTGCCCTTTATACATGTTCCTGAAAACCCTTAAGTGCCTATATTATGTTGAAAAAATTAATTAATTCTAATAGTACTACTTCTAGTTCTATAGGCTTCTCCTATAACTCTCTTCATTAATCCCTGACTATTCATTTCTTGTTGTGCCTGTGTCTGCTGCCGTGTTTCCTGTGGGGCATCTGTGTCTTAATATTTTAGCAACAGTGCAGCCATGTAATTATCTGTAAATAATTTAGCATGCATTTCATTCATGTGGAAATGATCCAATTAACCAAAGTGAGGAAAAATAAAATCTTCCAATGAAATGTTAAGCCACTCACAGTATGGCTTTATTTATTATTATCATGTTCTTCAATGTTAGCTAATTAAAGATATTTTCTATTTCAAATTATCTGCTAAGTTCCTTTGACTAGTTTTAAGCTGTTAATACTCATTTTTTCTTCCTTGAAGTGTTTGGCAGTGAAGCAAATCTTTGTCTATGGTTGCTTTGGATTTGTAGGAAGGTTAGGTAAGGTTGCTTTAACTCTGACTAAGACATTCCCTTCAGAAAGTTAATTGGCTCACCCCTCTCCCCAGAGATACAGACTATATCTTTCAACATGAATATAGATTTCCCCACTTGTCTACTTAGCACTAGGGAAATGATAGGAGTGCAGCAGCGGCGCACATAATTAAAAGCTGTAGGTCAACCAATACTCTCTTCCACTAATATCAGTGGGGAGGGCCTTAGAATTTATAAAAGGAGAAAAAGGAGATGATTTTGCAGACACGTAGTCTGACTTATACCCGCAGAGCCTCTGGTGCAGGGGTTCCGCCCATGCACATTTCAACGGTAATTGTAGCTCAGTGAGCAGAGCCTTCACTTTTTTTCTTTCTGCGAGTTATAAATAAGTGTGATGCCAATACGTTAAATTTAAATTCGGTTCTGAAAACTATCTTATCAATAAGATGCTCGATGATTTAAAGTAAAAAAGAGAGTGCCTGCTTCAACATTTTATTTATCCTAACGGATTCAGTTGAGTACCAAACACACAAACACAACTATCATCAAGATAACCCATTCATTTTGAAGTGAGATTGATTGCACAGCCTTCAACAAGAGCTCTGGCTCATTTATGTACTTCCTACAATGCTCAGCACTTCACCTGTCATGTGCATGGTGCTTGAAGTACCAGCTAACACTCTGACTTCACTACATGGTCTTCTGGGAAAGATTTTCCCCAGGTGAAATGTTTTTAAATGCCTGTAAAATTCTAAATGAGTTAAGGTGTAATACAGGAAAATGTATTTGGTCAATGGAAAGCTGGCTGGAGTGATGTTATAATAAGCTGTCAGTGTCACAGGTTTTACGTAACACAGTGGATGCATAAGTACCTATGTATAAATTATTTTCTCCAAATTAAAATTGCTCAATCTAAATTATTTCACAAATTAAGACACAAAGAAAATGTTTTGTAAGCAAAATTGGGGAAAAACTGACAATATCATTGAAAATATATTTAGCTTTTGTCTCTCAAATGTAAATTTTCCTTTTTGTAATAGTTCTTTTTATCAGTTTTATTGAGTAATCATAGATTAAAATTCACTTTGTAAGAAATAAAGCAGAGATATCCCATTATACTCTTCACTCAGTGTTCCCCAACGTAAAATTTTGCAAAACTATAGCAAAACCTCACATCAGCGTATTGACATGGATACAATGTATGGATACTTTTCAGGTAACCCAGTTTCACATGTACTCATTTCTAAATGCATGTAAATAATTCTGCCACATGTGTAGTTTTGTTTATCCACCACCACAGTCAAGTTACTGAGTAGTTTTATAATTACAAGGATTCCTCATGTAGCTTTTACACTTTTTATAATCATACCCACCTCCTTTCACCGTACCCACCATGTCACTAAATTCCTGGCAACCACTACTGTGTCATTCATTTCTGAATTTTTGTCACTTCCAAATGTTCTATAAATAGAATCATAAAGCATGTAAACTTTTAGGCTTAGCTCTTTCCACTCAGTATAATTCACTGGAGGTTCTTCAAAGTTCTTGCGTGCATTAATCATTGTTTCTTTTTATTGTTGAGTAGTACTCCATGGCACCTCTGTACACGGTTTGTTTAGCCATTCCCATGTTATTTCCATGTTTACATGTTAAAGGGTATTTGCTGTTCCCAGCATTTGGCCATTCCCAGTACTTGACTATCCAGATTTTGGCTTCAAAAATACAGGCATATCTCAGAAATGCTATGGGTTCAGTTCCAGAGTACTGAAAAAAAGTGAAAATCCCATAAAGTGAGTCACATGAATTTTTTAAGTTTCCCTGCGTATATAAAATGTTTATACTATGCTGTAGTCAATTGAGTGTGCAATATGTATAAAAAACTGCACACACCATCATTAAAATTATTTTACTGCTAAAAAAATTATTGCTAACCATTATGTGAGCTGTCAGGGGAGCCGTGATCCCTTTTGCTGGCGCAGGGTCCTGCCTCAGTGCTGATGGCTGCTGACTGACTGCAGATCGCAGCACACACGGTAATAAGGAAAGCTTGAAATATTGTGGGGTTTACCACAATATAATACACAGACACAAAATAAGCAAATGCTGTTGGAAAATGGTGCTGATAGATGTGCTTGCCACAAACCTTCAATTTGTAAAAAAAAAAAAAAAAAACAACTTGTAAAGCACAAAGTGAAGAACAAGAAAACAAGGTATGCCTATATCATCAATAAAACTGTTAGTATGGATAAAAATACTATATTAATTGCCAGTTTTATTTTTCAAGGATAAATGAGAGTAAAATTGCTGGGTTGTATGTTGATTGTGAAGTTGTTATTTTTATAAGAAACCATGTAACTTTTCTGAAGGGGTTGTACCATTTTGCATTCTACCATCTATGTAAGAATGATCAATTTTTCTGACTCCTTGGTATTTTCACTACCTTTTCATATTTTTATGATTTATTATTTTTTATGATAGGAATGTAGCAATATCTTATGGTTTTTATTTGCATTTTCCTAACGTGGAATATCTTTTCTTGCATGTATTTGTCATCCCTGTATCTTTTTTAGTGAATTGTCTCTTTATAGTTATTTTATCCATTTTATTATCAGGGTATATTTTTACTGTTGAATTTTAAATAAATTTCGGATACACCCTTTGTTGGACATGAGGTTTGCACACATTTTCTCCCATTCTGCAGATTGTCTTTTTATCTTCATGAGGGATTTTATAAAGCAAAACTTTTAAATTTTGATGCGATCTAATTACCAAATTTTTCTTTAATGATCATGCTTTCTGGGTCAAGCCTAAAAACTACATCGCTAGACCAACATCCCCAAAATTTTCTCCTATATTTTTTCTAGTTTTATAGGTTTACATTCAGGTCTATGATCATTTTGAATTGCTTTTTTGGTTTGTTTTTGTTTCAGGATTTATTTTATTTCATATTTTATTGTTGTTCAAGTCTAGTTGTTTCAATATTTCCCCAATCACTACCCCTCACTTCAGTCACCCCCACTTCTACCCTTGATCTTACTCCCTTTGGTTTTGTCCATGTGTCCTTTACATTTGTTCCTGAAAACCCTTCCCCCTTTCCCCCCATTATCCCCTCCTACCTCCCCTCTGGTTACTGTCAGTTTGTTCTTTATTTCAATGTCTCTGGTTATATTTTGCTTGCTTGTTTGTTTTGTTGATTAGGTCCGACTTATAGGTGAAATCAAATGGTATTTGTCTCTCACCACTTGGCTTATTTCACTTAGCATAATGCTCTCTAGTTCCATCCATGCTGTTGCAAGGGGTAGGAGCTCCCTCTTTCTTTTTGTTGCATAGTATTCCATCATGTAAGTGCACTATAGTTTTTGATCCATTCATTTACTAATGGGCACTTAGGTTGCTTCAAGCACTTGGAAATTGGAAATTGTGCTGCTATGAACATTGGGGTGCATAGGTTCTTTTGGATTGGTGTTTCGGGGGTTCTTAGGATATAATCCCATAAGTGGAATTGCCAGGTCAAAAGGTAGTTCCATTTTTCATTTTCTGACAAAATTCCATACTGTTTTCCACAGTGGCTGCACTGGTCTACATTCCCACCAACAGTGCACTAGGGTACCCTTTTCTCCACAGCCTTGCCAGCACTTGTTGTTTGTTGATTTGTTTATGATGGCCATTCTCACCCCTGTGAAGTGGTATCTCATTGTGGATTCAATTTGAATCTCTCTGATAGCTAGTGATGCTGAGCATCTTTCCATATGTCTCTGGACCCTCTGGATGTCCTCCTTGGAGAAGTGTTTGTTCAGGCATTTTGCCCATGTTTTAATTGGGTTGTTTGTCTTCCTGGAGTGGACTTGTGTGAGTTCTTTGTATATCTTGGAGATCAAACCCTTGTCCATGGTGTCCTTGACAAATATATTTTCCCATACAGTTGGATCCTTTTTCATTTTAATGCTGTTTTCTTTAGCCATACAGAAGCTTTTTATTTTGATGAGGTCCCATTTGTTTATTCTTTCTTTTATGTTCCTTGTTCTAGGGGACATATTGGTGAAAATATTGCTGCATGGAATATATGAGGAATATCAGGAAAAATATCCTGCCTATATTTTCCTCTAGGACTTTTGTGGTGTCACAGCTTGTGTTTAAGTCTTTTGTCCACTTTGAATTTATTTTTGTATATGGTGTAAGGTGGTGATCGAGTTCCATTGTTTTGCATGTGGCTGTCCGTATCTCCCAACACCATTTGTTGAGATGTTGTTTTTACTCCATTTTATGCTTCTGTCCCCTTTGTCAAATATTTATTGACCATAGAGACTTAGGGTTTATTTTTGGGCTCTCTATTCCATTCCATTGGTCTATGTAACTGTTCTTATGCCAGTACCAGGCTGTTTTGATTAAAGTGACCTTGTAATACAGTTTGATATCAGGTATTGTGATCCCTCCTACTTTGTACTTCTTTCTCAAAATTGCTAAGACTTATTTGGGGTAATTTATGATTCAATATAAATTTTTGAAATGTTTGTTTTATATTTGTGAAAAATGTCATTGGTATTTTAATAGGGATTGCAATGAATCTATAAATTGCTTTGGATAGTATGGATATTTTAGTGATGTTAATTATTCCAATCCATGAGCATGGTATATGCTTCCATTTGTTTGTGTCTTCCTTAATTTCTTTCTCAGTGTTGTGTAGTTTTCTGAGTACAAGTCTTTTACATCCTTGGTTAGGTTTATTCCTAGGTACTTTATGTTTCTTGTTGCTATATGAAATGGGATTTTTTTTCCTGATTTCTGTTTCTGATATTTCATTGTTGGTATACAAAAATGCCTTTGATTTCTGAGTATTGACTTTGTATCCAGCTGTTTTGCCAAATTCATTTATTAGGGGAGCAGTTTTTTGGTGGAGTCTGTAGGATTTTCTATATACTATCATGTCATCTGTAAACAATGGCAGTTTTTCTTCCTTGTTTCCAATTTGGATGCCTTTTATTTCTTGTTTCATTGCTGTGGCTAGGACTTCCAATACTATGTTGAATAGAAGTGGTGAAAGTGGACATCCTTGTCTTGTTCGTGATCTTAGTGGGAAAGCTTTTAGTTTTTGCCTGTTGACTATGATGTTGGCTATAGGTCTCTTGTATATGGCCTTTATTATGTTGAGGAATGCTCCCTCTATTCCTACTTTGGGAGTGTGTGTGTGTGTGTGTGTTTTTTTTTTTTTTTTTTACCATAAATGGGTGCTGTACCTTATTAAATGTTTTTTCTACATCTATTCATATGATCATGCAATTTTCGTCTTTGCTTTTGTTTATATGATGTATTACATTTATTGATTTGCAAATATTGTACTTTCCTTGCATTTCTGGGATGAATCTTTTTTACATATTTCTGAATGCAGTTTGCCAATACTTTCTGAGAATTTAGTGTCTATGTTTATCAGTTATATTGGCCTGGAGTTTTTTTTCTTTGTTGTGTCTTTATCTGGTTTTGGGATTAGGATGATGCAGGCTTCATAAAAAGAGTTTGGGAGTCTTCCATCTTCCTGGATTCTAGGGGACAAAACCAACAAGCCTTTAGGTAGACTCATCAAGAAAAAAAGAGAGAGGACCCAAATAAACACAATCAGAAATGAAACAGGAGAGATTACAACTGATACCACAGAAATACAAAGGCTTGTAAGAGATTACTACAAAGAACTATGTTACAAGACATTTGAAATCCTAGATGAAATGGACACATTTTTAGAAAAATATAATCTTCCAAAACCGAATGAAGAAGCAGAAGCAGAAAGCCTGAACGTCTGTAATGCCAATAACAGCTGAAGAAATTGAAGCAATAATCAAAAAACTTCCAGCACAAAAAAGCTCTGGACTGGATGGTTTCACAGGAGAATTTTACAGAGCATTAGGGAAGAGCTAACCCCTATCCTTCACAGAATTGCTTTTTTGTATAAGGTATGAAGTTTAAGTCAAAGTTCATGTTTTTGCCTGTGTATTTCCACTCATTCCATCACAATTTGTTGAAAAGGCTACCTTTCCTCCTTAGAATTGTTTTTATATCTTTATCAGAAATCACAGAAAAAATGCCCTGGCTGGTGTGGCTCAGTGAATTTAGCATGGACTTCAAACCAAAGGGTTTTTGGTTTGATTCCAAGACAGGACACATGCCTGGGTTGTGAGCCAGGTCCCCAGTGGGGGGCATGTGAGAGGCAACCACACATTGATGTTTCTCTCCCTCTCTTTCTACCTCCCTCCCCCTCTGTCTAGAAATAAATAAATAAAATCTTTTTTATAAAAGGAAATCAGTTGGATAGATCCATGTGGGTCTTTTGTATGTTCTTTATTCTGTCCTATTGATCTATGTGTCTAGCCTTCCACCAATAGTACGCTATTGTGATTAATTTAGCTGTATGGTAAGATTTAATGTGAAGTAGAATGATTCCTTCTTCTTCCTCTTTGTAAAGACTATTTTAGCTAGTATAGGGCCTGTACCCTCTGATATAAATTTTAGAATAAATTTGTGCTTACAAAAAGCTTTACTGGAATTTTGGCAGAAATTTCATAAACCTATAGATCAGTTTGGGTGAAATGACACTTTTATTCAAGTCTTTCAATCTATGTACCTGAAATATTTATTTATTTAGGTCTTTTAAAATTTCTTTCATTCACCTTTTACAAATTTCAAATTAAAATTTATATGTATTTTAAGGTATAAACCTCAGTGTTTAATTTTCTTTAAAGTTACTATAATTAGTATTATGTTTTAATTTCAGCTTCTACTGGTTCATTGTTAGTATACAGACATGCAATTGACTTTTGTGTGTTATTCTGGTAGCATTGCTGAACTTATTAGATATATCAGTTTTTTTATATTTCTATTTTTTGGTCAATTTCTAGGGATTTTCTATGTAGATAATCATGTCATCTTCAAATAGTACAGTTATATTTCTTCCTTTTCAGTCTGTATCTCTTTTGTTTTTTTTCTTGCCTTAATAAGCTCACTGAAAATCCACCATTCAAAACAGCAAGAGCAGATATCCTTGCCTTGTTCCCTATATTAGGAAATGTATTCAGTCTTTCATTATTGCTGTGGTATTGGCTGTAGATTTATGTTGATACTCTATCAAACTTAAGTAATTCCCTTCTATTCCTAACTTGCTGAAAATGGGTGTTGGCTCTGTCCAATGTCTTTCTTGAATCAATTGAAAGAACATCTGAGTTTTCTTTGTTAGCTTGTTGAGGTGGAGGGTTATTTAGCTTTTCCGATGGTGGGCCATATCTAGAATAAACCCCCCTTGGTCATCATGAAATATAATGGTTTTAATAAGAACATTTTCAAAATAAATTTATATGGTTCTGAAGTAATTTCAAATGCCATTAGACCTATTATTTCACAAGAGTTTTGTGTACTCATAAAATTGTTAGTGCATTTATTTTCATTTATTCCACAAAAATCATCTACCCTTGCAACATTTGCCCATATACAATGCTTGCTTGAGAAGTCATGTATCAATCATTGACTATGCTCATTTTTATTAATCTGCAAATGATCTGGGAAATTCTGACTTTTTTATAACAGTGGAAGCCTCTGTGCAGTTTCCTCATTTTAGAATTACAGTTTTATTTTCATAAATATGCAACTTGTTAGGTTGCACACAGAGTTTAACAAATTGATTTTGTTGATGAGGAAAGCAAAGGCTTATATTCCAGTCCTATACCTGTTGAGATTCATTTCTTTTTAAGCTGAGTCTTTCATGGAAAGTTTAGATATGTTTAACTTGTCATAAGGAGAGATGGCAATAAGAAAAATATTAAATATAAGTAAATCTAAATCCATTGGAAAATAAATGCTATATAAATATATCAGAAGGTTATTTAAGAATTTAACAGGATTTTCATCATATTAAATTAAGATTTCAGAAGCATCTTGAATTATAACTAATATGCTGAGATTACTTTCAAAATGGTAAGTAATCAGATATATTTAATATAGGTTGAGATGTAAGAAATTTCTACTTTGTAGGCCAAAACATGGTCAAGTACTGGCAATTTCATATGGTTCAACCAGTGTGGGTGGCCTGACAATTTTCTAAATTAATTTTTAAGGAAAGAGGAAATGTAGTATGTGTATGTATATACTTTTTCCTTGATTTTCCTAAATTTTGTAAAGTAATTCTATCATTGTATCTTACTTTTTATTTTACTCTATTACTTGCACTGTTTTTCACTTTTAATATGAACTGGGAGACGGAGCTGTGTTTAGCAGGAATATTTATAACAGAGTTCTAGACTGTAGGATATTGACTCCTTTTACTTACATTTTAAAATCCACTAATGTGGTGCCTATGGTGTAAAACCTCTTTTTTGCTGTTCTTATTGAAAGAGGAATACAAATATTCAACAAATAAGCACGTTGTTAAGAAAGAGTACATGGAAAATTAGTCTTCTTGTAATCAGAAACAAGTTAAGCTAGAAAAATTGATGGATGGATTTTCTTGGTAGCATTGCAAATGAGTTGACAGAATGTACATACTTAGATGAAATATACTTAAAATTTAGTAGATCCTCAGCTACCACATAATGACATCTTAGCCATAGAGTGAGTTCAAACTGCTCAGATATGAACAAGGATATAAGGACAGAAAACCAGTGCTGGAATCACAAGATAAAGATAATAATAACCCCTTCCATGTAGAGCATTTAACTTCATCAAAACACTTTTACTTGCATTATCGCCTTTGATTCTGAACAGCATATTTTTTAAAAATAAAAATGTTATTTTTATGCCACTCATTTACAATTTTTCTTGAATCTGACACTGTACAAGCAAAAGAAATTTACCTATGCATTCAATCACATTGCAGTTGTTCATGAAAACAATAGACTTAATTTCATCCATTTCTTCTTATTTCTCCTCCAGTTCTTTAATTACGTACACAGTTTCCCCCAGCTTTCCTTATATTTAACCTATTTTTCATGCTTCTGTTTTGGTCTACAGTCTACATTTGTGTGTATGTATTGGGGGAGTATGTGGTGTTTTTAAAAACTCCTTTATTACTATTGGCCTAATTTCTACTTCCGCTTCCTTTTTTACTTTTAAAAAAATAATGGGAATTTATAGTTCTCTGCTTTCCTTCTTCTTCATTAATTTTCCTAGGTGTTGCTTCATTCTTCTTAAATAAAGCTGTTATTTATGGTCATGGTGTGCAATTGTATTTTCTGAAGCAGGCCCACACTCTACCCTGGGTTATTTCAGAACATTTTAGTTTTCTGATGTGTGAGTCTCTGAATATGAACGTTATCTGCGGAAGTTCCGTCATTCCTTTCCCGTCTTCTCCTCCTCTGAGTCTGCTCTTCTGGTACTTCCACTAAACTACATTCTCCTGAGTCAAAGTTCAAAGTCCAAACTTTCCATCGTCGCTTGGTAAATACCATGTTTTACTTGGTATTAGGTTGGTTTGGCTCTACGTGTCCCATGTTGATGCCTTCTTTTTCTTGGACAATTGGCATGAAGGTGTGTATACCGGCTTGTTCTGCCTCTGATGATGAAATGCCATTTCACTGTCAGTTTTCTGAACACTTTCTAAAGCACCAGTTTCTGTGGACTTCCTAAGTTACATTTGGGGCAAGTTTTCAACTGTTGCTTACATCATTTGGCAGGAGTTTTGCCCTATTGTCTTATTTCCACAGTTCTCCCTCTGTCTCCTGAAACTCAAACAAATCTTACTCTTTCCCTAAGGCTGTTCTTATTTCACCGTATCTTTTAACCATGTTACTGTGCCCCCTGCGTTTGCTTCTTGTTTTGGATTTTACTCATGAAATGTCTTGGATCAGTGGACTTATGAAAAAATATTCTCAGCATCTCCAGGTTTTTTTTTTCCTACTTGACACACTTTCAAATGTAAATCCAAATGCTCTGATAATACGGAACTGTTAGCAAAATTCCTTGCTCCCAGGAATTTGAAGTGGCTCAAATATATCCCTTGAGTTCATCTATTAGATCCCCACCACATATTGTGTTTCTCGGTAGATGTTATAATCCCTTGTGTATATAATCCCCATCATATTTTTTCATACCTACACTAAAGAGCTTCCTAGACAGGGAAAAGCTAAAGGAGTTCATCACCACCAAACCATTATTACACAAAATATTAAAGGGTCTCCTTTAAGAAGAAGAAGGAAAAAAGATTAAAAATATGAACAATAAAATGGCAATACATATAGATAAACAACTGAATCTAAAAATCAAAATAAATGAACTGGCAGAACAGAAACAGACTCATAGATATAGAGAACAGTTTGATGTTTGCCAGATGGGAGGGGCTTAAGAGGATGGGTGAAAAAGGTGAAGGGATTAAGTGCAAATTGGTGTGACAGAATAGGTGTAGTCATGGAGATGTAAAGTACAGCATAAGGAATATAGTCCATAACATTGTAATGACTATGCGCAGTACCATATGAGTATGAGATTTATTGGCATGATCACTTAGTAAGCTATATAATGTCTAATCACCTGACACTAATATAATATTGTATGTCAACTATAATTGAAAAATAAAAATGATTTAAAAATGAAGTAAATTAAAAAGCTTAATTTATCTTTTTTTCCATGCTTGCATTCCCCCTTCAACCTCAGAGAGGTCAGTGGTGATTTCCTAATATCCCAGTAAAATGAGTGATAGTCCCTATCTTCTCTGACCTCTGGGTCATCTTGGCTGACCTTTGAAATAATTGCTACCCTCCCATTTCTATATTCCTCACTTTTCTGATCATTACTTCCTATTCTCTTTGGTTAGATTACTTTTCTCAATGGGCCCCTTAAATGTTAATATTATTACTTACTTCTTATCTCTTTCTTCTTATTTTATAATCCTTGGATTATGTTGCCCCAGTGATTTTAACCATCACCTATACACTGACACTTTCAAAATCTTATCTCCAGACCCAGCCCTGCAATTCTCTCCTCTGTGTGTGTGTGCATGTGTGCTTTGTCAAGCCCTGAATCTTCAACACATTTGAAACTGAACTCATATCTATTTCTTTCCTCTTTGTACCTAATCTTGGTGAATGCCAATTTGACAGCCCATTTATATATTTTTTTGCTTTTTTTATTGTATTCATATATCATAAATGATATTTATCAGTTCCTTTTACAGTATAAATATCTCTTTCAAAATGGTTCTTCCTCATCAGCTTCATGGTTAATGAAGTTCCGACTTTCACCAGCTCTCTCATGGACTATTGAAATACTCTCTTTGCTGATTTCTCTGATAGCTATCACACTCCCCTAACCTAATCTTCGGATTCCCCTTCAGCACTCCACTAGCTCCTCATTGCTAGTTTACAAGTTTTCTGGGTACTTCTGTATGGACATTGCAGGAAGGTCTACTTAGACCTGTGTTTAAAACCAGTTTTATAACCTTACAACTCAAAATGAGCTCTGGTTCCAACAGTATTGATGACATCTGGGAACTTGTTAAAAACAGAGAATCATATGCTTTGCTGCGGACTTCCTAAATCATAATCTGCATTTTAATAAGGTCTGCAAGCGTTGCAGAGGCACATTAAAATTTGAGAAGCGCTGTATATCGGTCCTGTTCCAAACTGTGTCAGTCTGTTGTGTACTCAGAAGTAATGGAGGTACCGGGGTGTTTTGGAGAGTCCAGGGAAAACTCAATTCACTTCATTGCTATGGTTCCTCTCATTATCTCACTAGCATTGCAAATTCTTCCCATGATTCCTGGAGATTATTTTTCCCAAACAAACTATTGGTCTGCACCAGGTTTGTCTCTTTTTGTAAACTAGAAAAAGTGCTTGCATCTTCTAAATTATATTTGATTTTTTTTTATTTTTACATTTCCTAGATTTCAAGATGACCTAGTTTGTGCCTGAACATAAGCTCAAATACAATGCATTTTACAAATATTTACATTCAGACAGTTACCATGATGTCTTATAATAAAAATTTTCCAATATGTGCTAATCTTGGGTGAAATTTGATTATTTTTCCCCTTTTAAAAAAACCCTCACCTGAGGACATTTCTTATTGATTTTAGAGAGAGGTGAAGGGAGGAAGAGAGAGAAGGAGAGGAACATCGATGTGAGAAACATCGATCAGTTGCCTCTTATACTCACCCTGGCTGGAAATAAACCTGCAACCTAGGTGTGGACCCTCACCAGGAATTGAACCTGGGGTCTTTTGGTTAACAGATGGTGCTCCAACCAACTGAGCAACACTGGTCAGGGCTGTTTTTGTTTCTTAATATCACTTAGCTTGAAACTTTTGCACATATGTCACCATAATGGTCACTGAATTCGATTCTTCTGATGCAAAAAATACCAATTCTATAAGAAGACTTTTGAACTAATATATAATCTTTCAGATGATCAATAAACACTACAACAGCAATTCTCAAAGTGTGGCTCTAGGATCAACAGCTTTAGAATCACCTGTGGACTTAGGAAACTGTAAATTACTCACCCGCCAAAGACATACTAATAGGACACTCTTTGGTGGGAACTCTAGTTGATTCTGCTGCATAGTAAAGTTTGGGAATCACTAGTTTGTCTAAAACAATTGCTTTGGTTGCATTGCCCTTGCTAATGATTGATTTAGACATGGACATGAGATATAGTGCAAGTCAATGAGATGTGAGAAAAATATGCTAGGGAGGATTCAGAAAGATATTCTTTACCTTTTAAAATAATGAGCCAGAAGGAATAAAGCCTGTTCATGGCTGGCTATTGATACATTGCAAGTGATCCAGGATGGTCTGGCTATCTATCTATCTACCTTATTGGCCACCACCAAGCAGAATAGCACTTACTTTGAGGTTTGCTGAGCTGAAATTCATAACTACACAGGGTCTTGATATTATCATTGAGCCAGTGAAGAAACAAGCCCTGGAACACTCCTTGCTCAGCACTTTTTTGTTATAAGGAATAATGAATACTATTATTATGGAAGCCAATTAAGATGGCTTTTCTGTTATCTACAGTTGAAAATATCTAAATTTATACAATATAAGTTTTATAGCCAATAATAAAATAGTAGGTGCTATTTGAGAACCGCTGATGCATAAGAACATTTTAATGGAGTTTTGTATCCATCCTGTCCACACATAACATTTGCAGTCAGCCAAGTGCACAGTGGTTTTTAGGTTTTAGTGAGATAAACATCCCACAATTTAAACAGTATATCAGAAGCTAAAAATAAAAACACTTAACATAAAGTGAATGAGATTAGCCACCACGAAAACCTTCTGAATCATGAAAAGGCCATAAAGTAATTCATATTTGTGACTGGATTCAACTAGTGTTCTTTCTTTAATCTTATGAGGATCTTAAAGTATGTCTGTGAAAAAAGCAACAACTGAAGTGTAATTAATAAAAACATAATCTATAATGCAAACATGTCTGTCATATGGGAGGGTTTTAATGAGAAGATTTGGTTGAGTAATAAGCAATATTGGAAATGGAAAGTAAGACCTTTCAGCATTTAATCAGCAGCTGTATTCGATGAGCAATACCATTAAAAATTCTTTGGGTTTTATCACAGATGGAGTTGGACAGCAGGTGGGATGGTTAGACTGCCTTTTCTCTGATTTCACACATGTAGAACCACTTTATATTCTAAGGTCATTTTTGCAAATATCTTAATTTTAAGGTAATAGTGTCATAGAAAACAAATTGATGCATTTTGGTAACTAGGAATATTTATCCTATATTCTGAATTTAAAAACATAGCATTCAGGTGTATGAATCAATGTTTTGGGATTTTGGTTAATCTAATTCATCTTCCTACGTTAAGAATTACCTCATGGTGATACAACTTAGTTTCTATGTTGCAACAGAGAGCAAACTTCGGTTGTGCAGTGCCCCCATTGCTACACACACTTCAGGAAGCATTTTTTCTTTTTTTCTCATTAATTATGTTAACTATCTGAGTGTCATGACTATTCTATCTCATGTCTAGTGGGGGTTCTAAGGCTATATAAGACCAGTTTCATAAAGGCAGAAACAGGAAATCATTTCCATCTTAAGTAGGCACATACTATCCATGCAAATCCTTCTGTAAGTTCTTAGAACACTTACCCCTACTTTAGACTTTCCTTCTCTTCTTGCTACTTCAGATACCAAGGGATCAATTACACACAAAAAAAATTTTTCATGGATTTAGTAGACACTTTTTCTCATTGTTGGTAATAAAACCTAAAAAGCGGTATGGTGATAAACAGTATCATGCTTTTTAAATAACGGAGAGCAACGTGGCATATAAACAATCTAGTTCATGATGCCCCCAAGGTATTTAAATGTATGACACCGTTGTAAGTATGAGAGAGATATGTTGTAGAGGTTGCTTTTCTGAGAACTAAATTTTCAGTAAACATACAACAAAAGAATCTCAGCAACACTGGGGGAAATCTTACTTTGTCCTCACCTTCTTATGCCTTCTTATGGATGATTCTGAAAATTGTATGTAAAGTTTCAGCTGCCTTTTCAGTGGTTTTCTTGACCCAATGTGGAAAAATAGTATATACTGCTTTTTACAGTTTCTTCTATAGGAAGGGAAAATATTCTCTTCATATGGGAGAACAGAATTCATTGTTCTTTCACTTACAAAATTAATTAGGGTGTACTTTTTTAAAAATTAAAATGAAAAATCTCAATGCCAGCAAACTCACAGGTATTAACAACCACACCTAAAACAAAAGCCAACTAAGCAAACCACTACAACAGGAGCAGAAACACAGAAATGGAGATCACATGGAGGGTTAGCAATAGGGGAGTGTGAACAGGAGAGAGGGGGACAAGGTACAGAGAACAAGTAGCATAGATGGTAGGTAGAAAATAGACAGGGGGAGGGCAAGAACAGTGTGGGAAATGTAGAAGCTAAAGAACTTATGACACATGGACATGAACTAAAGGGGGGAATGTGGGTGGCAGGGCGTGTGCAGGGTGGAAGGGAATGATGGGGGAGAAATGGAACAACTGTAATAGCATAATCAATAAAATACATTAAAAAATCTCAATGCCCATTATGACACTTTTTGATTGGTTTTCATTATATTGTGGGGAAGGGGAGATATTTTTCTTTTTCAATGTTTTTTCTTGAAGTGATTTGATTAAGCAGGAAAAAAGAATGAGGGAGTTTTGACACCTCATCCCCTATTCTATTAACCAAGCTACATAATCCTCTCCTTTGCTCAGTTTGATTTTCCTTTATTGAATTTTGCTTTCTGCGATGTTCTCATTTCCCTTATTAGATTAAATCAAATTGTTCTTACCTATCCAACATTATCCCTTTGGGAGAGCATCATTCTGTCTCCTGAGAGAAAAATGTAAAGAAAATCTACTTAGAGAAGATTACTCAGCCACTGTTATTATCTGTTTCCAATTTCCTTTCTACTTTACAGAGTAAGTCTGACTCATTCCCTGATGGCAAACTTTCCTCCTTTCTACTGTGTAACAAGGACAAGGACAGGTCGTCCGTAACAGACGCTTCCTAATGCAAAGTGCAGAACCTCGGGCCTCACATGACGTTGTAGGAGATAGGTCAGAGAAACGCAGTTATTGCTGTGCTTACAGCTACTGCCTTTTTAAACCACGAGACTGTCCCACTGAACCAAGCATTACATAGGAAATTCTGTTTGACCATTTAACCGACGCCCAGGTGATGATCTGTTGGTGATTAGGATGGAACTGCCGGGGATCTGTCACCACAAGAGTGTGAGAACCGAGCAACTTTATCTGCACTGCTTTGCATTCTATTTCACTTCTGCATAAATCGAGAAAACCTTAGGCACACAAACTCAATGGAAATTAGGTTTCTGGTCTTTACAAACTGCTGCTTAAACCTCAACATCGATATTTCCATGGAATTCGTTTTTTAGGTTTTCAAAATTGCTAAGAAGCAGTTGGCTTTTCATTGCAGTACCTAAAAAAATTTTTAAAGGTCTACTCTGGTCCAAAGCATAATAAGTACATGGAGAACCTAATGAATCGTGGATCTAAACGTGTGCGTGTGTGTCTCCTAACCCAGCATCTGAAATTCTCTTGAGGTCATGCTGTCAGCATCAGCTCTATGGCCTGGATTTAGTTGAATCAATCCTAATTGCAATTCCGTACAGGTCTGGTTCTCTGTGGAGACTGCAGATGAATGACAGTGCAGTGGCAGGAAAGATAAATATGCTGGCAAATAAGATCCCGGCTCTCCACAGAGGATGGAATAAATTACTTTACCAATAGAGTGGAGGTAATATGTTGGAGAGAGAAAGTGAAATCGAAGCCAGTTTAATACTGGGTTTGCTAAAGTTTAAAATAAAGCATTTTAAGCTTATGTAAAATACTGATGGTGATTCATTTCTATTTAGAACACATTCCATTGCTCTCTATCATGAAAAATAATGGCATCCACTAATTTTGTTTATGCAGATGACAGCCTGGACAATTTTAATTCATGTAGCATTCTCTGCTAGCTGAAGGCTGGTAACTGTGGTGTAGCATATTGATTAGTAATTTGATAAATACACAAAATTGCACATTGAGCTTCAGGTGCTTCATGCAAAATATATTCAAATGACCTTGACTAGTTAGAGTGCATAGCTGTGAGGTCATACCGTAAAAACAACAGCCAGTTTGTGGGTCTAGGGATTTATGGTAGTTTCATGACAGAGAATAGGAAGAGACCTGCAAGCAAACACTAAGCCTTCTATTAAGGAACTAGACTTAGAATACATCATCAGACACAAATATTTTTATTATTATTATTATAGGAATGGTTGCTCTTATTCTATGAAATCAATTGAATAATTTCACATCTAAATTATAGTTCACAGATTTTTAACTAGGTCCTAGGTAATGCATATACAGGTGTTCTACTAATAGGCAAAGATTTTCAAAGCAATCTTATAACTGTTTACACTATACTGAAAGATGAATATACATTCTTTATATTAATTATTTACATCTTTATATTTTATAGCTTCATGAAGTATGAAGTTTCAAAATAGTATCATATCCTTTTAGACTATATTTCTACAGTTTGCCATCACTGATTATGTTAGGTGTCCCTAACTATATCGAGTTAAGTTAATTAGGCTTTATGGATATAGTGTAGGTTTTCACTATAGTCTTATGGAGAAGCTGTTTGGTAAATAAAAGTCAAGTGCTCTAAGACTCTATAGATATAACTCAAAAATTTCTGAAAGAAAATCTTCCTGTTTCACTTGGCTATAAATTTCATGACAACATTGGGTAATAAATAACATATCATACACCATTGGCTCCATTTTTATCCCCTGCCATATACCCTAGGCATTTCCTTGAAGCCTATCATTCTTACAAACATCAGTGCAAGCTTCTGAAAGCAAAGTAGGTAGGGACTGAGGGTTGAGAGGTTTGTGTAAATATTCAAAATTTCTAAATTAAGTTCAGTTTCAGTGAATTGTTCTTACCAGTCCAGGTGCAGTGCCAGTTGTGCCGGGCTTCTTCAGAAAGCATTGAAAATGCTCTGAGAGAACTCAGGCGCCACAGAGCAGTTGCCTTCCATTTCAGCACCCGGTTCGTGTATATTAGAAATTTTGCAGACACACTTCAATTTGGGGTGAAATATGCACACCACAAGGACAAAGTGTGAATCAAATCCTTCAATAACAGCTCAACATAGTATCTTTTTTCTCTCAAATATTAAATGCCAGTTAAATTGGACGACTCACAGTATCTCTAAGTAAATTTAGCTTAGGTCAAATAGAGGCTCCTCCAACTCTCCAAAATCACACTGCCCTACGCGTATTTGCTTAACAACTTCAGAAGCTGCCAGAGATGATTTGAACTTGGTTTTTATTGTGAGTGGTATGATTTTCAAAGAATAGATTTCTAAAGACTTTTAAAAGCCTTAAGAAAGCCTTCTAGGAGACTACCATTTTCCTCTTTTCAATATTAACTGTAATGATTATTGACTCTTTTAAAGCTAGAAAAGACTTAAAATTGCAACATAGACTAAGTATCTGGTAATAAGTGATTTATGAATATTGATTGGGAAATATTGTTATTACTCTAAATACATATATATAAATCAATCTGATATATATCAAAAAGATTACAACTTCTTTTATTGTGATCCTAACTTTATTGCAGTAGTCTGCAACCAAACCTACAACGTCATATATATAATTATGTATATTATATATGTGTGTGTATATATACACACATATGTGTGTGTATAGAGAGAGAGAAGGAGGGAGGGAGATGTTACATAATGATATTTCTGTCAAAGACAGACTGTATGTATGATGGTGGTCCCATAAGAATATAGTGGAGCTAAAATATTTTTATTGCCTAGTGACATCGTAGTCATCATAATCATCGTAACGCAGAGCAAAATTTATTACTAGTTTATGGTGATACCAGGGTAAGCAAACCTGCACTGCCAGTTGTA
Source organism: Anoura caudifer (assembly GCA_004027475.1). Taxonomy (NCBI): domain Eukaryota; kingdom Metazoa; phylum Chordata; class Mammalia; order Chiroptera; family Phyllostomidae; genus Anoura; species Anoura caudifer. The sequence goes on along the minus strand of PVKU01003000.1, from coordinate 65,982 downwards.
GGACATTGTAGCGCATATAATTATGTGCAGCACATAATACTTGATGATGATAATAAATGGCCATGTTACTGGTTTATGTATTTACTATAATACACTATATTTTTATTATTATAGGCTGTACTCTTTCTACGTATAAAAATGTTTGCTGTAAAACAGTATGCCATGTTATGTGAGCAGCAGCCTCATACATCTCTCATAGACTGAGTCTCTTGATTGCATCATTTTCTCTGGTACTTGATTTAATCTCACATTGTTTGGGGCAGTGACCTGCTGCGCAGGCTGGTATCCTAAGAGCAACAAGCCATTCCATGTGGTCTAGGTGTGCAGTAGGCTCTACTATCCAGGCTTGTGTAAGTGCACTCTATGATGTTTGACACACGAAATCACCTAGTGACGCATTTTTCAGAATGTATTCCTGCTGTGACTAATAAATCTTGATTTAAGAAAACATATAGAATATATAGGTAATAATATTCACTAGGGACTTACCATTATCCAGGTGTTCTACTGTGTTTGTAACTTTAATGTATAGGATCAAATAAACAATCACTTGTTAAGAGCAGAATTTTAGGCATTTAAAGTAATACCATGACAAATTCATGTAACCGTTGTGATAGTGATACAAGTAGAAATCTTTGAGAAATATAATGAATGACTGAAAAAAAGTCATGTAAAGAAGAAATTAGATTGAGTTATCTATGAAGGTGGAGGTATTTAGTATTTCCCCTAAACAAAGCATATCAGGATGATGATGCCTACTTTCAGTCAATCTGTAAAAATTACTCAGCAAGAGGCTTTAAAATAGCCTAAGTTTCTCCTGCCCCAACTTAAGAGAGGAAAAAAAAAAAAAAACCTTTGCAGAAGTAATGGTTAAACAAAATCACCTACTCGGGTATTCTAAATATGTCATTGTGTACAAAGTTAGGCAACCTGTGAAGATTCAATTTATCAGTCTTTTTTAAAATGTATTTTATTGATTATGCTATTACAAGTGTCCCAATTTTTCTCCTTTTGTCCCCCTCTGCCTGGTACACCCCTTCTTACCAGCAATTCCTGCCTTGGCTCATGACCTTGGGTCATGCATATAAGTTCTTTGGCTTCTCCTCTTCCTATACTGTTCTTAACCTCCCCGTGTCTATTTTGTACCTACCAATTTATGGTTCTTAATCCCTGTACCTTTTCCCCCTTTCCCCCTTCCTGCTCTATGCTGATAACCCTCCAAATGACTCCCTATCTATGAAATTCCACATATCCACATCTATGATTCTCTTTCTGTTCTGCTTGTTTGCTTAGTTTGTTTTTTAGATTCAGTTGTTGATAGTTATGTTTTTATTGCTATTTTAATGTTCGTAGTTTTGATCTTCTTCTTCTTGAATAAGTCCTTCTAACACTTTATATAATAATGGTTTGGTGATGATAAACTCCTTGAGATTTACCTTGTTTGGGAAGCAGTTTATCTGCCCTTAGATTCTAAATGATAGCTTTGCTGGATAGAGTAATCCATGTTGTAGGTCCTTGCTTTTCATCACTTTTGAATACTTCTTACCAATCCCTTCTAGCCTGCAAAGTTTCTTTTGAGAACTCAACTGACAGTTTTATGGGAACTCCTTTGTAGGTAACTCTCTGCTTTTCTCTTGATGCTTTTAAGATTCTCTCTTTATCTTTAAACTTTGGCATTCTAATTATGATGTGCCTTGGTGTGGTGGTACTCTCTGGGTCCAACTTGTTTGGAACTCTCTGTGCTTCCCTGACTTGTATATCTATTTCCTTAGCCAAATTAAGGAAGTTTTCTTTCATTATTTTTTCAAATAAGTTTCTAATGTATTACTCTTCCTTTTCCCCTTCTGGCATCCCTGTGATTCAGATGTTAGTACTTTTGGAGCTGTCCCAGAGTCTTATTGTCTCCTTGTGTTTTTTAAATTATTTTTTCTTTGTTCTATACTGGTTGACTGTTTATTACTTCCTTATGTTCCAATTGTTGGTTTGAACCCTGGCTTCCTTCCTTTCACTGTTGTTTCCCTGTGGATTTTTCCTTATTTCACTTGGTGTAGCCTTCACTTCTTCCCTTATGCTTTTGCTGTACTCAGTGTGTTCGCTGAGCATCCTTATCAGCAGTGTTTTGACCTCTGCATCTGGTAGGTTGGCTATCTCCATTTCACTTAGCTCTTTTTCTGGGGTTTTGTTTTGTTTTTTCATTTAAATTAGGTCATCTTTTTTTATCTCCTCATTTGGCAGCCTCCCTGTGTTTGTTTCTGTGTATTAGGCAGAGCAGCTTTGACTTCCGTTCTTAGCACCTGTTAAGTGTATGGAGCCTAGGTGTTTGCCAGGGGGGAGCAACCCACTTCACTGCTTTGCGGTTCTGTATGTGGGCCAGTGATCGGTAAGTGGACAATGCCCTTGCCTTGCTTGGAGGCTTGCTTGGCACTTGTCCCATTTCCAGTCACTTCACCCATTTCCTGTATGCAACTGGTACCCCTCAAGTTACCACCCTAGTGGTGGTTCCAAGAGTGGGTGGGTATGCATATGATCTGGGACCGTACAGGCTCTTTAAACAGACTCTTCTGAGAGACTAGCAGTTTCTTCTGCCTCCCCAACTCCCATTGGTTTCTACAGCCAGAATTTATGGGGCTTTATTTGTTCAGTGCTGGAACACTGGGCCGCATAGTCTGACCTGGGGCTGGGATCACTGACTCCCAATCCTCCTCTATCACCCATGAATGTGGGACCACCCATTTCACTGGCTGTGGCTGCTACCTCACTGCTGTGATACCACATCCTCTCTGCCCCAGCTCCCCATCACTGCCCCTCCTCCTGTCTAGATGAATATGGCTTCTTCAATCCTTGGTTGTCCAACTTTTATACAGTTCAATTTTCTGGCAGGTCTGGATGTTTTCTCTTTTCAGGTTAGTTGTGATCCTTCTTATGGTTGTGTAAGGAGGTGAAGTATGTCTACCTATGCCTCCATCTTGACCAGACTCCTATCAGTCTTTCATAGACTATGTGGTTCACTAGATAGATCAGCATTGAGTGGGGTGCTTTGTGATAAAAACTGATGGACACCTTAAAACAGACTTCTGAGTCAGGATCTGTGGGCACAGAGCCCCAGAATCCCTGTTTTTAAGGAGTACCATGAGTGAGTCTGATGTACTTTAAAATTTGATATGCACGCAATAAATACTTATTATCTGAGAGATTTCGGTTTAGAAGATAACGCAAAGAACAGATTATCTCTATTGATTTTTTTCTAGCGCCATCATTTTTGAGAGGTCAAGAAACAGTACTACTAAAAACCATAAAGCTGAAGACTATAAAGCAGCACTTCTTCAAAGCAATTGAGGAAGGTAAGTTCATTTAAAATTATGGAATGACCTCCATTGAAAAATACACATTTTAATTCCTCCTGACAGTCAGAAGTCCATAAATGTCCACTTCCTTTTATTTTGAGAAAATAATAATCATTCATTTCAAATATTGTACACCAATTTAGTTTCCCCTTTAGAAGTTGCTATTACAGAGAAGTGGATTTTAAAAGATGTTCTAAATCAAAAATTATAACTAAAATATAGAACAACCATCACTCAGAACAGACAGAATTCAAGTTGAATGGAAATCTGATAATTACAGAATTAAAGAAACCACATTCAGGGGGCAAAAGATGGCAATGAGGTAGGGGGAATGGAACCCACTTGCTTGTGCACCCAACTGGGACACTTATCCAATCTTCTGAAGAATAGAATAAACAGCCAGCGGAATCCCAGCTTATATGAAGTTTAGGAGTCAAAGATTGCAGAGGATATTTAAAAACGGACAGTAAGGACATTGAGTGAGCTGATGGGAAGGTCCCTGGGACCTGCACCGGAACCTCGGCTGCTGCTATCCTGGGCTTGGTGCCAGGTACCTACCACAGCTGCTGCGGGAGCTTTGGAGGAGAGTCACATAAGCAATTGTAACTTCGCAGCTCCCTCCCCTCCCAGAGCAGGGAAGCCATATAGACCTGGATGCTTGAAGTTGCTGGGGGCATAAAGATGCAGTGGGAAACCCATGAAAGCAGTGTTTCCTGGCTGAGACTGTGGTTGCCGACTGGGCCAGTACCATAGAAACTGGGGAGCAGGGTGACACCTGCAGATGGGAGAAGAGTTGAGCCACGACTCCCTCTGACCCAGATAGTCTCCAGACTGGTCAGAGAGTTGGGCCATGTGAAAAGCCGGGTGCTTGTTAAGAATGGCCGGTTGTAACCAAGAGGAATTCATTTAAAATAAAAGTGTCTCAGCTGCTGTTTAAGGAACTCTCGAGCCATAGCAGGGCCGGTGAAGAGGAAGGAGGAGGGGTGCGATTTGCTCCAAATCAGGGCACCTCATGGACTGATGGAAATGGGGCAGCAGGGGCTCAGAGGAGTAGCAGTCCCCAGAGAGACTTAATTTAATAGGGAAACTAAACTGCCTTGAAAGCACTTTACATGCACAGCGCCCAGGCCAGCTAAGTGGGAGGAGGGGTGTGAGTTGCTCCCACTTAGTGCACCTCATGAACTAATCAAATGGTGACACAATTAGGTGGATTAAAGGTGCTGGCCCGGCCTATATGGACAGTGGGAGCCATGCAGCACTCTGAGGGCTTGGGCTGGAGATTAGACACCTGTAAATATGGTAGCCCAGACCTAGCCCCCAGTGCAGAACCACAGGAAAGGAAAAGAAATCAGACCCCAGCCCCCTCTGCCTGGAATGTTCAGGAAGACCAGCAGAACCTGCTTTGCAGGTTTAAAGTCAGCAGGAGGCTCTTTTTTTTGTTTTTCTTCCAAGTGTAAGACAATAAGACCTGGAGCTGTGAAGGGATCAAAGATCCAGAGAGAGATCAGAAAGCTAATGCCAACAACTGAGACAAAATTCACTTTATCCTACAGAACTTGCATTTTATTTTTTACTTTTTATTTTTATTTGTTGTTATTATTATCATCATTATTTTTTATTTCTGTTCCATCCATTTAGTTTTCTTTGTCTTGTTTGTTTGATTTCATTGTTTGACTGGTTTCTTTGTTCTCCCTTTCATATTGTATTTTAATTTCTCTTCCTTTACTTCATTCATTTTCCAATAACATACTACTCTTGGTCTTTTACTTATTATTCTTTTTATTCAGATAATATATTTCTTGTCATATTATTGTTGTTCCAATTCTCACACAACACTTTTCTCTGGTCTTGGTCCATTTCACTATCTTCCTGAGTTTTATTACTGTTGTGGTTAATTTTATTCTCTAGCACACTATGCCGAGTTTCTAGCCCTTACTCTCACTGTATTTCACCATCTAACCTCACATAAATGCTCTGCTTTCTGGAGTCAGCTCACATTCTTTTCCCCCTCTAAGAAGAGTCTTATCTCTTTTTTACCTTTTATAAAAAGTGGCTAGTTGGGTGAAATATCATGGTTATTGCTGTACTTCTCCAAAGGCTCTCCTATCTGTTTTCTACTTGTTGGTGCTTTAAATCTCATAAAATACTCTCCTGCTGTCTCAATCCATTTTGCCTTCACCCAGCCTCTGATCACGTACAAGATTAGGTGGGAGTTGTGAATACCAGTAAACCCGCTGGAGAAGAAAACCCACCAACAAAAGAGCCACCAACAGGTAAAACCCAAGTACAACAAGAGAGCCCACACAAATAGAAGAAAGGGCAACCCTAGAACATTCAGACAAGGAGATCAAAGAGACCGCACCACTGTGTCCCATAGAACTCCTACCATAGAAGTTCACCCTACAAAGACAGCTAGCAAAGCAGAGCATCAGGAATCGCAGAAACAAACAAAAAGACTCACTTAAAATAGGGAGACAAAGAAAGAACTTGCAATCAAGAGGAATGGAAGACTCCACACTAAAAGAGCTAAATGAAATGGAGGCAAGCAAACTATCAGATACAGAATTCAAAAGAATGGTTATAAGGATGCTCAAGGAACTCATAGGCAACTATAGGGAACTGAGTGAGAACTGCAACAGTATGAAACTATAAATAAGAAACAGGGAGAAATGAAAAATACAATTTCTGAAATGTAAAACACACTAGAAGGAGCAGGCTGGATGAAACAGATGAATGAACAGTGGGCTGCAAGACAAGGTAGAAAGAAATACCGAGGTAGAGCAGCTGCATGAAAAAATACTCAAAATATGTGAAGATAGTTTAAAGGAACTGCAAGACAACATGAAATGTAACAACATTTGAATCATAGGGATACCAAAAGGAGAAGAAAAAGAACAAGGGATAGAAACCCTGTTTGAAAAAATAATGACAGAAAACTTTCCAGACTCGGAGAGGGGAAAAATCACTCAAGTTCAGGAAGTGCAGTGGGTCCTAATTAAGATGAACTCAAAAAGGCCTACTCCAAGACACATCATAATTAAAATGTCAAGTTTTAAAGACAAAGAGAATCTTACAATAGAGAAACCAGAAGTAACATACAAGGGCCGATAAGGCTAGCAGCTCATTTCTCAACAGAAATACTCCAAGCCAGGAGAGAATGGCAAGAAATATTCCAAGTATTGAAAAGCAAAGGCCTGCAACAAAGACTGCTCTACTGAGTGAGGCTGTCAATTAAAATGGAAGGCCAAATAAAGAGTTTCCCAGACAAAAGAAGGCTGAAAAAATACACCTCCACCAAACCAGGAATGCAAGATATACTAAAGGGACAGCTATTAAAAAAAAGGAAGGAAATGAGAGAGAGAGAGAGAGAGAGAGAGAGAGAGAGAGAAAGAGAAAGGAACACAGGTACAAAGGGGGGAAAATGAATAAGTACCTGTCGTTAATAACCTTAAATATTAATTGATTAAATGCTCCAATTGAAAGACACAAGGTAGCTGAATGGATAAGAAAACATGACCAGCACATATGCTGCCTACAAGAGACCCACCTTAGAACAGACCTACACAGACTGAAAGTGAAGGGTTAGAAAAAATATTCCAAGCAAATGGACAGGAAAAAAAATGGGGTAGCAATACTTACATCAGACAAAAGAGACGTCAAACCAAAGCCTTAAAAAGAAACACTGAAGGACACTTCATAATACTCAAGGGAAGAATCCATCAAAAAGACATAAACATTGTAAACATATATGCACCCAACATAGGAGCACCCGAGTGTATAAGGAAAATCTTAGAGGACTTCAAGAAAGATATAGACAACAACACACTTATACTAGGATATTTTAACACCCCACTGTCAAAACTGGATAGATCTTCCAAACAAAATATCAACAAGGATATTGTGGCATTGAACAATGCCCTAGATCAAATAGAACCTTTCAACCCAAAGAAGCAAAACACATGCTCTGTTCAAATGCATATGGAACATTTTCAAAGATAGACTACATGATAGGACACAAAACAAGCATCAAAAAATTCATGAAAATTAAAATCATATTAAGCATTTTCTCATACCATAAGGGCCTGAAACTGGAAACCAACCTCAAGGAAAAAACTCAAAAACACTTAAATTCATGGAGATTGAATAGCATGCTATTAAACAATGAATGGGTCAAGAATGAGATCAAGAAAGAAATCAAAAAAGTTTCTGGAAATAATGAATATGAACACACAAAAGATCAAAACTTACGGGACACATCAAAGACAGTTCCAAGTGGGAAGTTCATAGTGATACAGAACTACCTAAAAGGGATAGGGATATTTCAAATGAACAGCCCAACCCTATATCTGCAAGAACTGGAGGAACAAAAAAAAATAAAACCCCAAAAAACAAACAAACAAAAAACAGTGAACCCTAGAGCGAGTGGTAGGAAGAAAATAACCAAGATCAGAGCAGAATTAAATGACGTAGAGACTAAAACAGCAATCCAAAGGATCAATAAATCCAGGAGCTTGTTTTTTTAAAAGATAAGCAAAATCAACAAGCCTTTAAGCAGACTAATCAAGAAAAAAGAGAGAGGACCCAAATAAACAAAATCAGAAATGGAAGAGTAGAGATTACAACTGATACCACAGAGAAACAAAGGATTGTAAGAAATTATTATCAACAACTATATGCCAAGAAATTTAAAAACCAGGGTGAAATGGAAAAATTTCCAGAAAAATATAATTTTCCAAATGAATGAAGAAGAAGCAGAAATCCTGAACAGACTGATAACAGCTAGTGAAATCAAAGCACTAATCCAAAACACTCCTGGCACACAAAAGCCCTGGACCAGATGGTTCCACAGGAGAATTTTACAAAACATTTAAGGAGAGCTAGCCCCTATCCTTCTCTAACTATTCCAAAAAATCCAAGAAGAGGGAAGACTCCCAAACTCTTTTTATGAAGCCAGCACCACCCTGATCCAAAAACCAGATGAAGGCCCAACAAAGGAAGAAGACTACAGGCCAATATTGCTGATGAACATAAATGCTAAAACCTCAAGAAAATATGGGCAAACCCCATCCAACAATACATTAAAAAGATCATACACCACGATCAAGTGGGATTCATCCTAGGGATGCAAGGATGGTACAACGTTTGCAAATTGATAAACATAATATATCAATAAACAAAAGGAAAGACAAAAATCACATGATCATATCAATAGATATGGAAAAAGCATTTGATAAGGTACAGCAACCATTTATGATAAAAATACTCAGCAAAGTGGGAGCAGAGGGAGCATCCCTCAACATAATAAAGGCCATATAAGAGTAACCTACAGCCAACATCATACCCAACAAGCAAAAACTAAAAGCTTTCCCACTAAGATCAGAAACAAGGCAAGGATGCCTGCTTTCCCAACATCTAGTCAACCTAGTATTGGAAATCCTAGCCATAGCAATCAGACAAGTAAAAGGCATCCAAATTTGGAAAGGAGGAAGAAAAATTGTCACTGTATGCAGATGACATGATAGTGTACATAGAAAACCCTATAGACTTCACCCCAAAACTACTTGACCTAATAAGTGAATTTGGTAAAACAACAGGATTCAAAGTCAATATTCAGAAATTGAAGGCATTTTAATATACCAACAATGAAATATCAGAATCAGAAATCAGAAAAAAAATTCCATTTGATATAGCAACAAGAAACATAAAGTATTTAGGAATAAACCTTACCATGGATGTAAAAGACCTGTACTCAGAAAGAAAGAAGAAATTAAGGAAGACACAAATAAATGGAAGCATATACCATGTTCATGGATTGGAAGAATTGACATCATTGAAATATCCATACCACCCATAGCAATTTAGAGATTCAATACAATCCCTATTAAAATACCAATGACATATTTCACAGATATAGAACAAACATCTCAACAATTCATATGGAATCATAAATGATCCTGAATAGTCTTAGTAATTCTGAGAAAGAAGAACAAAGTAGGAAGGATCACAATACCTGATATTAAACTATATTACAGGCCACTGTAATCAAAACAGCCTGGTACTGACATAAGAACATGCAATAGACCAATGGAATAGAATAGAGAGCCCAGAAATAAACCCAAGTCTCTATGGTCAATTGATATTTGACAAAAGAGGTAGGATCATAAAATAGGATAAAAATATATTATCTTTAAAAGTGGTGCTGGGAGATCTGGATAGCTACATGCAAAAAATGAAACTATCACCACCTTACACCATACACATAAATAAATTCAAGGTGGATAAAAGGCTTAAATATAAGCTGTGATACCACAAAAGTCCTAGAGGAAAATATAGGCAGGACAATCTCAGATATTCCATGCAGCAATATTTTCATCAATATGTCCCCTAGAGCAAGGGACATAAAGGAAAGAATAAACAAATGGGACCTCATCAAAATAAAAAGCTTCTGTGTGGCTAAAGACACAGCAGTAAAGTGAAATGGGAACCAACTGTATGGAAAAATATATATGCCAATAATACCTCAGACAAGTGTTTGATCTCCAAAATATATAAAGAACTCACGCAAGTCCACTCCAGGAAGACAAACAACCCAATTTAAAAAATGGGCAAAAGACCTGAACAGACACTTCTTCAAGGATGACATACAGAGGGCCCAGGAACATATGAAAAGATGCTCAGCATCACTAGCCATCAGGGAGATGCAAATTAAAACCACAATGAGATACCACTTCACACTGGTGAGAATGGCCATCAAAAACAAATTGACAACAAATGCTGGCAAGGCTGTGGAGCAAAGGGAACCCTAATGTACTGTTGGTGGGAATTCAGACTGGTGGAAAACAGTATGGAATTTTGTCCAAAAAGTAAAAATGAAACTGACTTTTGACCCAGAAATTCCAGTGCTGGAAGTATACCCTGAAAACCTGATATACCATTTCAAAAGAACCTATGCACCCCAATGTTTATAGCAGCACAATTTACAATAGCCAAGTGCATGAAGGAACCTAAGTGCCCATCAGTAAGTGAGTGCATCAAAAAAACGTGGTACATTTACACAATGGAATACTATGCAGCAGAAACAAAGGAGGAGCTCCTACCCTTTGTGACAGCTTGAATGGAAGTGGAGAGTATTATGCTAAGTGAAATAATCCAGGTGGTAAAAGGTAAATACCATATGATCTCATCTATAAGTGGAACCTAATTAACAAAACAAACAAGCAAGCAAAATATAACCAGAAACATTGAAATAAAGAATGAACTGACAGTAACCAGAGCGGAGTGGGGAGAGGGATAAGAGGGGATAATAGGGGAAGAGCCATCAAGGAACATGTATAAAGGACACATGGACAAAGCCAAAGGGTGTAGATTTGAGGGTTGGAGGTGGGGATGAGTGACGCAGGGGATGTGTTTGGGTGAAAATTGAGACAACTGTACTCCAACAACAATAAAAAAATAACTAGGTCATGTTAAAAGACAAGCCAATGTGAAGGGGCTTATACTGACTAAATGGGGACAGTTTTATCATCAAAATAAATAATGAAAAAACTAAAAAATATAAAAATGGAATATTCACATAGTTTCAAAATACCTCTACCACAAAATACTTATTCATTATAAGGGGATGAAAAAACACTTAAGAAGTGGTGTTAAGAGAACTCTGGCTAATACTATATAACAACAACAACAAAAAAACCTTTAAAAATTTTAAATTTTTTATCCCTGAATTAATAGGCAACTAAGTTCACACATTGCAAATAAAATGTTTCTTTAGTAGTTCTTTTAAATCTATACCAGTTTTCTTACCCCTCTGTTTTTGAATTCTTAAAATAATTAAATATTTTAAAAGACTGATAATATTTTAATTCAAGAAAGTAGCTTTAATTGCATTGTAAAAAAGAACAAAAAGAAACCACATCCATCCAGACCAGTAGGAGGGGTGCAGAGTCAGAACAGGCTGCTCATATACCTGTGTGTGCCGGATAAAAATTTGGGAGGGATATCTGAGGAGTGAGGAGTCCCAGCTCCACACCAGGCCCTCCAGCCCAGGGTTCCAGTGCCAGGAAGATGGGTCCCCGCAACTTCTGGCTGCAAAAACCAGCGGGGATTGAGTCAGTGAAAGAAATCTCTAGGGACCCAAGCAGTTTCTCTTAAAGAACCCACACATTGACTTTTTCAGACTCACTGCCTCTGAGCTCTAGCACTGAGGTTGCAGCTTGAAAAATACCAGTGGCATACAGGGGGAAACTGAAGTATCTGGCACCAAGGTGAGCAGAGGCCATCATCCCTTCTCTGAACCCATACCCAATAGAGCCAGAGAGGTGGCAGGCTGGTGCCATATCTGAGACTCCATCAACCTGGCTAACACTGTGTGCCCTGCCTTGAAGATCACTAGAGTTTCTGCCCCATCGAACTTATTGGCCTATCCAAGCTGCTTTTCCATATGAAAAGCTGGTCTTGGCTCATCCTTCACAACTTCCTAAATTCTCTCAAACAAGCAACATCCAGCCTCAATGAGTCCCCAGTCCCAGTACCTCTTGCAAAGGGGCCCCAGTTCTGACATTAGCAGCAGGCAGCCTATATTCACAATTTGGCTTCACCTAGGAATTTCCAAGCCCAGAACAAGTATCAGCTATCTCATATTGCTTTATAGCTCAGGTAGGGTGGCCCTTGGTAAAACACTGTGGGGGCTGACCTTGGTTGGAACCACCCAAGAAACTGCAGAGCCTGTGCACCCAGTGGACAGCTACAAACCACATCTGAGCACCACCACCCTGCCCCTGCACAGCTGATACTCCACAGAGGGTGGAGGTTGGTGGTCACCAGTCACAGCCAATCCTTGCAGCTGACTGGCCTGGGTACATTTTTTCCATTGACCTGCCAACAGCATATAAGGCTCAACTACAAGAGGAGGGTGTACTCAGCCCACGCAAAGGGCACACCTCGAGTGCCCAGCTTGGGTGATAGGGGAGGCTGTGTCATGGACCCCATAGGACACCTACTATATACCAAGACATGGAGTCAAAGCAGCTCTAGCTAATATATAGAAACAAACATGAGGAAGCTGGAAAAATGAGGAGACAAAGGAACATAGCCTAAATGAAAGAACAGATCAAAACTCCAGAAAAAGAGCTAAATGAAATGGAGATAAGTAATCTATCAGATACAGAGTTCAAAACACTGGTTATAAGGATGATCAAGAAAATTAGTGAGGACCTGAACAGTATAAAAAACATCCAATCAGCACTGGATGGTGTGGCTCAGTGGATTGAGCACTGGCCTGCAAAACAAGGGGTTACCAGTTCAATTCCCAGTCAGGGCACATGCCTAAGTTGCGGTCCAGGTCCCTGGTAGGGGGCATGTGAGATGTAACCACATACTGATGTTTCTCTCCCTCTCTTTCTCCTTTCCCCTCTATCTAAAAAATAAATAAATAAAAATTTTAAAACAAGGATAGTATTAACAGCCTCTGGGACAACTTCAAGTGGTCCAACATTTGCATCATAGGGGTGCCAGAAAGTGAAGAAAAAGAGCAAGAAATTGGAAATCTGTTTGAAAAAATAATGAAAACATCCCTAATTTGGCTAAGGAATTAGACATATGGGTCCAGAAAGCAGAGAGAGGACCACACAAGGTAGATGCAAAGAAGCCCACTCCAAGATACATCATAACTAAGATGCCAAAGGTTACAGATAAAGTGAGAATCTTAAAAGCAGCAAGGAAAAAGCCAATAATTACCCATAGGGAAATTCCCATAAGACTGTCAATGGATTTCTCAAAAGAAAGTTTCCAGGCTAGAAGGGATTGGCAAGAAATATGCAAAGTCACGAACAGTGGGGACCTACAGCCATGATTTCTCTGACCAGTAAAACTATCATTTAGAATCAAAGGGCAGATAAAGAGCTTTCAGACAAGAGAAAACTAAAGGAATCCATCATTACCAAACCATTATTATATGAAATGTTAGAGGGACTTTATTAAGAAAAAGAAAAAGATCAAACCTATGAACATTAAAATGGCAATAAATACAAAAATAACAATTGAATCTAAAAAAAAACTAGGCAAACAGAGCAGAAAGGGACTCATAGGTATGGAGATCATATGGAGGGTTATCAGCATGGAGCAGGATGCTGGAGAGCAGAGGTAAAGGTGCAGGGATTAAGAAGCATAATTGGTAGGTACAAAATAGACATGGGGATGTTAAGAACAGTATAGGAAAATAAAATAGTAATAAAGACATATCTGTCAACAGTTGACTCTAAGAAACAAACTAAGCAAACAATAACAGAGATGGAATCATGATACAGAGAGCATTTTGATAGTTGCCAGATTAGAGGGAGGTGTGGGGGAATGGGTAAAGAGGTGAGAGGATTAAGAAGTAAAAATAGGTAGTTATAGAATAAACATGGGGTATACAATACCGTTTAGGAAATGGAGTAGCCAAAGGACTTATATGCATGACCCATGGTCATAAATAATGTTGTGGAGAGTCGGGACACTTGGTGGAGGGGGGAAGAGGGAGAAAACTTGGGACAACTGTAATAGCATAATCAATAAAATATAATAAAAAAGAATCATAAAAATACAAAAAAAGATGTGCTGAATCTAAATCAATTAATTCAACAAAATCTAAAACATAACTTGCCCATATTAAAATTACCACAAAATATCCATTCCCCACACATACCTTGTTTTATTTATGCTTGCTTATGAAGAACCTGAACTTGGTGGAAGTTACACTTCAAGTAGAAATGAGAATCAGTAATTTAAAAATGGCTAACACATGCCACATTTACTCCTGTATTTGCTGTTAGATATTTATGACCACATAAAAAGGAACAGAAAGTGAAGAGGCAGAGTACTTTTGTAAACATTGTCTTGTTCCGTATCCTTTATTCTCTCTTATAGGGACATTGTTTATCTGCATGGCTTCTGCACCTTTATGCAGACAACTCTCCAAACTACATCTACAATCTCATTGTTTCCTGAGCGAGGGTACCACATCCCCAAAGAACACAGTCATTTCCACTGCTTATCTTTTTGTCATGTCAATTCAGTGGGTCTAAAATAAGACTTATGGCCTTCTTTTCCAAGCTGACACCCATTCTTGGTTTGACCATTTCTTTTAATGATAGCACTGTTCTTCGTAACACACAGCCTCTAAATCTCGGACTAAGCTTTGTTGTTTCCTTCCTGTCTGACCAACCCCCACCAATCCCCAATGTAATCAATCACTACTTTCTGATGGTTTTTATTACTTCTTCTAGTATTTGTAATTATTCTTAATTCCTCCTTTCCTGACACTATTTCAGGTCTCAGTCATCTCGTATCTGGACTGCTATTACACCTCCTGCACTGGTGTTCTCTTGTAGAATGTAAGGGCTTGATCAGAATTTGACTAAAAGGAGAATGAATATCTATTAATATGAAACACATATGTATGTGCATACATATACCTATATATTATATACCTATTATATGTATATGTATCTGTGTGTGCACATGTGTGGTTTATATATGAGTCAGACTTGCCTCCTCTCTTTCCTTTACCTCCCAAATCAGTTATGTTTGAATTCCTATAGGCTCATAACTTATGCTCCAACATTTTTCCTATTACCACCCATCTGTATTACTGTCTCTCAACTGCAGTAATATTCTTCTTAATGGTTTTCCATGCTTCCATACTTGCAATTATAATCACATTTCCATATAAGAAACATAATGATTATAGCCTGCATCAAACTCCCATAGGCTTTTAAAGCAAAATACATTTTTTGTCTTTATCTGCAATTTGCTACATGACTTCTTTCCTACATCTTGCTTCACCTTATGTCTAGTCTCTCTCCCTTGACCATTTTTTATAGCTGCACTATTTTGCTTTTTTCTTCTTTTTTCTTTTTTTTTGCCTTAGTGAGCCCAGCAGACTCATTTTTATATCAGAAACTAAAAGGCCCCCCTAGAGATGTTTTCCCCATTTGACTACTTGTTATTCAGTTCTTGCCTCAAATGATGCTTCTTCAAGATGTTTTTAATGACCATGTTTCCTCAAGTAGTCAAGCCTGCCCCAAAATTCATGCTTTATGTTTTTGTGGCACTTATTTATGATGAAAATATATTACTATAGTATTATTATCGTTACAAGTTACCATGTCTGTGATGTTTGCATCTATGGAGTTAACCAACCACAAATTGTAAATATGAAAAAATAAGACCCAGAAAATTCCACAAAGCAAAACTTGAATTTTCCAATCCTCTAGCACTGCTCTGTATCCTGGCAAATGAATACATAGAGGAATATCATGTTGTTGTCTATATACAAATATAGGTTATATACAAATACTTCACCTTGTCACATAAAAGACTTGAGCATCCATGGATTTTGGTATCACTAGGGGTTCTGAAACAAATCCCTCTTGTACCTATTGAGGTACAGTGTCATCATCATTACCTTCATCATTGTCATTATCGTCAGCAGCAGCCTCTCCAAACTTCAGTGTTTAAGCTACAAAAAGAGGAGCATCAGTGCCTAGAACAATAGTTGACATGTAATACTCATGTGCAAGCAGAAGGGTCAATGAGCATACAAAAAAGAAGAATGGCTATTATAGGGCCTGAGTTAGAACTGTGAGATCTTCTCTTTCTATGGAAAGTCCCCCTGTAATTTTAATCCAAGGTTTGATTTTATAAAAGGACTAACCAAGTTTCCTTCTGCTTTCTAAATCCAGGTCAGATAAAACTGTCTTTATACAAGGAGAATTTCTTTCTACATAATGAAAACATTCTCTAACTTAAAAAGGAAAACAATGATTTCTAATGCCCTATTTAAAAAAGCCTTTCTCACACTGACTGGTGTGGCTCACTTGGTTGGACATCGTCCGACAAAGTGAAAGGTGGCCAGTTCAATTCCCAGTTGGGGCACGTGCAGGATTTGCAGGTTCAATACCCCATTGAGATGCATTTGAGAGACAACCAATTGATGTTCTCTCTCACATTGATGTTTTTTACCCTAATTTCTTCGCTTCACCTCTCTCTAAAAATAAATTTTAAAAATATTTTAAGGCTTTAAGAAAAGCCTTTCTGTGGAATAGTTGTTTTGGAAATATAAGTAGATATTTAGTGTAAACAATTTAATATTTTCAGATGGAGGGATACATTATACCTATTAGTAATAACACAATTATATAGTAATAATATGGGCAAATCATTCTTTAATAACTTTACTATAGTAACTCATTTATCTCCACTACTCAAGGATATGCCTCTTACTCTTTTGTTTTAGAGTTGAAGAATTGCTATACAGAGAAGTTCAGTACCTTGCCTTAGGATATAACTGGTAAGTGCAATAAGGCTTCAGAATCTGTGTTAACCAATGTGTTCATTTCCTTCCTATTCTTAAACCATAATAGGGCAAAATAAAAAGAAACCAGGATTAGATTATGAGGAAAAATGATTATAGGAGACCATTCTCCATGTGTGGCATGGGCCCAGCTCCCACTTGGAGATGCGGAGGACCCATGCCCACGGATAGGTTCTCCTGTGGGGAATCAGGCCTGCATTATACGTAGGCCACTTTGAAACTTGCTTTTGCCTAAACTCCCTCACCCTGAATTAAGACAGCAAGTGCTTACTCTGACTTCCTAAAATCCATGCTAAACCTCCCCAATATGGAGTGTAACCGGTTCAACCACTTTTCCCTTTGCATTTGCAAATATCCTTCTTCTGTGATGTGATTAGCGGCATCGTCACCTTTGTTTTCTGTAAAAGGTAATCACCTAAAGCCAACCTGTGCATAATAAATAAGGGCCACCTTGAAATGTGCACAGAAAAGCATTAAAGGTGGATCAAGGCCAGGGCCGAGGCTTTTTCTCCTCCTGAGAGAGAAGCCATGCTGTCTTTCCCTCCACAGGACTCGGTAGTCTGTGTGAATTTCTCATACCTCATCCACAATGTGGTGAGTCCCACGAGCTGGGGTCCACAACAAATGTTGAAGCCAATAATGCAGAAACTAAAATTTAAGGCAGTAAACAGTAGTTTAACAATACACACATAACTTGAGAAACATTTTCAGAATACATAGAAATTGGAGAAAAAATAGCAAAAAAGTGGACATAGTAGGCAATGAAGAACAAATGATAATACAGTCATCCACTTTACATAATAAGCAAAGTGAATACATGAAACAGAAATTATGATTAAAATAATATTACTAGACAAAAACAACAATTAAACATATTCTAAATCTCACAAAGACCAAATAGATTCTGGACAGGGTTCACTGAGTTACAGGATAATAAAAAGAAAAACAATGCACACATATATAATCAAAAGTAAAGATTTCTAAAAATTTCTGAATTGAAAAATATTTACTTAAAGGAAAACAAAATAAGAGCAGACAGAATTTTTTAAAACAATAAATGACAAAAATAGAATATTGTGTTCATAGCTTTGAGTGAAAATAATTTTCATCTAAGAATTTTTCACATCCAACTCAGTTACCATCCAGAGCTTACATTAAAAACAGGACTCAAAAGACATTTGTGAGATCTGTCTGGATTGCTAAGATAACAAGAACAGTTTGTGTGACATCGGTGTAACCTGGCAGCCAAGGAGAGTGAACTGTAATGCACATACGTGAACAATGACAACTTCATTGTACTAGTCAATGGGGAGGTAGATGCCATTGAGTGAGCATGGGTACTCTGTGACCATCACATTGAAAATGAGTGAGGGGAGCAATGAAGCTCCATCAAATTTTGCATTAAGCTTTAATATTCCTCCATGGAAACTATTTGGATGATTCAGAAATTGCAGCTACGAGGACCTGGTGATTGCAGCTTCATCATGACAACATGCCTGGTCATACATCATGTCTCATGCAGAGTAGTTTGGCAAAACATCAAATCGCCCAGGTGACTCAGCCTCTTTAGCACCTAAATTTGATGCCCTGTGCTTTCTGGCTTTTCCTAAAACTAAAATCAACTTTGAAAGGGAAGATATTTCAGACCATTGATGAGTTTCTCGAAAATATGACAGGGCAGCTGGTGGTGATTAGGAGAACTGTGTGAGGTCCCAAGGCATCTACTTTGAAGGGGACTCAGGCATCATTGTCCTGTGTACAATACAATGTTTCTTGTATCTTGTATCTTCAGTAAATGTCTCTATTTTTCATATTACAATGCTGGATGCTTTCTGGACAAACTCCTGATTGACAAATGAAAATAGCTCAAGAATAAAGGTAGCAAAGATGTGAGAAATCTGATGATACACATCATTGAAATTGATTCCTCCAGAAGGCACAGGACATCAAATCTGGGTGGTAAAGAGGCTGAGTCTCCTGCGCTATTTGATGTGTTGCCAGACAACTCTGCATGAGACATGATGTATGACCAGGCATGTTGTCATGATGAAGCTGCCAATCACCAGGTCCTTGTAAGCTGCAAGCTCTGAATCATCCAAATAGTTTCCATGGAGGGATTAATACACAATTAATTGAAATTAATTAAAACCATAACTACTTGATTAATACCATTAAGTTCTAATTAAAGATATATGGGCGTTGATAAGCATAGTAATGCCTCTAATCTTATAAAATAGTTAACATGAACACATTTAAAGTCGCAAAATAACTTTGTCAAAATATGTTCAAGTATTTTCCTATTTTCAGCTTGGAAATACTATAGCAATCTCATCTGATATTATTTCAGTTCTTATACAATTTATAATGAAAACTTTTGTCTTACACTGGTCTATAATCATACTCTTTACTCGGTGTACTATAAAATGTAGATTTTCCATGAATATTTGTATGTATTTTAGCGTGCTAAAAAAAAAACAAGATATGGCAATATGGCCTATAGACAATAATGATTTGTTTTTTTTAATGTTACAAGAAACTTGGAAAGTGGTTCCAGACTTGGGTCAGAGGTTCAGTGCCTAAGTCTTTAGGAACCTGTAATATTTAAGAGTATATGCTTTCCTGTATTCAGAGCCTGGCTGTAATTTTATCTAGATGTGTGGCTTTGGACAGATTACTACACCTCTCAAAATTTAAGTTTCCTCATTTATATAACTAGGATAACAGTACTCCCTTATGCTTTTTGAAAAGATTAATGATAAAATGTCTAACACAAAGTACGCAAGAAACAAATAATAGCTATTACTATTATTATTAATACTGTTACATTAATATATTGCTGAGCTAAAGAATACTAATTAATGAATAATGCAATAATGACCAAACTAGAAAACAAAAGTTTTAAATAATTGATTTACATTCAAGAAATATTGAAAGTTATAGCTTGGTTTCAAATATGTATTATTAGAAATGTATAAATAAGCTGAATTGTAGGGGTATGAAATAATGAAATCAGAGTGAACTTTATTATCTAACTGTAATTAAATTATACATGGAAAGAAAAACATTCTTATTAATTATCAGATAAGGTTAATTAAATGAAAGTTAATGAGGTTTTCCTGTCACTTTTATTAAAGATGCTAAATGGTGGAGAAAAATAAATCACAGTAATGCAAAGACGTCTGAACCAATGACATGTAGTGCCTGACTTAGTTGATTCAGGTGATGGTGGACAACCATATTCTTTCCCTAAATGCTACTTGATAAAAGTTTTTCATGTCATTGTTTCAAGTCCTATGATATCTCAGGTTTCTAGTAAATAAATATTAGTCCCCTGAGACAAAGTCTCCTTGATGCCTTTACAATAAAAATTCTACTGTTTTTTTTTTAGTTATAGAATTCTGACTTAAATCTAAGGAGCAATGTGCTCAGTTAAATGACAATGTTCCAGTTTCTCTTGTAATTCAAGGTTGGCAGGAAAATATGAGAAGGAACTATTGGGTAATACTCTAATGAAAGCTTATTAAGAGTGGTACCACACAGTTGGCATATGTGCTATTTTTATATCCTCCCCAACCCACTCGCGCTCAGAATTCAGCCTGGATTTCTGGTATTCAACAGTTATCTAAGGTTATTATGCTGTATTGAGAAGAATCTCCCTGGATTAAGAATGGTTTGGCATGAAGATAGTATGAGATTTTTGTCTCTGATAACCCATAGAACTTTATATCAACCCCAAATCATCTACTTTTCTTGTTAGAAGGAAGAGAATTAAACATTTATCTTGTTCAACCCTTTGCTATTTATGACGTTAATTCCTAGAACTATATCACACATTTAAGACCTAATGTGTAGGAATAAAGGACAAGATGGCAGATATTCTATTGTTTAAAAAAGTATTACATCTTTATGCCCTCGTCTCCCATCTGTTACTGCTATCTTCTTTCTCTTATTAAGTATTTAAATTACAATCTCTGTAGTTACAATATTTTACAATTTTGTGAATATATAATGACATAGTTATGTGTGAAAATACTTTTAATTATTAATTTTACTTGAAAATTATCAGAACTGAAGATAGTGGTGTTCAAGATAAATTTGGGGAAGATAAATCGTTCTTAGTCAAACCATCTTGGTATGCTTCTTTTACCCTAAAACAATGTCTACCTGAACTATTTAAAACTGAACCTATTCATGCATAACTAAAATCTGAAGTAAAAGATTTAAAGAAAATGAGGCAGAGAATGAGAACAAAAGTGACAATATATTTGGATGTCTTCTGCAAGATTGTTATCATGATTGATTCAGTTACATACATGAGGTCCATCTGGAAAAAGTCCAGACATTATTAATATAATGAGAATGGTTTGTGTGACATCAATGTAACCTGGCAGCCAAGGAGAGTGGACTGGAATGTACAATAACAACTTCACTGTATTAGCCAGTGGGGTCAGTGGACAACATTGAATGAGCATGTGCACTGTGTGGCCGTCTCATTCAAAATGACAGAGCAAGTGGAGCAATGGATCTGCATCAAATTTTGCATTAAGCTTGAACATTCCTATGTGGAAAGTAGTCCAATGATTCAAAAGACTTTTGGGGATGAGGTAATGAGTGCAATGCAAATTAAAGTGTGACACAATTGCTTCAAAGATGGTTGAGAATCGGTTGAAAGTGATCCACATTCTGGAAGGCCTGCTATAAGCAGAACACCTGAGACTGTGGAAGATATAAGGACTGCAATCAACAGAATGGCGGCTGACAGTGTGAGAGCTAGATGCTGATCTGGGGATTCCAAAAATTATTGTGTCTGAGATTTTGATGAAGGATTTTGGCATGAGATGTGTTGTGGCAATATTCATTCCATGGCCTCTTCTACCAGAGCAGAAGGAACATCGTGCTGCAGTTGCAAGTGACTTGATTCAAACCACAACCAATGAACCAGATTTCCTCAAGAAGGTCATAATGGGAGATGAATGGTGGGGCCATGGCTATGATCCAGAAATGAAAGCCCAGTTATCCAATAGAATTTGCCTGGTTCTCCATGCCCAAAGAAGGAGTTGCAGCAAGATCAAGACCACGTTAACTGTGTTTTTTGATTAGGAAGATGTTGTCCATCATGATTATGTCCCTCCAGGCCCAACATTTAATAAGAAGTACTACCTAAATATTGTTCATCTGTCAAGAGGTGCAATATGACAAAAATGGCCGCAGCTATGGGCAACTGGTGATTGGCAGCTTCATTACTATGTGCCTGCTCATGTATCATGCGTTGTGCAGAAATTTTTGGCAAAATATCAAATCACTTAGGTGACTCAGCCCCCCTACAGCCAAGATTTGATGCATAGAGATTTCTGGCTTTTCCCCAAACTAAAATCACCTTTGAAAGGGAAGAGATTTCAGACCATCGATGAAATTCAGGAAAATATGATGGGGCAGCCGATGGCAATTCCAACAAAGGATTTTGTGGAGTGTTTTGAAGACTGAAGAGATGCTGGGGAAACTGTGTGAGGTACTAAGGTGCCTACTTTGAAGGGGAGTGAGGTTGTATTTTGTATCTTCTTCAAAAAATGTCTCTATTTTTCATAGTACTTGGATGGATACTTTCTGGACAGACCTTGTACTTTCTTATTTAATCTTTATAAAACTCCCAAAAGATAGTTATTATTATGCTTACACTAAGGAAATTAGTATACTAAATTTCAAATATATCAGTTAAATTGCCTAATTATGTAGAACCTGGATTTAAAACCAAAGTCCTTCTATCCACTGCATGATTTTTAATATTAGATCAGTTTTGATGTAAGTATAAATAATTTCATGAAATAACAGATGGAGGTTCTAGCTAACCATATTTTATTTGGTTATTTCTGACTAACTAATGCTTTAGAAGATTTTTACACTAGTCAAAAAAGAGAAAGGATAAATATTAGTTAGATTATTGTGTAAAACCAAAAAAATGTGGCTATTATGGAGTTTCCTGGACAATGACTTCAATTTACCATCTGATATACTATAGGGTTGTACTCAGAAATAGGACTTCCTGCATTAGTTAAAAGTTAACTGGTTGGTCATCATATATGATCATGAGGATCCAAGAACAAGATATTTTTGTCTGAATAGGTATGCCAACATATTGAGAGTATTTCATGAAAGGAAGCAAGTAAATATATGACTCATGAAATTGCCAGAAGGAAATATCTTTAAAATACTGAGTCACAATAGACATGGTATTTTATAATTTACAAGTTCTGTCATATAATTATCTCATTTACATTTCACAATTGCATGAAATATACTTTATAATTATAGAAGTGAAAAAAGCAGTCAGGAAATTTAAGAACTTTTTAAAGATCATAGAGATATTAAATATCTGATATAGGACTTGAATCTGAGTCTTTTGAGCAGATTAGATCCTGAACACTAAGGTAATATGGCAGAACCTCCAGAAGCAGTAAAACTTTGTCAAACATATTTAGCTCTAAAACATTTTACTTTCATCAAGTCATCTTAGAAAGTCATTTAAAGGTTATTCATCTATGCACCCCTCATTGAGTTTTTTTATGAATATTTAATGAGCACCTTACATAGGCATTGATATGGGCATTGTGCTGATATAGGCATTGAGGATACAGCAATGAACAAATGAGAAAAAAATAATTATCAGTGAAAGTAACAGACAGAAAGTGCTTGAGTAATAGATAGAATTATATTTGATAACTTTCAAACCTCCTTTTCTGTAGATAACTATTTCTACACTCATCAAAACTTATCAGAGTTTCCAGTGAATTACATTAGATAAGCAGCAGTTTCCAGCCTTATCTTGCTCACCTTCTGAAGGCACTAAGTTACAGAGAACTAACAAAAGGAAAGATACTAGATTTTTAAAAAACGGAAGAATACCTGTGAGGTTATCATAACTCACTGAAGCTTGATTATATGGATGGAAATGTATAACAGAATATTAACTCAATTCATATAGCTAAAACAACATTGTAAAATGAAAAGGAAATATTGTAATCAAAGGTAATACTAGAATAACAATTAGAAATATAAAGTGATAACCATGTAAGCTCTGAAGTAATAAAATAACAGTTATTCACACTAGTATTATCGACACTTTCATAAAATGCACCTTTTGATATCCCTCAGAAAAGGTGAAAATCCTCTGATAATACCTTAGCAATGAATAAGTGTAGTCAACCCCAAGGGAATTAAGATAAGAAGAGAAGACGTTAGAAGAATAGATCTCTTAAACCTGAGAAACTAAATTCATTTACTGAGCTGCAAGTAAGCTTACAGAAATGAGCAAGCAATCTGAAAAGCAGAATAAAAAATCTGGAGATACAAAAGTCAAGATGACACAGAAATTCTTGGAGTTGTAAAATAAATTTTCCACCCTTTTGTCATTACTGGGCACAAGGGATTCCACATGAAGAAAATACTAGCTTGTTTACAATGATGGTGTCACAGTCACTTTTCTGTGGGGAGGCTTATCACCAACGATGGGGCAAACAAGAATCTCCTTATTAAAAAGTAACTGAACTGAGATTGCACAAAGACATTCTCCTACACTCTGGGCGTGTAATCATTGCTAAGTGAAATGTATACATATTACAAAACCATGCAGCACCTTATAAGTAAACTTTATACCTAATGCACACATATACACATGTGTACATGTACATAGTAATACTTCTCTACTATCAGGACAGTGAATTTTCTGGGCTTGTTTTTAATCTATCCCATGCAGAGGCTGTTCAGTGTTGAAACCCAGGACTAAGATTCTAGAGTCAAATAAACCAGGAATGTGTTGGAGAAGAGGTGTTAAGAATATTCAAACAGAATATCCAGTAGGTTATTCTCTGGCACTTAGGCAAAAAGAAGTCACCAAAGAGATTTGTATTTGAGGAACTTTGTATTATTCTTACTGGGGAAAAAACACCCTATTCCAGCAACGACCTAGTAATATTCATAATAATAATATTCTGAAGGTGTTCATCAGACAATGCTTGGAGAAGCAGTTACTATCCAATAGTAACAAAAAAGTACCCCAAGTTGCAATGTCTTTAGTTGTAAAAATTATACAAGTCCAGAGATTTTCTTTGAAATTTATTTTTTTATAAATTACTGGGTATTTTTGTTTAAAAAACTGGGTTTCTTTGTCACTTAAGTATAAAGTCAAAAACATCTCACATTGTACATTATACATATTCTTTTAAAAATGAGTATAAGCTAGATCATTGAATTGTATTTTCAATATGTAGAAATATTTTTTTCAAGGTGAACTGTCACACTGTGCTTTTTTATGTGAAATGTGCATGGGAATTAACAAAAAATAATTTAGTGTGGCATATATTTTGCTACATAATCTCCATTATTTTTCCAAACTCTATTGATATTTTCTAGTTATAATATACCTGAAAAATTCATTCAGCATTGTAGTGTCCACAGGACTTCAGTATCAAGCATTAAATATTGAAAAAACTTGATGGCTTAACTCAAATGATAGGAAAAGCTTAATGAAAAGCACCTGTAACTATGATTTTGTTTCTAATAATGATGATGGTGATATTTAATATTAGGCTCATCTTGTTCCCAGCCTTTATAATAAATATACTTCTAATGACTTAGTCAGTGGGCCTGTTTCACTATTCATTATAGCTCCACCAAGTTTCTAGAATCATTAGTCTCAAAAGATTTATGAAAAGTTTAGCGATGTGACATGTGGCTTTAAGTCTTACATTATAATCATCCACTTGGTCCCTGTGTGTCTATTTTGTATCACAGTTCTAGAGTCCTATACTGTCCTATTTGTTTTGTTTTTTAATTTAGTTTTTATTTCTTTTTTATGCTATTATAGTTGCTCCCACTCTTTCTCCCCCTTTCCACCTCCACCCAACCCCGTTCCCCTGCCTCCCTCAGTCAATTCCCCCATTGTTGTTCATGTCCGTGGATCATGCATATATGTTCTTTGGCTAATCCCTTCACTATCTTTCATCCAGTTGCCCTTCACCTCCCTTCTGGCAGCTGTCAGTCTGTTCCATGTATTTATGCCTCTGCTTCTATTTTGTTTGTTAGTTTATTGTGTTCATTAGAATCCACATATAAGTTAGATCATATGGTATTTGTCTTTCATTGACTGGCTTATTTCACTTAGCATAATGTACTCCAGGTGCATCCATGCTGTTACAAAAGGTCAGAGTTTCTTCTTCTTTTTTTAAGTATTTTTATTGATTATGCTATTACAGTTTTCCCAGTTTTCCCCCTTTATCCCCTCTCCACCTGTCCCCCAGCCCTCCAGCATTCCCACCCCCTTAGTTCATGGCCATGGGTTGTACATATAAGTTCTTTGAGCTCTCTGTTTCCTATACCATTCTTAACCTCACCCCATCTATTTTATGCCTACTAATTATGTTTCTTCTTCCCTGTACCTTTCCCCGCTATTCCTCCCTTCCCCCTCCCCACCCTCTGTGTGATGTCCATTTCTCTGATTCTGTTCTTGTTCTGGTTGTTTGCTCAATTTTTGTTTTCATTGTTTTTCTTTTCTTTTAGGTTCATTTGTTGATGGTTGTGAGTTTGTTGTCATTTTACTGTTCATATTTTTGATCTTCTTTTTCTTAGATAAGTCCCTTTAACATTTCACAGAATAATGGCTTGGTGATGATAAACTCCTTTAACTTGACCTTGTCTGGGAAGCACTTTATCTGCCCTTCAGTTCTAAATGGTAGCTTTGCTGGATAGAGCAATCTTGGATGTAGGTCCTTGCCTTTAATGACTTCAAATACTTCTCTTTCTAGCCCCTTCTTGCCTGCAAGTTTTTTTTTTGAGAAATCAGCTGATATCCTAATGGGCACCCCTTTGTTGCTCTCCTTTCCTCTTGCTTCTTTTAGGATTTTCTCTTTGTCTTTAATCTTGTGTAACTTAATGATGATGTGCCTTGGTGTGTTCCTCTTTGGGTCCAACTTCTTTGGGACTCTCTGGGCTTCCTGGACTTCCTAGAAGTCTATTTCCTTCACCAGATTGGGGAAGTTTTCCTTCGTTATTTGTTCAAGTAAGTTTTCAATCTCTTGCTGTTGTTCTTCTCCTATGGCAACCCTATAATTTGGATTTTGGAACGTTTTAGTTTGTCCCAGAGATTCCTCAGCCTCTCTTCATTTTTTTTGGATTCTTGTTTCTTCATTCTGTTCCAGTTTATTTCTTCCTTTTGTTCGAAATTGTTGCTTTGAATCCTGGTTTCTTTCCTATTACTGTTGCTTCCCTGAATATTTTGCTTTATTTCATTTTGGGTATCTTTCATTCGTTCTTTCATTTTTCAACTAAGCTCAATCAGTTCTGTGAGCATTTTGATTACCAGGGCTTTAAATTCTCCATCAGATAGGTTGGCTATCTCCTCATTGCTTAGTTCTGAGGCTTTGCTCTGTTCTTTCATTTGGGCCCTATTTCTTTATCTCGGTGCAGCTCATAGGCTGTAAGGGGGCAGGGCCTTAGGTATTCACCTGGGCAGGGCAGCCCTCCTTGCTGCACTGTGGCACTGCCTGTGGGGGAGGGGCCAGAGAGGGAACAGTGCAGTTCACCTGCTCCTCTCTAGCACACTTTCCAACAGACTCTCGTGTGAGACTGGGAGCTTCTCCTACCATTGCAACTGCTGTAGTCCACAGCCACCTCCAAGTCCCTTTATGTCAGCCCCTCCCAAGCAGCCCACCGAGCTGGGCAGTCAGCCCCACCTCAAGGTCTGCTGTGTGCCTCAGTTTTTCTGAGTCAACCCACATAGTCTGCCACCTTACCAGTCTGGTTGTTCTGGTTGATTTTTCTTTAATTCCTTGGTTGTTGGAGTTCTATGCAGTTTGATTTTCTGGAAATTTTGTTGTTTATTGATTTTAGATTGGTTGTTATCCTCCTTTTTGTTGTGCAAGGAAGCGAAGGGTTTCTACCTACACCTTCATCTTTGCTGGAACCTGAGTTTTTCTTTTTTACTGCTGCATAGTATTCCACTGTATAAATGTACCATGGTTTTTTTACCCACTCATCTACTGATGGGCACTTAGGCTGTTTCCAGATCTTGGCTATTGTAAATAGAGCTGCTATGAACACAGAAGTGCATATACATTTTTGTATTGGTATTTTAGGATTCCTAAGATATATTCCCAAAGTGAAATCAACCTGTTTTACTTTAACTGGAAAGCCAATCTAGTGAACTTAAAATTGAGAATCCTGCCTGGCCCACTTCAGGTCACCACAGAGGTCACTATACCACTGTCATTGGCTGAGTCAATATTTTATGCCTTGTAAGCATGCATATTTGAATATCTAAATATGATGTTTTCTTAAATTTTTCATGGCTCCGTATCAGATTCTCCCTTTAGGTTCTTTTGGAGATTCTTTCAGGCCAGGCACTTCTCTCTTATAATAGTATACCTAGATACTATGTTCTGACTGACTGGACAGATGAACTTGAATTATGAGTAAATTTTTTTAGCTCAGAGCTTGACATCCTCAGGGAGAGAGATTAATTTCAGATATATGTACCAGCTAATCTGTCCTTTTTAACCATCATCAGGGAGTTATCATTGAATTTATCCTGAGATAATTCCCTCTATCCCAAAATAATTTGGGCCTGGATTAAGGTGACTGGTTGTCTAGCCAGATTTCTTTGATGATTCCTGAATCTCCTACGTAGAACATAAAGCTGCCCAGCTAGTTCCTGAATATAAACTTTGACAAAGCCAACTATTTGCTTTGCTAAACAGCATTGCATAGCAGACTCTGAAACATCTGCTCCTGAAATAGCTCCCATCTTGAAGCAACTCTGCTATTGTTAGGAGGTGTTCACAGTTCTAGCTTCCCTGAATCTTATGTGAATCTCACCTTTATTTTTCTCAAGTCATCTCAGGAGGTCTCTCCAGAATGTTATCAACCCTGAGATTCTACTTTGTAAGATCCTCCACTTTGTAAGGTCAGCATTGCTCAAGTCTCATCTAAATCTAGTAACTCATCACCTTCACTGTCTTACTGACTAGATTCTGCAATGTCCCATAAATATGCTATGCACTGTCTAGAAATATCCAGCTGGCAACAGAGCTGGAAGGCTCTTACAGATTTCCGGGTTCATAGCTGTAAAGCCATCAATGTAAGCACAGATCTCTACATCAATCCTGAATATTTATGTCCTGTTACTTTGTGGTGGGAGTAAGGGATGCGCAGCAGAGTTGTACTGGTTGTAAGGAAGAGAAAGGGCGTTCTATATTTTCTACACTTTCTTCTTCCTACTTCCTCATTTTCCACATTATGGACTATCTGAATATTGCCACCCAGCCATTGGGATGAGGAACCTGGAAGAAGATTGCCTCTAACACCAGAATAATTGTTTACTATTGAAGAATACCAGAGGGGAATTTTTCAGGGAGAGTTTTATTGCAGCTAAGAAATACAGAAGCATAATTACTGAAGCAATAAGCAGAAGGTACAGACAGCAACTCCAGGCAGCTCCTAAATTTAAAGTGCCTAGATATCATTTTTAGCTTTGTGCTATCACTCACCAAATAATTTGCCAGTTAATGGGAAGAAAAAAATTAATGTGGGCTCATATGGTCTCAAGATCAAAATAAAACATGGCGAATCAGCATCATTGAGTAAAGCTATGAAAGCTATGAATATCTTAATGTTTTTGGTGTGGTAACCCCCAAAACATTAGGACAGCTTATTTGTAGCTATTAATTAAATCTAGGGAACAATTTCAATAAAAGATGCGCTATTTGTCATCTCCTTGAATGTTAAAAATATAACGAGGCAAAGACAGTAAATCGACTCTGCTACCACCAGGACAAGGGCTACGTTTGGTTGGGTCCTACACACAGGGGTGAGCAGACTCTCGGCCTCACTTATCTTTCCAAAGGCCAGAGTGATAACATTTGGAGTTGAGCATAGCTAGGTGGCTGCAACAGGGACTTCCCAATTAATTTGGTAAGTTTGGTGAACAGGGCCCTACATATTTGAAAAACACTGGAGGAGGTATTTATATTCAGTTATCTATTTATTAGCTATGTCAGGTTTTTAATGTGTTTATTTTCAACAGTAATAGTTTCTGAGAACAGATAGGATGTAGGCATTATGTTAATGAAAGTAGAATATTATATTAATGAAACTTATTGAACAAGTATTAAATTTAGTTCTGTGTTATCTTTAAGGAAAAAAAAAGTCCTAAAATACATCTCAAATAAGATTAATCATCTTCATTTTAACATTCAAACATAAAAGATTCTTTTTGATAATCTAAGAAGCCATTCAAGTATTGGTTATTTTAGTAGCTGTTACAAGCTTCCATCTGGTAAAACAGCAGCCCCAAATAGACAGATGTTTTGAATTTCCCATCAGGGAATAATGGCCTTAATATATACCTCGAGGCTGCTGGGCATGGAGCAAGTGCATCCCAGGCTGGAATTTCTCATGTCCATCTGCTGAGCTGGCCAGTTGCCTGCTCAGGAGTTGGTCAATTCTTTGCCATGTAGCATAGTTTTCAACTTTGAGAGCATTTACAAGATAGGCTAATTTGAACAAAAGTGAGCATGGTCCAAATATTGGACCATTTTTTTTGTTTAATGGTATCAAAGGATTTTTTCATCCTTTATTCTAACTTCCATTCCATGGGTATGTTGTTCTTCATTTATGCTATTTTCTCACTCAAAAACATAATCAGGCAAATGTTTAAATTTAGTATCTCTAAACATATTGTCAGTAAACAAATTCAGAATAGATAACCTTTTTGGAGACTACTGTTTTCACTTATGAAGACATTCACAGAAACTATGTTTATAAGATTAGCAGCTGCATGGAGTAATAACTCCTTGTTCCAGATGTCAATAATTTAACATTACCAAAAATCTTTAATATGTTAAATTAACAGGAAACAACACATCTGAGTAGCCAAGAAAGACTTTATTGCAAAGCTCATGAATTTGGCTCGTAGCTTCCAAGTTTTGATAATACCATAAAACTTTCATAATGAGTCTAATTATTGAAGACACAGTTTGAAGAGGTTTGATTTCTGGTTTGCATTCCAAGATAGATTACAACCAACAAAAGAGAAATCCAGATGGAAATAAAACAGAAGAAATGCTATTGGTTCTTTTCTGTTTGGCAGAGACTATGAGAAAGATGTCAATAGACACTGGAGGCAGATGGACCGGCCACTTGAGGGTCCTCCCCAGTCTCCCTGCTGCTGGCTGGTGGTTAAAGGGCTGTGTTGTGCTTCGGACATATTTGGTAGCCTTTCTTCTCTTGCATTGGAGTAACTAAATTTTTTGAAAAGATTTTATTTGTTTTTAGAGAGAAGGGAAGGGAAGGAGAAAGAGAGGGAGAGAAACATCAATGTGTGGTTGCCTCTCACATGTTCTCTACTGGGAACCTGGCCTGCAACCCAGGCATGTGCCCCGACTGGGAATTGAACTGGTGACCCTTTGGTTTGAAGGACTGCGCTCAATCTACTGAGCCACACCAGCCAGTGTGGGAGTAACTAAATTTTTAAAGATAATTAAGGAGTATAAATGGGCAAAAAACATTTAGGACTCAAGAACCAAGGCTTTATTCTTACAACAGCAGTACAACTTGTAGTTGTGATATATATGTTAAAGCTAAACTGTGATATAAGACAGCCTTAGTTATTTAGAATTCTTAGTGGATTAAATATTCTTTATTTTCAGTTTCATTTTCTGGTGTGTCAACAGCGTTCTAGTCAGAAATTCTCATGTTTTAAATATTCCAAAATTTTATTGGCCTAATTTTAACCCTAATAAAGGAAACAAGGTAAAGATGATAAAAGCGTTGTTAATTTTGGAGAATATTATAGTGTCGTCAGGCCCTTAGTTTAAACATCAGTTGTTGCTACAGTGTTCTATGGATGGACAAGGTGCATATGATTCATTTTAGTCTGAACTAAATTTTATGTGGCTCACATGACTGCTGTATTTTAAATGTATTTTTTACCAATCTTTCTCTTTTTATTGAAAATTTTACATATATGTTCAAGATGTTTAGTTGGATTTTGATTAACTGAGTTGTCACTGGAGTTTTCTTTAAAATGTTTTTGAAAGTCTTAAATTTAAAGAGCAAAATAACTTTTAAGTTTAAAAAAAATTAAATACCAGAGTAACTCCATTCTGCTTGAATAATCTCAAATAAGTGTTAATGCCCCAAATTAGAAACTGTCAATTAGATAGGTTTTAAGAAGCCATGTAATATTCAGTCTAGTAAAAGAAAATAATATAATTGAGATTGAATTGTTTTAAAGATGCTTTTTTCGAGGTCTTTGTTTTAATACAAGATTATTAGGCATTTTATTTTTTAATTTTTAATTTTTTCTAAAGATTTCATTTATTTTTACACAAAGGAGAGGGGAGAGAGAAAGAGAGGGAAAGAAACATCAATGTGTGGTTGCCTCTCATGTGCCCAACACTGGGGACCTGGCCTGCAACCCAGGCATGTGCCCCAACTGGGAATTGAACTGGCGACTCCTTGGTTTTCAGGTTGGTGCTTAATACACTGAGCCACACCATCTGGGGGCATTTTAATAATGACAGTATATTATAAGTTTGACAAGATAGTTGATAATTCTCGGGACATTTGCTGAGTAAATTGTAAGTTGGTACAATCAAGTATTACATATATTTTAAAACAATTTTCCTGCAAGTAACTTAGACACTTTTCTGTATGGGAAACTAATTTACTGCTGAAATAAAAGTGAATCCTGTAATATACATAAAATAAATATTTTAGTGCTGGATGGGAAATTAGATCCTAAAATTTAATGAAAAAATTTTCATCAGAAAAAGCAAGTATGGCTTTCTTAAAGGTAAATAAAATTATATAAGTTAATGGGACAAATTACATATGGAGATAAAAATTTGAACTTGAATTGTTTTATATTCCAGCTTCCCTTCTATTAGTTGAAGCACAACTACTCAAAATAATGAATTTCTTTTTGAAGGAATAAAATCCCAAACTCCATTGTGCCAGTAATTTTGATTTCTGTTATAAGTTCATCTCTTCTATGAATTATGAATTATGACTCTGCCCATTGTTTGGCCCTAAGAAGAGATGTAAAATTCTATATTCATTGTTCTTTATAAAAATATCTTAATATTTATAACTGCACATTACTGTATTACCCAACATTTTCTTCACTGAGCTAAAAATTCTACCGGTAGTCACTATTATTTTTCATGAATGTGATTTTTATCTTTTCACTGGCTTTCCTGTACTGTAATTCCTTCTCAAATCTATCTTTAGTTGTAGGGTCCAGGACTGATGCAGGTGCTGACAAAAGGTCATTTTATTATTTACTCTGACTACCAGATTTAATTTTGCTGTGTATGCAGGTAGTAAGCTTGACATTTGTGTAAATAACTTTTCTTCAGACAAATGGTTGGCAATGGGGAAGGAGACGTTCATAATGCAAATTTCGTTTGTTTGTAGAGGAACATCAGTGACAGAGAACGTGGTATATGAATGAGTACTACCTTCTTAATTTTAAATTCATTTTCAAAACTAATGATTTTCAAGACAGTGTTTGAATAAAATGATTAAGAAAGAAAAAATCTCAGAAGAAAGATACAAGGTTTTTCAGAGGACATCAAGTATTATACCGTTTTATTGAGAAGAGGGAGTATAATACATAAATTATGTTTATTATAAATGAATAAATTTTACTCATTTCCTGAGTAGCTAATAATTAACCTTCTTTGTTTTAAGAACATTCCAGCAATGATATATCTATGATTAAATAAAATCTCCTTTTGTTTGAATCCTCGATTTAGTTTGAGATTGGCAGATGAATAAGCATTCTTTATATTCTTGTAACTTTCATTAAATAAATGTTAATATATTATGAATGTTTATACACATACACACACTTACAAGGGCTGTCTGGAAAAAGTCCAACCATTGTTAATATTAAAAAAAAATGGTTTGTGCAACATTGATGTAACCTGGCAGCCTAGGAGAGTGGACTGGAATGTGCGTGTGTGAACAATGACTACTTCACTGTAATAGTCAATGGGGGTTAATTGAGCATGTGCACTGTGTGGTCTGCATTCGAAATGACAGAGCGAGTAGGGCAACAAATCTCAAATTTTGCCTTAAGCTTGAACACTCCTCCGCAGAAACAGTTTGGATGTTTCAGAAGGCTGCAGCCATGGGCAACTGGTGATTGGCAGCCGCGTCATGACAATATTCCCACTCATGCACCATGTCACGTGCAGAGTTTTTTGTCAAACCATTAAATCACCTGGGTGACTCAGCCCCCCTATAGCCAAGATTTGGTGCCCTGCAACTTCCAGCTTTTCCCAAAACTAAAATCACCTTTGAAAGGGAAGAGATTTCAGACCATGGATGAGATTGAGGAAAATATGACAGGGCAGCTGATGGTGACTGGAAGAACTGTGTGAGGTCCCATGGTGCCTGCTTTGGGGGGACTGAGGCATCATTGTTCTGTGAACAATGTTTCTTGTATCTTGTATCTTCAATAAATGTCTCTATTTTTCATATTATTTGACTGGATACTTTCTGGACAGATCTTGTACATACACATGCATACATATATTCTAATCTTAGAGACACTTTGCATCTTTACTTCAGTTTCTGCCTTTTATTTCCATCCCAGAAGGCTTAGAGACTACATTTCAGCCCACTTCTAGAAAAACCTATATAAATTTATAGTATCTCTATTAATCTTATCTTTCTTGCTTAATTTTATAAATCACTCCCCTCTATGTTTTCAACTTTATTTTTAACTTAGTTATAGCAAATATAATATATAAATATCAAATGAAATAAAAAATCAATCAACAAAGACTTATCTATAATTTAAATAATCTATATATGCATATTTTTGTTGGTGTAAAGTAGAATTTTATAATAGTAAAAATAATAGTAATCTGGGGGTTAAGAGTCCTAAATTCTTATTGTTATTCAGCCATCCATATGTCTAATAATTTATTTAGAGTTTTGTATTCATTTGTAAAATTAGGCAGATAGTGAAGGTGGCCTCCAAGTTATCCTTTATCCTTATAAATTCTCTGACATTAAGTGGAACAAGGTTGGATAAGTGGAGAAAAGTGCTATAACACGGTTTCTTTAAATTCCACTGCAAAATAAACTAAAAAAAATAGTAATAATCAATTAGGACATCAAGCTTTTTGTATTAATAAAATACACATAAAATCGATCACCCATTTTAACAATTTAAAATTGTATAGCTAAGTGTTGTTAAGTACATTCAATATGCTGTGTAACCATAATCACTGTCTAGTTCCAGAATATTTTATCATCCCAAAAGTAAACTCATAGACATTAAGCAGTCACCTCCCATTCTCTCATCCTCTCCAAACTGTGGCAACCGCTGCTTTCTTATTTTATGGGTATTCCTGCTCTGGATATTTAATATAAAGTAAATCATATAATACATACATGAACTTTTTTGTTTGACTTTTTCATTTAGCACAATATTTTCAAAGTTCATCCATATTGTAGTATGTATCAGTACTTTATTCCTTTTTGTGACTGAACAATATTACCTTATATGGATAGATCACTTTATCCATCCTTCAGCTGATGAGTATATAGGTTGTTTCAACCTTTGGTTATTATGAATAATGCTGCTGTAACCAGCTGTGTACAAGTTTTTGCTTAAACATCTGTTTACAATTTGGGGGATATTTGTAAAACTGTTGGACCATATGGTAATTCTATGTTCTCTTTCTACACAAATATAGAATATAAGAAATTATAATTATGTAGATAAGTATAAGTACTTTTTCCTCATAAAATATTTTTAAATTAAGTAAAATAAAGTTTTTAATTAATTAAAAATTGAAATTAATGAATACTTCAAGTAAAAACAATAATAATGTAGTATAGAATTTATAATGAAGTAGAAATAAAATATATGACAATAATAGCACATAATATGGTTTGGGGAAATGAGTATATTATTGCATTATTCTTATACAATGAGGAAAAATATTACTTGAATATAGAATAGATAGTGATAAGCTAAAAATGAATTCTATAAAACCCAAAATAAACACTAAAAACCACAAGCAAAATAAAATGTGAAAGGTTGTTAATCTGACAAAAATAAGTCAAGAATGTACTATTGATTAGAGACTTAATATATTATAAAAGCAGAAATAATATTAAAAATAATATAATAAAGATATCCTATTCTTTGATCAGAAGAAAATAGAAGTGGCTTCATTAATACCAAAGTAAATTTATGAGCAAAATTATTGCCATGGATAATAATAAAGTAGTCAAATTCTTCAAGAAGATATAAGAATTCAAATGGATATGCACCTAATACCAGAGCATTAAATAAATAAAGCAAAATTTGAGAAAACTGCAAATAGAAATAGACTAAATTAGAATTACTGTCATATAATTTATCATAGAGATAGATTGAAAAAAATCACATGATATTCCAATAGATGCAGAGAAAGCACTTGGAAAAACCAACATCTACTCCTATAATATCTCCCAGCAAATAAAAAATAGAATGGATATTTGTCAATCTGAGCAAGAGCATGTTTAAAAAAATTTCAGCTAATATAAAACTCAATGCTGAAATGCTGAATGTTTTAAACCCAAAATTAGGATGAAAAAGTAGGATCATTGTTTTATTAACTTCTTTTCAACATTGAACTGGAGGTTTCAGCCAGGGGAATAAGGTAAGAAAATACTAAATAAATTATCCAATTTTGAAAGAACTAAATCTCTACTTGCAGAATATTTGATCATCTATGCAGAAAATCCTACAGCTTGTATAAAGAAAAGCTACTAGAATAAATAAATTTAGCAAGGTTTCAAGATGCAAGATTGAGGCAGCAAAATCAATTTTATATCCATATATTGGGAAACAAATATTCAAAAATATAAATGAAATTACCATTTGCAATAGCATCAGAAACATGAAAATACTTTGGGATATGTTTGAGGGAATATGTTTAAGCTTTGTAATCTGAATACTACAAATAATCTTAAGAAAAGTTGGAGTCCCTTTAACATTTTATACAATAAGGGCTTGATGATGACAAACTCTTTTGACTTGACCTTATCTGGGAAACAGTTAATCTGCCCTTTCATTCTAAGTGATAGCTTTGCTGGATAGAGTAATCTTGGATGTAGGTCCTTGCCTTTCATGATTTGGAATATTTCTTTCCAGCCCCTTCTTGCCTGGAAGGTCTCTTTTGAGAAATCTTCTCACAGTCTGATGGGAACTCCTTTGTAGGTGACTGTCCCCTTATCCCTTGCTGCTTCTAGAATTCTCTCCATTTTAATCTTGGCTAATGTAATTATGATGTGCCTTGGTGTGTTCCTCCTTGGATCCAACTTCTTTGGGACTCTCTGAGCTTCCTTAACTTCCTGGAACTCTATTTTCTTTGCCAGATTGGGGAAGTTCTCCTTTATTATTTGTTCAAATAAGCCTTCAATTTCTTGCCATTGTTCTTCTTCCTCTGGCACCCCTATAATTCAAATATTGGAATGTTTCAGGTTGTCCCAGAGGTTCCTAAGCCTCTTCATTTTTTTGAATTCTTGTTTCTTCATTCTGTTCCAGTTTAATGTTTATTTCTTCCTCCTTTCTTCTGCATCATGCTCACATTGCCTTAAAGCCTCATTCTGTCCCCATTCTCCCTTTTGCCCACCTCCACCTACCCCCACCCTTTTCCCTCTATCAACATACTGTTTGTGTCTCTATATTACATAATATATAGACACAGACAAGAGTATGTTTTTAATTTTTAATTCATTTCTAGTAGCCAACCCAAATATTCATCAACAGGTGAATGGATATACAAATTGTGATATAGAAATAAAAGAGAATACTATGCAGCAAAAATAATAAAATATTGATACACACAACAATATATATGAGTCTAAAAAGAATTATTGTAAGTGAAAAGAGCCAGAGACTCTCCCAAATATTACATTCTGAATGATTGCATTTTTAGAAAAGTCAAAGCTATCTATAGTAAAAGAAGAGAACACAGATCAATGGTTGCCTAAAAATGGGGTTGAGACTGGTTGAGTTGGGAAGACAAGAGGATTAGCAGGAGGCATGAGAGAACTTTGGGGGATGAGAATCATGCTAATTATTGTCACTGTGGTGATGATTGAATGGATGTTTATATATTTCAAAGAATAAATTGTACACTTTAAGTATGTGCTACTTAATATATATCAAATATAACTCAATAAAATGGTTAAAAACAACTAACCTGGAAATCTAATATTCATGATTAAATATTAAAGCTCTTTTTTAAAACTTCAGTTTTAAAAATATTTTAATACATGCATGAGGCAGTAAAATAAAGCATGACAGTTGAGACAAAACTGAAATACATTGACCATGTTTTAATGGTTACATTGTGAATCATAGATGAAAGAATAATCTGATTGATAATTATCTATCCATAAAAATAAATTAGAACCTTATCTCATTTCATTCAAAAGCAATTTCAAATAGATTTAAGGTTAAATATAAATAATTAAGTTGGGAAACATTTTGAAAAAACTGAGATAAATATTTATCTCTCAAAAAAGATAGATGAATATTTATATAAGCTCAGTGGAAAGAAAACATTATGTAAGACACGAAAGGTGGAAATTATGGAGTGATTAATAGCTGTGGATACATAAAAAATGGAAATTCATAAAAAGTATTATGAGCAAAAACATAATAAGCACTATTAAAAGGCTGAAAGTAAATGAAGGAAATTATTTGCAACTACATGTCAGGCATCCACATCCTCAGAATATAAAGAGATCTGAAACTTCAAGAAGCAATTAATTACCAAATCTCTCTTTAGGAAGTGGGCGAAGAATAGTTACACACAATTTAGAGAAGATTAAAAACAAGTAGAGATGACTAACAAACATGTGAAAAGGGCATGTTCCAAAATGTTGACGACCCCTATGTGCTAGGATTTTAGGAGAGTGATTGTCTTAGATCTTATGACTGAATCCTGATGGCTAGTGCAGTGACCTCTTAGCCGGGGGTGGATGAGGGAAGCTTCCAGAGTCCTGGGCAATTCCAACAGGGGTAGACACTTGGTTTCTTTTTGAAGTTTGGCAAGGTTTAATGTCGAATTAACTGTGACTAGTTTCATCTTAGGAAAATTTCTGATACCTACCTCCAACAGTAATATCTATATCACTCTAATAAAGTCACTTCCTGAATTGGGCTTTTTTTTCTTCCTTCAAAATTTTAATTAACAGAATATGATATACTCATCAGCAACCAAAGTAAACTGTGTTTCTCCATGAGGTTTTTTTCCCCTTGAAATATATTTGCTATAGACTGAGCATATAGTTTCATCTTTCTTTAAGAAACATCTGTTGTAGGCTGGTGTTCATTATTCTTCGCTCCTCATCCCCCTAGAAAAATGTTCTCTCTTTGCTTTTTAGAGCTGAAATTGCATAGATCCTCCTGTTGTTTGTAGATTAGCTGTAATTTATTCAGTGCCCAAAGGGTAACATAAGAGGATTAGCCAGAGTCGAGCAGGAACAGGGACAGTCCTTCAGGCTTTGTTCTGTTACAGCCACACAGATGAAACCAAAATTAGGCCAAAGTGTCACCTCTTTTTGAGATTAACGACATAAGGTTTCAACTTATTCCTTCTTACTATCTTATTTAATATGATTTCCTAAAGCTCAAATCACTCTAAAACATATCTTCCAGCTTAATTGAAAGCCAACTATTTAAACACATTTCTTGACATAATGAAAATTCCAGTAAAATGTTGAATAGAATGGTGCACTGAACACCTAACAACAGTAATGTCAATTTCTTACTTATTAAAAACACCAATGTTTAAAAACTGTGCTGAGATTTGTTGTTTCATATGTTCCCATTGGCCACGATCTTTAGTCCAGAAGAGGTATTTCATAAAAAATGTTTTCAATGATTAAATGATTTAAGTGAATGATAAATTGATTTCCACTGATTTAACCATGAAAAATACTGTATTTCAGATGCTAGTCACAATTTAATATGTTGTACAAATTTGGTCAGAGTTGTTCATTTTGTTCATCACTTCAACTAAGTTGCTACAATTCTATTTGTTATACCAGTTGAAGGTAGATGAACTTATCAAATACCTTTGAGTAAACAAAAGGAATTTCAAAGCCTTTAGAAGTTGGTGTTTAATTCATGAATAGCATAAGCCAGTCATTAATGTGTCATACATCAACTTTGTGCAAATTTTAAGTGTAAGCTGCTTAACTTTCAGAGACTCATATTTCAATAGAAGAAAAAAACTCATATGTTATTAAAATAAGAAAGTACCAGAAGAAAACTTATAGAATTAATGAAAGAAAAGCTGCAGAAACAAGAGGCGAATATTCTTCAGAAATATTGCATCTTCAATGTCCTATACCACAGAAGACCTTATTACATGGAAAACACATCATTAGTTTTTCTGGTTTTGAAAGTAACTTGTCATACAAATTAATGAAAGATTAGGAAATGTGATCCTATCCTCTTGATAATGATAACCAGAAATAAAGTATAATGTGATGACTTTTGGGTGCTCACAACCAACACATTCCAAAAGAAAAAGAAACCTGGGGTAGTGATTTTGCCTTTTGGGGTAGCTTTTCCCTTGAAGAAATCTGCCGGCTGACTGACCATGTGACTGAGAGGTTGGGAAATAGATCCAAAGGAAATGAAAAGATGATATCAAAAAGGTATCTACACTCCCATGTTTGTTGCAGCATTATTTACAATAGCCAATAGATAAAGAAGCACTTACAATGGAATATTATTCAGCCATGATAAAGAAGGAAATACTGCCATATGCTACAACATACATGAACTGCCATATGCTACAACAGAGATGGACTTGGAGGGCATTATGAGAAGTAAGATAATTCAGAGAGAGAAAGACACATACTGCATGGTACAACTGGATACTTCTGTCCAGAAGGTAGCCAGCCAAGTAATATGAAAAATAGAGACATTTATTGAAGAAGGTACAAGATACAAGAAACATTGTTCATAGGACAACGACACCTTAGTCCCCTTCAAAGTAGATGCCTTGGGACCTCACACAGTTCTCCTAATTACCATCAGCTGCCCCATTGTATTTTCCTGAATCTTATGGGTGGTCTGAAATCTCTTCCCTTTCAAAGGTGATTTCAGTTTTGGGAAAAGCCAGAAGTCACAGGGCACCAAACCTAGGCTGTAGGGGAGCTGAGTCACCTGAGTGATGTGATATTTTGCCAAAAACTCTGCATCAAGTGTGATGCATGAGTGGGCATGTTGTTGTGATGAAGCTGCCAATCACCAGTTGCCATAGATGCAGCCTTCTAAATCATCCAAATAGTTTCCATGAAGGAATGTTCAAGCTTAACACAAAATTTGATATAGATTCGTTGCTCTGCTCATTCAGTCATTTTCGATGCAATGGCCACGTAGTACACATGCTCACTCAACAGCATCTTCTGCCCCCACTGACAAGTACAGTGAAGTTGTCATTGTTCATGCATGTGCATTCCAGTGCACTCTCCTTGGCTACCAGGTTACATCAATGTCCTGCAAACCATTCTTGTTATATTAATAACGGCTGGACTTTTTCTGGACAGACCTCATATGGAGAATCTAAAACAGAAACAGAGAGTAGAAGGGTAGTTACCAGGGAGTTGAGAGGAAGGGAACTGGGGAGATGGTCAAAGAGTACAACCTTACATTTAAAAGATGAAAACATGTTTAGAAAAGGCAGATCTACAGAGATGGAAACTGGATTAATGGTTGACTGAGTTGGTGATGGTGTGGGTGGGTAATGGTGTTAATAGTTAATGGGCAGGAAGGATCTTACTAGGGTCATGAAATGTTTAAAAATTGACTTGTGATAATTACATAACTTGGACAATTTATTAAAAACCATTGAACTATAAAATTAAAAAAATTAAGAAACTGTTCATAACCAAATCATTTTGGCAAAAAATGGGTTAATGAAGGTGAAGAAAGTTTTATTCTTAAAGATTTTTGTCAGTAGAATTCATACATCGATATACTTATGAATTCTAAGAAGGGATAAATTGTACATTTTTTATCTTTTTGTGTAGCTGGGGTTAGTATGTGTTAGAAGTGTTTTAATGACATATCTTGGGAGGCAAAGTCTTAGAACAGTCTTTTAATATCAATCATTTATTAACTATTTTTGTTTCCAACAGCCTGGCACTGTTCTAAGATACAACAGCCAAAGAAGAGTTGAATATTCTTGCCCTCATCAAGTTTACATTGTCATGTGGGAACTCAGAGGTACTCAAGGTAAGTGATAATGATAAGTGATTGTGACAAAAATAAAATAGAAAAGGGAGACCATAAATGTTGGTGTGAGATGAAATTTTAGATAGGATTGCCTGAAAAAGCCTAACTGAAAAGTTGTCCTTAGAGCAAAGTTTTGAAGAAAGTAAGAGAGTGAGCTCTATGGATACCTGGGGCAGAACATTACAGGGAGGGAGAAAAAGACTCTCCCTGAGATGAGGGAATGATGGACATGTTTAGGAAATAAAGACTCCAGGATGAACGGAGTAAACAAAAGGAAAATTAGCAGAAGAGGGAACAGGAGTGTGTTCGTTGTGAAGATGCTGCTTTGACTCTGAGGTAGAGGGTGTCAGAGAGAATGAGATGGTCTAATAGTATAACAAGTCAGTCCCAGAGAGACAAATACCATATGATTTCACTTACAGGTGAAACGTAAAGAACGAAATAAACAAACACACAAAATTAAAATAGATTCATAGACACAGAGAACAGACTGATGGTTGCCAGAAAGAAGGAGAGTAGGTGGACTGGGTAAAAAAGGTGAAGAGATTAAGAAGTGCAAATTAGTGGTTGCTGTGATTGTCTAATCATGATAATGTACTCCTGAAACTAATACAAAATAATAGTGAACGTAAACTGTAATTGACAAACAACATTTAAAAAAGGGTCATATTTGCTGTTGTGTGGAGAGTAAACTATAGCAGGATTAAGTCTGGAAGCAGGGAGACAAGTTTTAAGTGAAAGATGATGTTGACCAGGACAACGGTGGTAGCCCTGGGGGTAGCATGGTTAGATTCTTGGATATACTTTGACGGTAGTGGCTATGGCATGTATTGTCAGATAGGGTAGAACTCTAGGTGTATACTGGTTCTGTAAGAAAACTATTGTTATACAATCTCCTGTTAGATCCAAGATTGTATTAAGCCCTTCTGATATGTGGCAGGAAGTAGTTAGCTCAAAATGGGAGGACATACCAAATTAGTTCTGTAATCGTGTGTCCTGATAAAGAGAAATTGCTGTCCAGAATATTCCATCATTTACTGGAAAAATAATGTTAGCTGCCAAGCGATGTACAAAAATTTCCTATGTGTATATAAATTGCTTTTTCTTGCTCAGATTCCATCTCTTTGACATCTATAATGACTTGTTCTGTGTGTACTAAAACTTTGTACATACCTCTATTTTCAATTATGTCCTTGCATTTTAGCTATTTCTTGACACATATTTTTCCTCCATATGACTGAATATTATCTCACTCATTTTCAATATTTCTTGACCCTGGTCCATGACCTTGCGCTAGCTATTGTAAAGTGCACTTTTGACTTACCCTGATCCTTTGCCTTGCAGTAGGTGTTGCTCAGTACATTTTTGATTCACTAAACCAGTTATTTATACATTTAACATCATGTAAATCATTCCATATATTTTTCAAAAACTTAGAACTCAGAGAAGATCTAGTCCAGTGGTTTTCAATGCCCCAGGGCTATTGCTTTTAAATTTTAGTTTGTATCAGGAGACTTTGGAAGTCTTATATTTTGGGGCCCTATCCACATAATTGATAACTCAATTGATTCGGTGGGCATGGAGTTGATCGTAAGCATATACACTTCTAATATGTTTTCAGGTGATGCTGATGTGGCTGTTCCAAAAATACTGGAACTAAAGGCTTCCATAGGTCTGTTTGTGAACAAAGAATCAGAGTAGTGGGTGAGCAGGACTATGCCAAATAGGGTCATTATGTTCAATTTCCTGATTTATAGGCACTGTTAATAGGTTTCTGTGTTAAATGGTTTTGATAATGAGAGAAAAGAAAATAATACATTATATTATAAAAAGGTTTATAACAACAGTTTATTATTTGTGTAGATTAGAACAGGAAAGATATGGAAATTCAGGGGTACTCCGGGAAACTGCTT
The DNA here is from genome assembly GCA_004027475.1 of Anoura caudifer. Lineage (NCBI taxonomy): Eukaryota > Metazoa > Chordata > Mammalia > Chiroptera > Phyllostomidae > Anoura > Anoura caudifer. The sequence goes on along the minus strand of PVKU01003000.1, from coordinate 22,050 downwards.
TCCTTCTCTCTCTTGCACTCTCTCAACCTACTGCTCACTTTTTCACAAACCATTTTCTCTTTTACTTCATTCTGGATTCATTGTCCCTGTACCAATTGTCCACTTATATTTGTATTCTTGAGTCCAATTCCAAGAGCAATATTGTCTGATTCGCTTAGCTCATTGTCATCAATTGAGTGGAGAAAACCTTTGATAGGCAAGATTGGGGTGGGTAAGTGGAGCCCTGCTGATTCCTTCAGTGTTACCCATGCACAGAGGTTCACCCCACATCCCTAAGCTCCCCTAAGCTCACGTCCACTGGTAGGTCAGCTAGAAGATGATTTGGGGCATTTTGGACCCTGTTATGGACATGTACAGAAGAGTTTCCTTAACATCCAGATTTTAGGGAGAAAAAAAAGTAAGCAGGAAGCTCCTTGTCTAATTAATGAGAGATGTGGATCTGAAAAGAGATGGCAGAGTTCTTGGAAAGAGATAACAAAAGATATTCAGATTTATAGCATTGCCTACTCTTTACAATCACGTTCCTCTGACTCTCTTTACAACATAAATGATGGAGCGTGGAGATTGCATTGGGCCTGCCTTTATTTCTGTCTACTTTTGAATTCACTTGAAGTTCACATGAGGAAGCACTATGAACGTAAAGAAAAAAGAAACTTATGAGGAGACAGATGCTTCTGCAGGATGCATTTGCCCAGTGGGACCCCAGAATGTGGACCCCTAGCAAATTTGTCTCTAGACTATGTCTCCTTTTCTTTCCAAGTTTAAATCATTCCTATGATCCTGCTTAGAAAAATGGACTGTGGTTAGTTGATCTCTTTCTTAAGGAAAAAAAAAAGCACAAGACTTAGGCACAGAAAACATGTTTATGCTGTCTTGGTAGGTGGCCTGTTGCAGATTCAATTGTATGTCAGGATGGTGGGAAAGAGAACTGATTATATTCATTTCAGATATTTTTTCTATAGGAGCCAGCTGCAAGAGGACAGGTGGAAATCTGCTAAGGGACCTCCCACATATCTTACTGTGTCTATTAGAAAGATAGCTGTTGGTTCTTTTAAAACAGTCTATGTGCTGTGCTTTTAGGAGAGTCTGTGATCAGACTTGAACTTGATATTGTCTGCTTGAATAGAACAGGACTTTTGTTTTCTTTCCCCTGTCTGAATAGCTTTGATTTAATGTTGAGAATAAAAGACAAATTGAATGCATCTTGCTCCTTCTCTCTCATAATCAATTACCTCTGCTCAAACAACTTACTTCAGGAAGCTTTAGGGCATCCAGTAAATTCATTTACATACTCAAGAAATGACTAGCATCCTGGTAGAGTAATAGAGCACAAAGGACTGATTTTCCTCCCTGCTTCTTTTCCTGAGGCTATATGACCAATCATAAGACTTTATATGTGTTTAACTGGGTACACTGCTCTCTTGCAGTATGTGGAAAGAGAACTTGCTAAGTTAATGAACTGTGGCTGAGCAGCAAAGAAAATGAGGATAGCATAATGAATGAAGCTAAGGATCTTTGTTCCTTTCTCTAAGTCACCTCTTTACCCTGAGATTGCTCAGACTCATCTAGGCCAAGACCCAGAGAGAGCCTGCTGCTTCTGTTTAATTAGTATAGGTTAAGCTCATAGCATTTTCTTTTGAACCCGTGGCTTCTCGTGAAAAGATGAGCTGACCACAGCGTAGCCCTCTGGATATGAAATAGGGCGTGATTATTTCAGATATTCCAAGCATGTGCAACTCCTGCTTTGATCTTACACTTACTTTGTCCTTTTTTTTCCCCACTTAATTTTCTAGTACACTGCACAGCTATGCTAATTTGGCACGGATGCTAAATATAAGGTCAGAGCATCTCACTTTGGTCTTTACTTGATTGCTTATCACCTTTTCTGAATGCCATTTCTATTTACTCTGTGCATCTGATCTCATGTCAGCACCGCGTCCCCTTGGCAGGCTGGTGTTCTTGTTTTGCTCCCTTTCCAAGCAGCTGTTTCATAATTTCACATGACATAATGTAAATGCATTTTCTATTCATGAGGGAAGAAAGTGAGTCCCCATAATCTCAGACCATCTTCCATCACAGATTTCTTTTATCCAATAATCAGATCAGAATCTGTAGTTTAGGCATTTATAATCGGTGATGTATAAAAGCATTCTGAGGAGAATTATACAAATATTTATAATTTTCTTTTTTTATCGCATGGTACTTTCACAATACACTTCACAAGTCATTTCAATATTATTATAAACCAATGGACTTACTCCCTGGCTTCTCATTCATTGACACCTGCAAATAATCAGTGAAGATAATTAGGCACATGAATAGACATGGTACTACATAAATTAGTTTGAAAGCATTCTTGTTTGGGGTAGATTTTGAAAAATTATGTTTCTATGTGTAACTTTCATGTAAGGGAAAAAAAAACCCTCCAGGCTCTTAATGCAATTCTTGGTTTGTGCAGTTGATTAAAAAAAAAATAGAGTAAAAGTCTAATACTAAGATGCCTTGGCTTCAGTTTTTGGCACACAAAGAAATCTCCATGGTCCCCAAATGGAGAACAACATTAACCAGCATGCTCTGATTCTGTCTATACAATTTCTAACACTACTTTGACTTCAGGTTTTAAATACCATATGGCAAATTCATAAACACTCTGAGTGAGCAGGTTTCTCTGAAAAATAATATGAGATTACCACCTACCTGAGACTTAGGGAGATCCAAAAAGGCATGCATTTTCTGGATGCCTGGATTCAGTTAGTGATTTTTGGAAACTCTGCCAGGAGCTATTTAAGAATTCTCATATTAGTGCCTAGTAAACAAGAACCATACGGAATGTAGGCAATATATGTTTCCCAAAGAAGTAACATAATTTATTTATCCTTTTCTATTTAGAAAAATATTATATAACTCCATGTAAATAATAACTGATTATACTATTCAGATTTATACTTTTAGAAGACAGATAAGATTTTATAACAGCCCTGACTAAAGCTTAATTCCCTACAGGGAAAATTATATTCTCTCTGTGTCTTGGCATCTAATTCTTGAAGCCTGGCCCAAAACCATCTTTCAGTTCTCTTTTCTATATATTTTTTCTTTGTCATGAATATTATATTAGAAATTGTTACCTAGTCCCTAGAAATCAATGTGTATTGTGGTTTCTTTTCAGTTTCCTCAAACTGGATCTCATATTTACAATTAAATCCTGGTTAGGAAACAACATCTATTGACTGTCTTTCATCCAGCTCCTCAACTTTGAGTTGTACAATCAAAGAGAGTTAACATATCACATCTTGAAATCCATGTACCAGTACTCTACAAAGATTCAGTCACATAGTAGAATCTCAATATTTGACTTTGAAAGAAAGAATAAATGAGTAAATTAATAATAATGTATCTCTCCTTGGTCCTGGCCATGTAGCTCAGTTGTTTAGAACATGGTCCTGATATGCCAAGGTTGTAAGTTTGATTTCCAGTCAGGGCACATAAGAAACGGCCAATGAATGCATAAATAAGTGGAACAGTGAATTGATGTTTCTCTCTTGCTCTGTCATTCCCTTCCTTTCTCTTTCTAAAACCAATAAATAAAAAAAATAATAATGTATCTATCCTAGACTTTTTTCTTCAGAGTACAGTTTGTAGAACACTGAATCTTTTCTAAGTAAAATAACTTCTGACTTACAGGTCATATTTTGAGTAATCCCCAGGAGCATCTAACATTATAAAATCGATTTTCACTAGCATTATCTCTTATGACCTAAAGGAAAATATTTAACTAAAAGCCAAATTGACTTTTATTAAATATACATAACATCAAAAAATTGTATATAGTTTTTATAGTTCAAAGCAAACTTGAAAGGCAAAGATAAGATAGAGTAATATAAAAAATGACAGCTGAGAATATTAAAACAAAATATCTTCATTATACTTTTTAAAGTGGTAATTACAGTTCACAATGGATGGTCTGAGTCAGCAAGAAGAACCTTGTGTATGTCCTCCATTTAAGGAAGAAAACAAATGTATTATTAAACAGATCATAATAGTGGTTAAAGTAAGTAAAGACTGCCTGCTTGAATTTTAAATTTTAAGTGCATTTCTAGAAAATTTGCGTAAAATATCTCATTGGTCTAAGATGCCAGAGACATTGGGAAAATATAAATTGGAAATTTCAGGAAGTAATCAGTTATTTACTGGAATGTTCCAAAGCATAGATGCTTCTGAACTTGTATTAGATTCAAGAAGCCACAGGAGCTCTGAACTTTTAATGGATACAAGAAGCTGATTTCAGGTAGAATAAAATTTTAGCTCAGAACTAGTTTTTACTATTGAATGAGCTAATAAGGCTCGATTGGGAAAAAAGTCTGAACTCTGACCATGAAATGACAGGAAACCTAATCAAGTGAATGCAGATGACCCCATCTATAGGATTATACACAAAGCCCTGTATCAGTGAGGCAATGGGAATAGCTTTATAAATAACCAAGATGATAACTTAAAATGTGCATTTTTTGCATTTTCTGTCTGTATCAGAAGCACTTTGAGGGCATATTCATGTATGATTTATTCAGCTTAATATATGACTAATGCCAAGCCCAGGACCTTACACATAGTGGGCTCTCAATAAACCTTTGTTGAGTGGATATACCAATGAATAATTTACACAAATGGATTAAAAGTACACATTGTTTTACCATAAATCTTTTAGCACTGATGATATTGTGAAACCAAAACAAAATGTTCAAATTATATATTTTAACTCCTTTAGACTAATGAGGGTTAAGTGCAAAGATGAGAAGAAATAATACAGTTTGTGAGCTTAATTGATGTTAACATTATATCCATAAGCAATCTTTTATTTTTTAAAAAAGAAATAACCATTTCCTTTTTTACACTTTGTCTAGTCAAACATATAAAAAGCATATTTAGAGATGTTCATAAACCTAGAGAAGCCCAAATGGCAAAGAGTGGACATTGTAATTTATTATCGGAGGAGTAATTTACTCAAGTAACTGCGATCACTATTACACAGATTTTCCTACCTTAGCACTGTATTTCCCCAAAAAAGGACTCTTACAGAAGCTGAAATTTTAAAGCATTCTGTTAGGCAAATCCAATTACTTTATTCAAAAGAGAAGCTCACTGTATTCTTAAAAAATTAGTAGCCATGCTTCTCGCAGAAAATTTGCAAGGTGAGAAGAATTGTGAAACTTTACCATAAGCCTGCTACTTAAACACTATGATTTTCATATTATGAAAAATATACCATATTATGGTATATTTCCTTTCCTATCTTTATCACTTTCTATCCATATGTAATTATGTGTTTCCTGGGTTTTCTACTGTGTTGTATAATAAAAGATGTTTTCCCTACTTGTATACAATCTATTACTTACTTAAGGAGCTGCCTCATAGTCACTCTGCTTCTGGCCAAGATGGAGTAATAGGAAGTAGATACACCATCTGAACCAAATGAATAAAAAAAGTGGACAGCATATGTGAAGCAAAGATTCTGAAGATACTGGACATACGGAGAGAATGACAGTTATTCCCAAGAGACTAGAAACAAATGAGATAACCTCTAAATTTCTTTACCTTATTGCCTGAAGAGAACTTTCAGGCTGTGGTGCACAGAGGGGGTACACAAAGAATCTGGCTAACTTCCAGAGTTGGGGAAATGGACCACAAAGACTGGGGTGACCAAATGCAGCCTTGGTTCTCAGGGAAAGTACCAGATAGAAGAGAGCCCCAGAAACGGAGGACTGCTGAGTACGGAGGGCTTCAGAGTGTCCCCCTCAAACATTTAACCGAATAGTGATCAACACAAGTATAAGGAACTACTGAGTCTGGAGAAAGAACCACCAAAAAGAATTAGATGAGAAAAATCAATGAAAATTAACCAAGAACTGAAACAAATGTTAGAATTATTAAAAATATATATGAACATATATATTATGACTATGTTCCTTATGTTCCAAAAGTTGAGTTATAAAAGATGTATGGGTGTGTGTGTGTGTGTGTGTGTGTGTGTATGTATATGTATATGTATGTGTATGTGTATGTGTGTATGTGTGTATTACATATGTGTGTGTACATATACGGTGAGGTCTGACCAGAAGGTATCCCACCATGTAATATAAAAAATAGATTACATTTATTGAGGAAGACACAAGATACAAGAAACATAAGACAATGACTTCTCATTCCTCTTCAAAGTAGACACCATGGGACCTCACACAGTTCTCCCAATCACCATCAGCTGCCCCATTGTATTTTCCTAAATCTCATCGATGGTCTGAAATCTCTTCCCTTTCACAGGTAATTTTAGTTTTGGGAAAAGCCAGAAGTCACAGGGCACCAAATCTGGGCCATAGTGGGGCTGAGTCACCTGGGTGATTTGATGTTTCACCAAAAAACTCTGCATGAAACATAATGCATGAGTTGTCATGAGGAAGCTGCCAACCACCAGTTGCCCACAGCTGTGACCTTCTGAATCATCTGGATAGTTTCCTTTGAGGAATATTCAAGCTTAGTGCAAAATCTGATGCAGATTCATTGCTCTACTTGCTCAGTCTTTTTGAATGCAATGGCCACACACTACACACGCTCACTCATCAGTGTCTACTGCCCCCACTGACTAGTACAGTGAAGTGGTCATTGTTCACACATGCACATTCCAGTCCATTCTCCATGGCTGCCAGGTTCCATGTATGTATCACAAACCATTCTTGTTATATTAACAGTGGCTGGATTTTTCCAGACAGACCTTTGAGTGTGTGCACACATGTGTTTTCATCTTTAGAGGTTCACACACGATGAACCTCTAAAGATTAAAACAGCAAGTCTGAGATGAAAATACAATGGATAAATAACAGTGGTTGAGGCAGGACAGAAGACAACATTAGTGAATTTGAAGACATTAACAGAAACTACCCAAAATGAGATAACAAAAAAAAGATTGAAAAAAAAAAAAGATTGGTGAGCCAATGGACAGCTCTAAGCAGCATAATATACATGAAATTGGAGTGCCAAATAAAGGAAAAAAAGAGGAAGTGATAAAGAAGATGTTTAAAAAGACAATGGCTGAAAAGTATCCAAATTTGATTAAAATTAAACCCAAGTTTTAAGAAAGCAAATAAACCATAATCACAAGATAAATGAAGAAAAGTGAGTCAAATCATATTATAATCAATATTCCCATAATGAGTAATAAGAAAAATTCTTAACAAGAGATAGAGAATAAAACAATAGATATTACATACAAAGGAACAAAGACCTGTCAGCAGTGATCTCTTTGCAAAGCCTGATAAAATGTAGCAGCATCTTTATAGTACTAAAAGAAAAACCATCATCTAAGAGTTCTTTACTCAGCAGAAGTGAAGGCAAAATAAAGACACAAAAAGTAAGAAAATTTATTGCTAAAGGACTACTATAAGATATATTAGGGAAATTGCATCAGGCAGAAGCAAAATAATTCCAGGTGAAAATGTGGACCTTCACAAAGAATAAAGAATCTCTAAAACTGTAACAACATGAGGAATAATGTACAAGATACATTCGTTGTTTTTAAAAGTTCTTTAAAGGATAATGGACTATTTAGAATGATGCCAAAAGCATACTTGACAAAAGAAAAAAATGAGCAAATGGAGATATATGCATCAAAGGATTGGTGTCCTTTTAAAAAGGGGAGGAAAAGCCAGAGATGCCTCTGTCTCTTTGTGCACAGACAGAGGAAAGGCCGTGCGAAAACGTAGCAAGAAACAAGCCATTTACAAGCCCGGAAGAGAGCCCTCCCTAGACAGTGAATTTGCTAGTACCTTGACTATGAACTCACAGCTTCCAGAACTGTGAGAAAATTAATGTCTATTGTTTAACCCAACCAGTCTCCAGTATTATGTTAGGGCCTCCTGAGAAAACTAATCTACCCCCCCCAAATCAGAAACCATACCAAAATGTCTCCTCTTCCCACTTCTATTCAATCTTGTACTAAAAGTTCTAGCCAGGAAAATTAGACAAGAAATAAAGAGTTTGTGGATTGTAAAGGAAGGAGCAACACTATTTCTAGCCACAGATGACATTTTCTTGTAGATAGAAAATCCTTAATAATGCCAAAAATCCTATTAGAGGTAATAAACAAGTTTAGCTAGATTGCAGGATTCAAGATCAATATAGAAAAATCAACTGAATTTATATATATATATGCAATGAATAACCCTAAAATGAATTTAAAAGGAACATTACAAATAAGAAAACAATTCTAACAGAACCAAAAAGAAGATTAATAACAATTCATTTAACCAAGCAAGTACAAGATTTGTATACTGAACACTACTAAACATTGTCAGATAAAATTAAAGAAGACCTGAATGAAACAAGATATATTGTGCTTTGTACAAATAGGAAGAATAATATTGTCATGATAACAAAAACAACCTGAAGCAATCTAAAGAGTCAATGCATTCTTTATCAAAATAGCTGTCCTTTTCTTCTTTTGAGACACAAGCTAATTTTAAAATACATATAGAATTACTGGGGAACAGTTAAAACATCTGGAAAAGGAAGAACAAAGCTGAAATAGTCCAATTTTCTGATTTCAAACTGATTATAGAGCTACATTAATGAACAGACTGTGATACTGGTATAATGTAGACATAGAGATCAGTGGAATAGAGTTAAAGTACAGAAATCCATATATAAATGTCTGTATCTCCTGCTTTTTAGTTTGGATGTTGCAAGAATATGATTGATAAATAGAAGGTAGTAAACTGGAGTCTGGTTGCACTGTGGAAGTAAAAGAGTGACTGTCAAAAGTAAAGAAGTAGAGAAGCTTAGAGTATCAATAGCACTCTCCAAGGAGGACATACAGTGGGCCCAGAGGCACATGAAAGGATGCTCCTCTACTCATCAGAGAGATGCAAATTAAAACCACAATGAGATGCCACTTCACACCAGTCAGAATGGCCATCATAAACAAAACAACAAACAAGTGAGGTTGAGGAGAAAAGGGAAACCCTGTGCACTGTTGGTGGGAATGCAGACCGGTGCAGCCACTGTAGAAACAGTGTGGAATTTCTTCAAAACACTAAAAATGGAGCTGTCTTTTGACTTGGCAATTCCACGCTAGGATTATACCCTAAAAATCCTCACCAATTCAAAAGAACCTATGCACCCCATGTTCATAGCAGCACACTTTACAATAGCCAAGTGCTAGAAGTTGCCTAAGTGCCCATCAGTAAGTGAGTGCATCAAAAAAAACTGTGGTACATTTACGCAATGGAATACTACACATTGGAAAGGAAGAAGAAATTCCTACCTTTTGTGACAGCATGGATGGAACTGGAGAGTGTTATACTAAGAGAACTAAGCCAGGTAGTGAAAGACAGCTACCATATGATCTCACCTATAGGTGGAATCTAATCAACAAAACAAACAAACAAGCAAAATATAACCAGAGACACTGAAATAAAAAAAAAATACTGACAGTAACCAGAGGGGATGGAAGAAGGGGTAAGGGGGGAAAGAAGGAGAAGAGTCAAGTCAAGGAACATGTATAAAGGACCCATGGGACTAAGCTAAAGGGGGGTAGCATCGAGGGTGGGAGATCGGAGTGGGGATGGCAGGGGAGAGTGGTGGGGGGAAATGAAGACAATTGTACTTGAACAACAATAAAAAAATTTTAAAAGTTAAAGAAGAGAAGCTTAGAGGTTCAATAGCATTCTGGTACCTCAAAACCTTCTGGAGTATTTAGCATTTCTAGGGAACCTGTTCTATTTTATGAATATATTTTGTGGTCATACAATGTACCAACCCAACATCTATCCTAAGTAAGTGACATGTGTGATGCCTGATGGGACAATGGCAGCTTTATTTATTTTTTAAGTTTAAAAATTCCTGACTTTCCTATGGGGATGTAGATATTTGAATGCTGTCAAAGCAAGTAAGCTATTAATATGGGTGGGAGGAAGGAGATAAAGTAGTTGTTTTGAGAAACTTTCATTCCCTTTAGTGGGGGGGAGGTCTCAGGAGAAAGAAAAGAAGATAGGTGACTGGCTATTTTCTTCTTGGCTAGCAAAAGACCTTCTCTCTGAATGCCCTTACCAGTATCCCTGGTAAACAGAACATAGGCTGTGTGATGCACAGCTATGCGGAGATTGTTATAACTTCCTGGGGGTATAGAATGAAGACAGGGTATGATGCAAATGCCCCCATGGAGTTGGGCATTCCGTGAAGATGGGTGTCTAATGCTGGAGGATAGAACCAGGGACTTTCTTAATGTGCCAGATGTTTCTCTGTTTTGCCAGTGACCTGCAGATCGCCTGTATTCTTGAAATTATTAGTAAAGCTTGATACTGGGTGAGGTCTCTGATTTATGTGAGTCTGATATGCCAGTTTGAACTGTGTTAGGTCAGGAGAAGCAACATCAAAAATATGTAAATCTATCTTTAATTCTTTCATTTATATATGAGTTTATTTCCAAGCTCATTTTCTTATAGTAAAATCACAATGGATCATTTGAACTTCTGAAACATTTTTTATTACCACTTTTTCTTAATTTTTTATTTACTTATTTATTCTTTCAAAAAATGTAAACAGAAGGTGATACTAAGTTCTTCAATGATCTCATAAACAGTGTGGAAACTATATGAAGAAACACACAATTGTATATTTTTATAAGTTCTTGTTTATGTTGATAATACAGTTATTTACTTTTGGTTATCAACTCTACACAGGAGTAATCATCAAAGAGAATTGCCTAGCTGGTTCTATATCAAATATTCTTGAGAAATTAACAACTGGTTCAAAGAAGCAAAAGCCAAGATTGTTTTTTAAACAATATATGCGGCCCCCTTGATTATAACTAATCTGTGAAATATGATCTTTCAAAAGCTGAAGAATGGCAGTATGTTTGAACATGTCTTTGGGAAACTAACATTCAATTCACTTATATTTTCAACAAATATTTATGGGGAAGCTACTTGTGCAATGATTTACTAAATAAATGCAGAGATTCACTAAAGAAATGATAAATACATTGTACCCAAAGTAAAACTCTTATCCTGAGAAGTAGGGTTAAAAGACAAAGCAGGTTGGGGTGGGTCTTAAACTAGAGGTTTAATTGTTAAAAATAATGTTTTTGGGGGTGGCGAATACAAAATACAGTGTGCAGATTGTGTGTTACACAATTGTACACTTGAAACCTATGTAAGTTTATTAACCGTTGTCACCCCAATAAACTCAATAAAAAATAATGTTTGTTTTACTTTTACATTAAGTGTATGGTATGCTATTCACTTGTGTAAAACTGAATTATAACATGAAAGTTATTCATAAGGTCTGGTTCATATTTATGGTATTCTTAAATTGTTTTCATTAAGAAACATTAATTCCCTCCCAGATCTGATTTATAATAAAATGGAAAATATTTTGTATGATTACACTTGATGTTTTTCAAATATCATCTTATGTAAACTTAGTACCTCATCGACTCCATGAATTAAACATAAATTTTTATATTTCTCTATTAATTTATCAATCTTTTCATTGAGTCTTACGTATGTCATTTTCTTAATATTTTTGTATTTTTATTCAGGAAGTCCCTCCCATCTTTGCAGTTTCTCAGCAGATCCAGAGATCATCTCCTGTAAAGGCTGAGAGCATAGGTTCTATGTTACATGAATACTGTTTTGAAAATTACAGCCCATATTGATCAATCTATACTCCCACTTTTATAGTAAAAATTATGAGCAATTAATAATCCTCTAATAATTTTATGTTAAAAAGTTGGTGACTCAACCAAATTGTAAATTTTAAGAGTTACCCACAGAGCAGTAAAAATAATCATACTTCTAAAATAAGTATTAACTTATTCCCACATCAATTTATATTTGTTTTCTTCATTGATACTAATGATGATCTTCTGGATATTTTTACATTCCAAGAAAGAGCACAATTGCTATAATATTATTTTTTAATTCCTTCTGTTTTACTTTGAATAATGATAATAAATCTCAGCTTCATTTTTTTTAGCAGCGAACAGCAAAAATCTACTATACATGATTATGATGATAGGTTTCAGATTGTAGTTTTTGCTGCACCAGCAACATGACTAATGAAGCTGTCAGCTTCTGACGTTAAAAGTTGGTGAGCCAGTTGAACTATTGGTGACTGAATTGAAGGATGATTTTATAAAAAAATTATGACATAGGGAAAGGATCATAGATACAAATTCAAAATATAAGCCTCAGGTAGATATACATTTGCACATAGAGTTTAAATACACATAACACACACACCAAACCAAGCTTTGGCATGCCCAACTCACCCAGAAATGCACCACATACAGATGATTGGCAAAGAATTAGTGATTATGTTTATTTATTAATATAGGATGGAATATCTTTATTTTTTATCCTTAAAAATGTGAGACTGCATGGGAATTTATCCCCTAGTTATATACTAGTTCTAAGAGCATAATCACTCATGGTCTTTACTGAGAAATGTTTTTCAGAAAGTTTATTATGTCAAAAATTCATATTATTCATAGTATTATATTAATTATATTATGGCAATTTATAACAATCTACATTTTTTGTTATGAATAAAGATGGCATATTTATTTTATATGGCATATTTATTTATAATATATTATTAACATTCCAGTCCAAAATCTGCATTGGAGCTCTTTTTTCCTCAAGAATCATTGTTCATGCAACAGTATAGCAAAATTTATTTAGCACATGCACGAAACTCTTGGGTATAATAAAATATAAGAAAATAATAAGCTTTGAGGGAGTAAAAAGAACACATTTTTGAAAATTAAATAGCACTGCAAAATGAATTAAAATAGAAATGCTCCCTAGTTGTACATATGAGTCTCCAGACTCTTAGATTAAACAGTGGTGCTGCTTCTACCATTTAAATATAAGCTTTCCAAATATAACAGAGTGAAAGATTTTACTATTACAGACAAAGTCTCAACAATTTAAGACAAATGTCTTCATTTAGGTGAAGCACAGTTTGAAGTCCCCCTGATAAACATGATATATACTTCAAAAAATTATTCAAAAATTCCACAAAACAGCCCTGGCTGGTGTAGCTCAGTGGATTGAGCTCAGGTTGCAAACCAAAGGGTTGCCAGTTTGATTCCCAGTCAGGGCACGTGCCTGGGTTGCAGGCCAGGTCCCCAGTGGGGGGCCATGTGAGAGGCAACCACACACTGATGTTTCTCGATCTCTCTTTCTCTCTCCCTTCCACTCTCTCTAAATGAATAAATAAAGTCTTTTAAAAAAATTCCACAAAACATAAAAAAAATCACCGATAGCATCAGTGGTTGTTAAACCATAGAGCACACTGGGCTTGCATGTTCTTAAACCTTTAATATGGATTTTATGTTTAGCATCAAGGAATCAGACTTCAGTTGCACCAAGTATTTAGACTTCATCTTTACCAAATCAGTTGTGAAAGTGAATGCGGAACTCATTTGTAAAACATGGAGTCTGGTAGGACTTCAAAGGTGTGTTTGAAAGTGAAAGAGACACTGAGAACAGCAGTTCAGCAATGAGTACAGGTCATGCTCTTCCCTGTGGCTCGGTCAAATACTGGAGAAAGCCTTAAAGGCTGAGGTAAGTTGTGGACTTCTGGAGTAGAGAGCACTCTGATATTAAGCCCAATTATCAGCCTAATTCTTTTTTCTGCCTTCTTGCAAAGCTTGTGCAGTTCGTCACCATTAATCCTTTTGGAAACTCTGCAGAATCTGCTGAAAAATCCCAAAGAATATAAATTTCTTTGAAAAGCCTGACAAGGCCATATCACATGATGATTTAAAGCCAGGTGGTTTTAAGTCTCTGCATTTTCATGAACTTCTAGTGGTTGACGATGACACACTGAAATGATGGAAGTGTGGGGAGGGCAATAAAATTTTGCGGTGCTAGAGGAGTGATGTATGTATTAACTGTTTCTTGGCTCTTAGTTCTCTTGTAAAGATTTCGATCAACTTTAAAAACTAAAATAAAGGTGACTGATTTTCTCAGCCACGGCTTCCTTGACACCGCTGTTGCTCTGGAAGGTGAAGGAAGACTGTAGCTGGGCTCTGGAGAAGTGAGGCTGTTGGCTGGGGTGGCGGCACTCCTCTGACATTTTGCATGGAAGCATTTACGCAGTGGGTAGGGAGCCTGCATGATGTCATCTAGTCATTCCATGAAGAGCGAAGCTTTCTCGTTTGTGTGTTTATTTTTTGGGTAGAGTTTTTACAAGGCTGCTGCTGTCCTAACTTTCAGGATCAACATGAGCTAAGGGTGTCCTGTTCCTGACTAAAAGGTAGAATTTGTGCCCCGCCACCCTGTGGCTATCAGAAGACTAAGTGTAAAGTAAATGTTTGCCCCTTTCGGTTAATGCCTGAAATCCCTTGAATTACTATAGGCTTGGACCTCAATTACTTTTCTTTAAACACAGCACAACTTACACAGTCTTCCTCTCCAAATGTGAGTGAAGTGGAGACTTAACTAGGAGGTCCAGCCTCAGTCTTTTGCCAGACATTCATATGAAATATTTCAATATTAGCATACTGGAGATATGTTTATTAAATTCACTAAAAAATCCATTAAGAAATGACCATAAGCCTATTGGACAGCAACCGCATTGGGAACTTTCCACTTGTAATCTGAAACTGGCCTCTGCAGGCTGAGGGACTGGGAAAGACCTAGCTCAGAAAAGGCCGACCTCTTCAGAGTGGTGTGTGGCAGGTTTACCCAGTGGGCAACTTATTTTTGAGGCTTGTCTTGGAAGGTCACAAGAAGAGTAGTTGTGCATCCTGCCACTAAATCCTAGAGAGTTTCTGCAGCAACCTTAACTGGGGTCAGTTACATACACAGGAGGCCTTGGCAAGGTTCAGTCATGGATCCAGTGCAAACAGTCTCACCACCCATTTCTCTCAAGACTGTGTCCCTGGGCAGCTTCTAGTACAAGGAAGGCAAGCAGAGTGAACATTCCCAGCACAGAGAAGGACGTGGGGGGGCTTCCATTTGCCCTGGTCCAGCTTGCTGGTCAAACCATTGGTTACACCTTCTTGATGACTTTCCCCCAAAATGCTGTGCACTATGCTAAGTACCAGAGATTCAAGAGAGTGAGATATAAAATTATATAAAGTATGAGAGGAGCATAGTGACAAATGCCAGATAATGGAGTCAGATAAACTATCGCCTTGGGGGCTACTTGAGTTAAGTTGTAAGAAATAATCAGAAATGTATTTGACGAGCTTCAAATGCATTTGTCAAAGCACAGATACAATATATAATCTAGTATAGTGACTTATATAGAATTTTATAATATAGAAAGTTATTCCTAATCTGAGCTCTGATTCTTACTGACATATATCAGCATAAGTCATAATCATTCTAATTTGTTTGTGATTATAAATTAAGGATCACATTTTATACAGATAATGTTATTATTATATATCTTCAATGTAGATTAACCTCATACATTGTATAATGAATTTGGAAAAATAAATGGAAAATATAGAGATACAATATTTGAAAATTAAATCACTACCTATTATCTATTATTACCGAGTGACATATACCTTTGATGCTACATAATTATTATGTTCATATTTGTGCATGTGAGTATATAAGCAAGCACACATATGTATTATTATTTTATTATTGTTGAGTATTAAAGTATTTGTGCGTGGCATTTGAATTGAAAATGCATTTACCATATTTTTTGGACTATAAGATGCACCACCAAATTTGGGAGGAAAGTGGGGTGCATCTTATAGTCTGAATGTAGCTTTACATTTACATTATGAAATTTTATGTTATTAAATATTTTACCACATTTTTTGCTTCAAAATTTTTTTTCCTATTTTCGTCCTCTAAATCCTAGGTGCATCTTATGGTCTGAAAAAATATGGTGTTTTATTTTTGAGACATTAAGGAAAGAACTATTAAAATGTTGATTCTTTTATGAATACAAGTTTAATGACAGAGCTTATTAAAGCACATGCTTGGGTCAATAGTTATTCTGGAATTATTCTCTTAAGGGTCTTCTAAATAAAGCAAATCTTCTTATACTTAGGAAATCTTAGAAGGTAGATGTCTGATATCAAATTCTCCAGTGAATTCTGGATCATCCATGGTGAACACAGACTCCTCAAGCTTCATAGCAAACATGGGATTTACATGTTGATCAGAATTTGCTTGCATGTATATTTATATGTCCTACTCTTTTCCGATTCTCTCTTCTGCCCTTCCATTCTAGTGTAGTACTTAATATTTAAAAGCATATATTGAATGTCTATTCTTTGCCAGGCATATTTTTAGACGTACCAGCTCCTTTTTCCTTGGGGAACTTTATACTGAAGATGCTTATTTTCAGTAGAGTTAGTAGGTACAAGGTAGGCGGACCTTTCCAATAGTCTTATTTAAAACTTACATAAAACATATGGAGGAGTTCCCATTGCGTTTTCAATGATAAACACCCAAAAGAATAAGGCAGTTAAGAATTAAAATGTATGCTGCACAGAAAGATTGCAGCACAGTGCCCCAAATATATGCATAATTTGAATATTTTTTTTCTTTCCTTGATATTATGTTAAGTCATCAGAAAACTTACACTTAATTTTTGAGGAGGACTTCGATCTTCTCTGCAGGTAAATAAGATTATCAGTATTTGCATGGAAATAGGTGCTTGTTGAAGGAGCCCGAATTTTACTGTAATAATACGGATCTACTCTTTATCATCTCTTAGAAAATAGTTCATGTTGGTACCAGCACCACCATATTTCAATAATTTAGCAAATTGCCTTTTTACAAAGGCAATAGGCCTCCAGTTCTGGATTGCCAGTGAAGAAGAGTGAACTAAACAAGAAAACGACATAGCCAAATGTTTTTTCCATTTAGCTCTTTTATATATTGCGGTAAGAACACAAAATATTAGATCTACTCTCTTAAGAAAATGTTAAGTATAGAGTATAATATTGTTAGCAATAAGCACAACATTGCAGAACAGATCTCTATAACTTCTTCCATTTGCATGATTAAACTCTGTACCCATTGAAGAGCAACACCCCCCCCCACCACCACCAAAACCCCTGCCACATAATGCCTTATACCTGTCGTTCCACTTTCTGTTTCTAAGGGTTTGAGTACTTTACATACCTCATATATGTGGATCATTCAGTACTGGTCCTTCTGTGACTGGCTCATTTCACTTAGCATAATGTCCTCAAGATTCAATCATGTTGTAGCATGTAGTAACAGAATTTCCTTCATTTTTATGGCTGTATCTATTTTTAAAGTAAAACTGGTCATAACCACTTTAGGTAATAAGAAAAAATTTGTGTTTGATTTCTATGTGTATTTTCCAGTTTTACTGAATTTTTATTTTTGGATTATCATTTTAAACTTTCAGATATTCATAGATTTAAAGTGTTTCAATCAATCACTACCCTTGTTCTTTGGATGCTCAAAGTATCACAGCTTTTCCACTCTGGGTCTGTTGAAGTTGGCTCCTGGGTCCTTTTGTCATGGCTCGATTAATCTTTAAAAAGGTTCTTGTTTTCTGTAACAATAAGCTAGCTCAAGCTCTTGTTCTTTTCCTTACCAAAACCTACTTATTTTTAGCTATAAGGTTTTGAAGACAAATGTAAATTTCAAGGTACAAATTGTAAGAGAATGTAGTTTCTGAGCCATTTCCATGTTCAGACAAAAAATGTGTATTTAGAAATCATGTTTTATTAATATTTCTAGTTGAGTTTTAGTATACAGCATACCTATTTTGATTTTCTAATTTTATATCTTATTGAAAATATTGACTGATGGTATTAACTTATTTATTCTCACCTTCAATGTACAAAACATATCATTCCTACATACCAGTAAGGTAGAAATTAAAAATACAGAAAGACATTTAAATATTTTTCAAAAACATTTTCTTTAGAATATATCTTGCTAAATATATGTAATTATAGCACTGGCTCATTTGAAAAGAATACATACTTTTGTTTAGTTTCTTAATTGGTGAATAGTTAGCCTCATGTATTTTACAAAATTCTTTTCTATTTAAGGGATTTTTGTATGTTTGAATTTTTGCCATTTAAATAGTTGAGAAATGTTACCTTAGTGCTTTTAATTTGCATTTCTCATATTACCACTGAATTTGAGCAACATTTCACCTGTTTAATATAATTTTTAATTCTTTCAGCAAATTTCTGTTAATTATGTATTTTTGTATGGAGCTAATATCCTCTGCATTTCTAGCTCTTTTTATTTTGTGGTGATTAGCTTTTTGTCTGTGATATAAACTGTTTCCAATGTAGTCATATTTTGATATATTAATATTTCATGCTTTTGGCAATGTAGAAATTGTGATTTTAGCTAGTTAAATTGACTTTTTTCTCTTAATGGCTTTTGGACTTTGAAGCCTATAGACCGTATTCACTTCCAGGTTTTGAAGGAATTGATCATATTTTTTTTTTATTAATTGTATGATTTGGGGGCAGGTTAGTAAGAAGCTAGGAAAATTTCTTGGCCAGTCACAGGGAGAAACTAAGACAGGTAGCTTAAACAGGCAGCTGAGCAATTTACAGCCAGCTAATAAATCATATCATCTTATCTTCCTTATCCAAAGACATTTACGAAAAAAATGGTTTATACATTCCAGAGTATACCAGGCAGATGCACCCCAGTCTCAGTCCCTTTACAATGACATTCTCCGAAGGTGAAATTGAGCAGAGAATGACCCTGATCCCTCTATAAGCTCATTTTGATGCATCAGCACATTAAAAGACACACCTGAAAAGCTGGTGAATATTCTATTGAGATCCTTCTCTGAAACCTCCCCTAAAATTCTGGACTTAGAAGACACATACAAACCCTTGAGCATGTCCATGCTTCCCCCTTTCCTAAGGAAAGGAAAGTATCTTTGCTTTTTTTCTCCTAAACTCTAAAGGTTTTCATAACACAACCAAGGCAGCAGTGGGCAGTGGCAGCTTATCCCCGGCTAAAACCCTGAACCTGTCTCCAAGGGCCCTCCTGTTGCTTCTGAAAGTTGTTTCCCTAATCCATACAGCCCAGCAGGCTCACTTCTTCTGCCTCTCTGACTTTCTTTCCAAAGGGCCAAGGCAGCTTGTCTGATACTCACTTCTTTCCCTTGTGTTACTAAAGGGCCAAGGAGCTCCACCTAGGCTCACTCCCTGTTGCTGTGTTCTTGCTTCTCCCATCCTAAGTCCTTCCTTTCTTTTCACTATCCCCAGCTTTAATAAACATGCTCTCAAAATCACCTGGATTTGTGTTGTGAAATCTTTCCTATACAAAATCAAGAACCCACACATTCCAGAACATGCTGGGGCAGATTTGCCTCCGAGCTGGTCTCTTTCTGGTGATTATTTATTTATTTATTTAAATCTTTTGGATATATATGAAATTTACCTTGGTATGCAACACATGGATCAAAATTTCTACTTTTATAAATGTGTCCTTGGTAGTTGCAAAATTGCTTATTAAAAAGTTCATCTCTAACCCAATGATTTAAGATGTATTGACCATGATCTTGACCAGTACTCTATCCTGCTTATCATAATGAAGATATAATAGCAGTGAATTTTAATAATTGATATTAAAAACTGTTACATTTTAACTCATTTCAGAATTATAGTTGCAAATGGACAGATTTCCAATCACAATAGAAGATTTTGGATCTACTTCTTTCAGTCTTTAGGAATTTAAGTACACACACACATTCCTAAAGGATATAAAAATATTAAAATACAAAAATTACTTTCTGGAGGTAGCTATTTTGCATTAATATTTGTCTCTGTTTTATACTTTTGAGTATAATTTTATTCTGACAGGAACAGTTATGCATTTATATTTATGATAAGCACAAGAATAAGCTATTTAAATACAGTAGGCCCTCCATATCTAGGAGTTCCTCATTTGCAGATTCCACCAACTGCAGATAGAAAATATTTAAAAAAATATATTATATTGCTGCTGACATGTGCTAAGTAGTCAGACCTAAAATGGTTTAGTTTGTACTCAACATGTACAGACTTTTTTCTTGTCTTTTTTTCTTGTCCTAAACAATACAGTATAACAAATATTTACATGGCATTTACATGATATTAGGTATTATAGTAACCTAGAGTTGTTTTAAATTATGAAGAAGGATGTATGTAGGTTATATGCAAATACATTGCCATTTTATATGAAGGTCTTGAGCAACAACAGATTTTTAGTATCCATGGGGGTATACCCATTGAATATCCCCCATTGATACTGAGAGATTACTTTATAATATTTATATGCGTATAAAGAATTTCTAGGCTTCCAGCCAAGATGGAGGTATAGGTAGATATGCTTCATTTCCTCGCACAACCAAAAGAAGGATAACAACCACTTTAAAAGCAAAACACAGCCAGAACTGCCAGAAAATTGAACCAAGGAGTTAAAGAAACATTTATCCAGACTGGTAGGAAGGAAGGAATTCGGAAGCTGGGGGCAGAGAGGACACTTGACAAGGCAGTAGCTGGCAGACCAGGGCAGGCGAGGTGGCGGCCTGGGGGACTGGGATATCCTACATTCACATGTGAATTAGCCAGGAGGAACAACTGGGGAGCAAGACAGGCCACGCAACCCAGGTTTCCAGTGCAGGAAACTAAAACCTCAAAGCCTCTGGCTGTAAAAATATGCAGGGGTTATAGCAGTGGGAGAGACTCCCAATCTCACAAGAGAGTCTTTTGGAGGGGTCCACAGGATCCTAGAAGTTACACAAGCCCACCCACCTGGGAATCAGCTCCTGAAAGGGCACAGTCTACTTCTGGGAAGCAAGGGAAGTGACACTGACAGTGGGGCAAGAGCCAAGCAAGTGACATTGTTCCCTCTCTGACCCCTCCCCCACATACAGTGTCACAAAACAGTGAAGTGGATTACCCCACCCTGGCAAATACCTAAGGCTCTGCCCCTTGCTATGTAACAGGTGCACCAAGACAAAGAAATATGGCCAACTAAAGTAACAGATCAAAACTCCAGAAAGAGAACTAAGCAACAAGGAGATAGCCAACCTATCAGATGCACAGTTCAAAATATTGGTAATCAGAATGCTCACAGAATGATTATGGTAACAAAATAAATGAAGAAGTGAAGGCTATACAAAGTGAAATAAAGAAAAATATGCAGGGACCCAACAGTGAAGGAAAGGAAACCAGGACTCAAATCAACAATGTAGAGCAGAAGGAAGAAATAAACATTCAACTGGAATGCAATGCAGAAACAAAAATTGAAAAAAATGAGGAGAGGCTTAGGAAACTTTGGGACAACTTTAAATGTTATAATATCCAAATCATAGGGTGCCAGAAGAAGAGGAAGAGCAAGAAATTGAAAACTTATTTGAAAACATAATGAAGGAAAACTTCCACAATCTGGCAAAGGAACTAGACATGCAAGTCCAGTAAAGTCAGAGAGTCCCAAAAAAGTTGGATCCAAAGAGAAACACACAAAGATGCATCTTAATTAGATTACCCAAGATTAAAGATAAGGAGACCATCTTAAAAGCAGCAAGAAAAAAGGAGACAGTTACCTACAAAGGAGTTCCCATTAAACTGTCACCTGATTTCTCAAAAGAAACCTTGCAGGCAAGAAGGGGCTGGAAAGAAGTATTTGAAGTCATAAAAGGCAAGGACCTACATCCAAGATTTAGAATGGAAGGACAGATAAAGTGCTTCCCAGATAAGGTCAAGTCAAAGGACCTCATCATCACCAAGCCCTTATTATATGAAATGTTAAAGGAACTTATCTAAAAAAAAGAAGAAGGAAACTATGAACAATAAGATGACAACAAACTCACAACTATCAACAACTGAACCTAAAAACAAAAAAAGACAAAGCAAACATCTAGAACAGGAATAGAATCACAGAAATGGAGATCACATGGAGGGTTATAAGTGGGGAGGGGGGAGGGAGAGAGGGGGAAATAGTTACAGGGAATAAGAAGCATAACTGGTAGGCACAAAATGGACAGGGAGAGTTTAAGAATAGTATAACAAAAGTAGAAGTC
>PVKU01002999.1:0-198345 GCA_004027475.1 Anoura caudifer | reverse complement strand
TTCTTGTTAGCCTCAGCTTCTTAAATTTGTTTGTTCTGGTTCCCTGGGTTTATGGTGTGGACTCTGTGTTAGAATGCCTGTGAAATTCAATGGTGTTATCTCCTTCAGGTATCCTGGTGTTCACTGCTTCCAGTGTCTCAGCTATTGAAATGCCCCTTCTTTGGGGCCAACTCTGGTCTTTCCACAGTTCCAGGGTTTTTTTTTGTTGTTGTTGTTTTGTTTTTTTTTTGTTTTTGTCTCACTTGTATGTGTTTAAAAAAGAGAAAAGTGAAGGAAAGGAAGAAAGAAAAGAAGGAAAAGGAAATAAAAAAGTGAAAAGAGAATAAAGAAAAGTAGAATGAAAAAGAGAAAAAAGACAGGAAGGAGTGGTAAGCATGCCGCCATCTTCTCTCCAAAGTACCATATATTTTCAATGTTTAAAAAGAAAGGCCCTTAAAAGATTTGAAATAATTCATCATAAAAAAAAAGATACAAAGATGGAAAGACACTCAACATCATTAGTCATCAGGGAATTGTGGATTTAAACTACAATGACATTCCATCACCTACTACTGCCAATTCCAAGTGCTGCTGGGATATGGACATCCACATTCACTGTTGGTGGGAGTATAAAATGGTACAAACACAGTGAAAAGCGTGGCAGTTTCTTTCCAAAGGTGACCCAGCAATTGCGTTCCTGGTATTTCCCCAAGAGAAATGAAAATATGTTCATATAGAGATGTGTGCATGAACATTCATAGCATTATTCAAATTAGCCCCAATCTGGAAACAGCCCAAATGCCCATCAACAGGAAAACAAATTATATTACATCCATCTAATAGAATATATTCACCAATAAATAATGAATTCTGATAAATGCAATAACATGGGTGAGTCTTACAGATATTATGCTAACCAAAGAATCACAGTACTGCATGAAAACCTGGAAGAACTAATATTCATAACAGACAATAGATCAATGGTTGCCTGGGGTGGTAAGGTAAACTTCAAAGGGCATGAGGGAACTTTTCTGGGTGATGGGAAAGTCTTATATCTTGCCTGGAATGATGGTTTGTTGAAACTAATCCAACTGTACACTCACAATGATACATTTTATTTTATGTAAATTTTTAAATTAAATTTATTGGGGTGACATTGGTTAATAAGATCACATATGTTTCAAGTGTGCACTTCTATGATACATGATCTGTTCACTGCACTGTGTGCCCACCACTCAAAGTCAGATCATCTCTATCACCATATATTTGGCCCCCTATACCCTCCACCATTATAGGTTTTGTTTTACCTTTAGTGCAGCAGAATCCTGTTTATAATTGCAACTGCACATCTCTGTTAAGGAAGGTGCGGTCACAGTTAGGCAGCCAGTAGTGAAGAAAATGGAATTGGTCAACACAAAGAAGAAAGCAAGTAAGAGGAAAGAATATGCAATCACAGGATTAGCTAAGAATATTTTTTAATGTGCCATATATGAGATCTGAACAGAAAAAGTCCAGCCATTGTTAATATAACAAGAACAGTTTGCATGACATCCATGTAACCTGGCAGCCAAGGAGAATGGACTGGAATGCATGTATGTGCATGAACAATGATGACTTCACTATACTAGTCAGTGGGGGTGGTAGATGCCATTGAGTTAGCATGTGTACTGTGTGGCTGTCACATTCAAAATGACTGAGCAAGTAAAGCAATGAATCTGCATCAAATTTTGCATTAAGCTTCAATATTCCTCTGCAGAAACTATTTGGATGACTCAGGAGGCTGTAGCTTTGGGCAACAGATGATTGACAGCTTCATCACAACAATATGCCCTTTCATGCATCACGTAGCATGCATAGTTTTTTGGCAAAAGACCAAATAAGCTATGTGACTCAGCCCCGCTCTAGCCCAGATTTAGTGGCTCCTGGCTTTTCCCAAAACTAAAATCACTTTTGAAAGGAAAGAGATTTCAGACTATCGATGAGATTCAGGAAAATATGACAGGGCAGCTGGTGGCAATTGGGAGCAACTGTGTGAGGTCCTAAAGTACCTACTTTGAAGCAGATTGAGATGTCATTGTCCTATGTACAATGTTTATTGCATCTTGTATCTTCTTCAATAAATGTCTCTATTTTTCATAGTAAATGGCTGGATACTTTCCGGACAGACCTTGTAATGGGGGTCATAGGAACAGCTTCCCACTATTCAGAACTGAACACAATACTAAGCTTTCACATAGTCTAATGCGCTACTAATTTTTAAAATGTAATTTTACCAATTGTTGGCTGTGCACCTCCCATTTTTTTTATACTAATAGTAATATTAATATAGAATGCAGTCAAATTAAACCTGACTTTTGGAACACATTACTAACATTCCATTGGACTAGTTTTAAACGCATTCAATGTTGACAACAAGGGAGGCAGCAGGATGTGCAACAGAGAAGGCCTGACTTCAGGAGGGCTGGGTTCAAATTTCACTCCACCACTTGCTGTTTTGTGATCCTGGGCTAGTCATTTAACTTCTTGGAGTCTTTTCTTTTCCTCCTCTCCCCTCCCCTCCCCTCCCTTCCTCTCCCCTCCCCTCCCCTCTCTCTCTCTCTTGACTTAATTTTTCTAGAGAGAGGGGAAAGGAGGGACAAAGAGGAGAGAAACAGACTTGTTGCCTCTCACATGCCCCCAACCAGGGACCTGGCCCACAACCCAGGCATGTGCCCTAACCAGCAATCAAACTGGCAAATTTTCAGTCTGCAGGCTGGTACTCAATCCACTGAGCCACACCAGCTGGAGCCTGGAGCCTGTTTTCATACCTCCAGAATGGGTTTAAGCATTACTACTTTATAGGGTTATATAAACTCTACATCTGGGCACCATTGATATATTTGAAATCAATGTTTAATGAATTAGAATTTGAGTATTAGTTTCTTCATCTGCCAAATGAGGAGATTGGATAAGAAGATTTTTTTGGTTTTTTAGAGCTCTAATATCCTGGTTCTATAACAGCATTTTCTAAATTGTGCCACATAAAACCCTAGTTATATGAACTACGAAGTGTTGTTAGGAATAAAAGGGCCCTTCTGGTTTTATTAAGAGGTGTATTTTCCAATGCTAGTCTAGGTATACATGACTAGGCCAAAATTATACAGATAGTGGCAGAGCCAGAACTAGAAACTACTTCTCTGGCTCCTTGTTCTGTGGTCTGGCCACATGGGAAAGGCCACAGAACGATCAGATTGCAGACTGAGCAAATCCTACTTCTGCACTAACAACTCTGAAAAGTGACCAATGACTTCCTAATTGCTAAATCCAAGACCTAGTCTCGTTCCTCAGCCACCTCCACTTCTGCAGAAGCTGTGCCTACTGACTCACCACACCCAGGCACCTGGTCCAGCACGGCTCTTCAACCTCACGGAATCCCCCACTCTGTTATCTGCCCAGCCAGGTTCCTTCTCCTCTTCCTGTCCATTCTGTATATGTTTGGCTTCCATTCCAGCAGGATATCCTGGCAGCAATTTGAACACAGCTTGTTCAAAAACAAATTCACACCCCTCCCCCACTACAGCCATGTCTCCTCTTGAGTCCTCTATTTCTGCAAAAGCATCAACCATGCTCTAAAACATCCAGGTCCGAAATTTAGGAATAAGTTTTTTTCCCCCCTTCTTCTTTTTTCTCTCTGGTACTTTTAGATGTTAAGTCCTTTAGAGCCACAGAGTCTCCCATGCCATGATCTTCTTTGCACATTAACAGACTTCACAGACTTGGCTGAATTTCTTGTACTACTACTGGGCTAAACCAATAGTTCCCTAACTGATCTACTGCAAGCTATCCTACACAGTTGTCAAGCACAGTCCAAAGATGCCCATCACATCCCATAACCCCTATGACATACAAATATATAATAAAAGTGTTGCCCTGTTTTCTACAAGAAGAACCCTGTTTTTACCACCTGTTTCAACTGTCAACACTTGTTGGGCACTATCTGTGCTTCCGTGTAAAAGGGACTGCAACCTCTTCCAGGTGGCCTCAGCCTGGTCACCTTCAATCCTCACCTGGGGCTATTCTCTACCCTAGGAATGCTTTCTCCTCTCAAGCCCCCCTCAGTTCATGACAGCTACTCCCTCCAGTAGCCTTCCAGACTACCTTGGGCCAGACGTGATTTCTCCTACCTCTGAGCCCTCCTAGTTCTGAATTGTCACTTTCAGTGGTCCTTCTTACCTAATGTTTTTACCGTATACACTCCTAGTTCAGGGAGTGCACGTGTCCCGTTTGCTTGTGCATAACAGGTGTTCCAAAGGTGTTTAATTCTGATGACAGAATTAAAAGAGAAGACAGATTCCTTCCTGGAAAACACAGACCAGAAGCATCCACACCCAGTGGCCTAACAGCTCTTGCCTCAGCAAACAAGTTGGTCAAACAGTGCCTGTCAGACCTGGAAAAGAGGAATGAACTGGGCCCGGGCCTGGTGAATACTGGCTAGTTGCACAGCACCACAGAACTTTGTTTTGTAACTTTTCCTATTAAAACAATTTTAGATTTACAGTTAATTGCAAAGATAATGCAGAGAACTCCTGTATATACTTTACCTAGATTCCTCTAATGATAATATTAGGGTGCCTTTATCGAAATTAGTAAGTTAACATTAGCTAAACCACAGACTTTATTACAATCTCCCCAGTTTTTCTCCTGATATCCTTTTGCTGCTCCAGCAGCCAATTCAGGATACTACATTGCGTTTAGTACGCTTTTATTATTAAGGCTCAAAATTAATAGAAAAAAGAAAAGTCAAGAGAAGAGGAAAAAGAGGCAGAAACAGTCTTGCAAACCCATTCCTTATACTTTCAATGTCGGACGAGGCCACTAGACTAGCATTAGGGGGAAAGCAGGCAGTTTGCCAGCTCCTCCAGAACCTGCGGAGTTCCCGCGGACGTGCGCCGCCTCCACCCGCTGCTCCCCCGCTCCCACCACTCGCTGTTCCACCTGCGGGCTCTGCCCTGCCCGCCAAGCCCCTTCGCAAGGAAGAGTTAGGGAATCACGACTCTCGCTGGGCGATCGCAACCCCCACCGCCCTCGCGCCCCCTTCAGCGCGCTCACCAGGCCCCGAGCCGCCACGCCGCGAGCGCCGCCGCGTCCTCCAGCCACGTGACCACGCGGCGCAAGCCCGGAGCGGGAAGGCGCTGCCGGGCTGCACCCCAGGCATAATCCGCTGCGCTCTTCGGAGAGTGTCACGGGCGGTGAGCTCTGTCCAACTCCAAAGCCCACGCTTTCCCCGCTGCGGGCAACCGATTGTACAGAACAGGACCGTGTGTGCATCAATAAAGGTAGCATTAGACTGTTCAAAACATTGTTTCTACAAGTCCCGTAAGGGAAGGGTGGAGCAGAGCTGAAATTGGGCGATGGAGGCAGACCTTGAAATGCAGACTTAGCCATAGGAAGCGGCGAGGGCATTGCAGTCCTGGAGCCAAAGCCTGGCACTGGGAAGGAACAGAGGGGGTGGCCGGCCTTGAGGGCCTACCAAGTGGCTTCTCTGGTCCATCTTTTCCTGTGGGTTTCCTGAAATGGACCCTGCCTTTTCAAACCTCACTAAAACGTCTTAGGCCATCAGATTGATTGCCTTGGTGAAATGATTTTGGTATTATTTCCTAACACCCAATGTCGATGTAAAAAATGTCAAAACCTATAGAGAATTTTTATGAGTTTATTTGAGCCAAACTGATTACAATTGTCCAGAAGGAAAATCTCAAGGGACTGAGAAAATGCTCCAGAGAATGGCAGTTTTTGCAGCTTAGTTTATACATTAGATTAGAATAAACAGAGGTGAGTAAGGAGGGGTTACATGAAGTCCATTGGTGGTAGAGTAAGGGGGTAGGAGAAAGAAAATCTGGGAAATTTCTGGGATTGGATGAAAAAGCAAAATAGAGAAACGCGTGATTCTTTTACACTGGTGGGTATGAAACTGGAAAAGCCAGCATTCGTGCTGCCTGTCACCTACCAGAACCAATAAGCAGAGACAGGGATTGAATCTTTATGGGTGCTTTATTTGTGATCTGAGAAGACAGTGGGTTTGTACCCATCCTAACAGACCATTTTACATTCCATTTTCAACCAACCCTTTTTATAAGGAAGAAAAGTGTGGGTAAGGGGTTTGGAATTCAGGGGAAAAGTTAATCAGATAAAAAGGTGCAGCATTCTTTCATCTGTGCCCTGGGCAGTGGTCTTTGTGTGTCCTGGGGAGTGGGCATCTCACCCTGGAATGGAGCACCATGGCTCAGATACCATCTTGATTGCCTGCAGTCCTCCTGCGGCACAAAGGTGGAGCTGCTTACGGTCTTTGGGAGTTAAGGTGGGTCAAACCTTCAGTTCCTGGAACAGTAGCTTTTTACATACATTGATTAGCAAGCTTATTAGCTGTTAATCTGAAACTAAGTATTTTCAACATTCGAGTCCCCCATCAGGTATGGGATACTTAATAATGAACATTTACACTGCAGAGATGGTATTTGGGGAACAAGATAATGATGAGGGGTTCTGAGGTCTCTGCTCTGGTGCAGCTGTTGTGCCCTGCAGGGTCTGGAAAAGGAGATTACTCTGACATTCCAAAAGTGTGTTATCTTAGATGAAAAAGACAACAGACAGCCTCACTTAAGATTGACATTTGTCAAGGAAGCTACAGACCTAGGACCTGACTACCCATCATGACTTGCCTTTAGTTATGAATTTTTATGTTCAGACCATCCTATGTGGTTCCTTCAGTCTGAGTTTGTAAGGCCCACAACTCGGTCTCCCCTGAGCTTGGCAAGTTTAGTATGTGACCTCTGTTTTGTCTACACCAACATCTATGAAATAACTGAAGGGATTTTGTATTGGTCAAAAAACTTGGCTATGGAAATTTCCAAGCCCAGCACAAAGTAGCAGCCATCTTAGATTGCTTTACAGCTCAGGCAGGGTGCCCCAGGCAAAACACAGGTGGGGGCTAACCTTGGCCTGCACCACCTGGGAAACCCCAGGGCCAGGTGCACCCAGTGAACAGCTACAGACCATGTTGGAGGACCACTGCCCTACCCCCGCACAGCTAATCCTCCATGGAGGGTTGAGGTTGGTGGTCAGTGACCACCACCAGTGCTTACTACAGCTTACTGGCTTGGGAAAATCCTTCCCATTGATCTGCCAACAGCACCCAAGGCTCAACTGGAAGAGGAGGGCGTACTCAGCCCACATGAAGGGTGCACCTCAAGTACCCAGCTTGGATGATAGGGAAGGCTGTGCCACTGGACCCCACAGGACACCTACATTAGGCCACACTACCAAGACATGGAGTCAAAGCAGCACTACCTAATTTATAGTAACAAACACAGGGAGGCAGCCAAGATGAGGGGACAAAGAAACATGGCCCAAATGAACGAACAGATCACAACTCCAGAAAAAGAGCTAAATGAAATGGAGATAAGCAATCTATCAGATACAGAGCTCAAAACACTGGTTATAAGGATGCTCAAGGAACTTAGGGAGGACCTCACCGGCATATATAAGACCCCGTCAGAAACAAAGAATACACTAATTGAAATGAAAAACAATATACAGGAAAACAACAGAGTGAATGAAGCTGAGAATCAATTCAATGATTTGGAACATAAAGAAGCAAAAAACCACCACACAGAACAAGAAGAAAAAAGAATCCAAAAAAAATGAGGATAGTATAAACAGCCTCTGGGACAACTTTAAGAAGCCCAACATTCACTTCATAGGGGTGCCAGAAGAGAAGAGAAAGAGCAAGAAATTGGAAATCTATCTTTAAAAAAAGATAGTGAAAAAAGGTCCCTAATTTGGTGAAGGAAATAAGACATACAAGTCCAGGAAGCAAGAAAGTCCCAAGTATGATGGATGCAAAGAGGCCCACTCCAAGACACATCATAATTAAAAGGCCAAAAGTTAAAAATAAGGAGAGACTCAAAGTAGCAAGAGAAAAGAAGCTGGTTACCAGATGGTTGACAGATGGGAAGGAGGAGGGGAGAATGGGTGAAGTGGTGAGGGGATTAAGAAGTACAAATAGGTAGTTACAGAATAGCCATGGGGATGTGAAGGACAGTATAGGAAATGGAGTAGCCAAAGAACTTACACACATGACCCATGGACATGAACAATGGTGAGGGGATCGACTGAGGGAGTAGGGGGCACTGGGTGGAGGGGGACAAATGGGGGGAAAATCAGGACAATTGTAATAGCATGATCAATAAAAAATATATAATTAAAAAAACTTGGTTGGATTTATAGATTACTCTGGACTGGAAATAAATAAACCCTTTCCTGTCAGTAGCCAGTTTCTTTCAGTCTTCATCTTCTCCAGATCCAACCCACATTTCTCTTAATCAGCTGCTTTTCTTTTTCAGCTGCTTTTCAAAAGCAAACATACCTAGACATGTGGAAAACTAGATAGAACCAAGGCTCTAAAATTTCTCCTGATAATAGAACAAGATCAATGCTATGTGCTTATTAGATGCTTAGGGATTTAAAATTATCATAGAAAATTAATATATTTGTAACTGTAAAGTCAGTTGTGTATTATCTCATTTAGTATGATAAACATATTCAATAGCTTTGCAAGCCAAAAATAATTTTGAATATGATAAAAACCAATGGGTTGTCCACTTTAAAATGGTTAGTTTTATGATATGTGAACTATATCTTAATTTTAAAAAAAGGGTAGGGAGGTGTGTAGATTCTGAGATGGTATAATCTCCAAATATATTAAGTGAAAAGATACAGAATAGTATACATGGTATACTAGCATAGGCTTAAGAAAATATGTTACACACACACTATGCAGACATAAAATACCTGAAAAGAAATATAGAAAACAGTATTTCCTAAAGGGAGGGAATGTGCGGTAGCTGAAAAACAGGGGTGGCCTAAAAGAGAAACTTACCTTTCCAGTATAACATTTTGTACATTTTGAATTTTATATAGAGTGTATTACCACTCTCTCCACCCTTTTTTAGAGAAAATGGAAACTCTGATGTTTTTTCCTGAGACTTCAGTTCTAAGAGATCATGTTCATTTTCTTCTGTAATAAACTTAAAAGATATCCATCCACACATTTGTTCAGATTTATTTATTCTTTAACAACTGAAGCATTAAATGATGACAGTTTTTATTGTCTTTAATACCATATTCATTATACTTGAGATTGTTTAGCTTTCTCGTAGAAAAAAGAAACCCAAACATAAACCTTTACACTGTTCACCTTCTAGTTCTGCAGCACGATTTTAATAAGAAATGTAACTGATAATTGGACAATTTATATGGTGTGGAAAGAGAAATATTAAGAGTGATTCCAAAGTGGCCAGACTTGTAAGTCAAGAGCTCTGATCTTTGATCCATTGCTCAACCCACTTCAATATCACAGTGATATTATTCTCTAGATCTTCTGGTTCATCACTGCGCAGCTGATGCACTATTTCCATCTTGTAGGATGCTAATGCTTCTTCATGAAGAACTTGAAAAATTTCACACTCCATATTATTTGTCAGTTTCTTCTCATTGTAACCCCTAGAAGGTAGAGAGAAGTTAAGCAAACAAATTGGAGTTTTAGGAAACATGCCAGAAACTGGAGACTGTGAAATACACAAAAAAATCAGGCAAAAATACTTCTTGTGTTCTCTTTACCTGTAGAAATAGACTAGCACCTATAAATGAGGGGCTTGACAAGAGGGTTAAACCAAGGATCAATGTTCAGGTTTGTCTGAAATTTTTCCTCCTGACATTTTTGTCAGGCACTCAGTTAGTAAACATATCTGTCTCATAGCTCAAGCCAGATTCTGAGCTATGAGATAAAATAAGAAGTCTATAGTTATAGTTCTAAATTTTAAAAAGAATTAGAGCAGTTATGATATAAACAGATAAAACATGTAGATGGCATATAATATAAAATGAAATGCATTATGATTGAAATAATATACGCTAATTGGGTACTTGATCACGTACATGTATCTCTACCAATTCCAAAGACATTGAAAAAAATAAACTTAAGTAATCTTTAGGCAGATATGTAAATTAGCCAACCAATTAGCTAGTGAAAAATATAAAAAAATTCTG
Source organism: Anoura caudifer (assembly GCA_004027475.1). Classification (NCBI taxonomy): domain Eukaryota; kingdom Metazoa; phylum Chordata; class Mammalia; order Chiroptera; family Phyllostomidae; genus Anoura; species Anoura caudifer. The sequence goes on along the minus strand of PVKU01002999.1, from coordinate 188,280 downwards.
CCCTGGTTGGTTAGCTCAGTAGATTTACAGCATTGTCCCAATACACCAAGATTGCAGGTTCAATCTCTAGTCAGGGCACACAGAAGAAGCAACCAGTGGATGCATAAGAAAATGGAACAACAAATTGATCTCTCTCTCAAATCAATAAACATATCCTCAGGTGAGAATAAAAAAAATCAAAATTAAATGAAACTACTTAAAAGGTGATTAATTTTATGAAAAAACAACCTACAGAGTGGGAGAAAATGTTTGCAAATCACGTATCTGATAAATAACATATGGTCCATGCAACAAAATTTTATTTGGCAATAAAGAACGAATGAAGTGAAGTACTGGTGCATGCTGATAACCCACATTAACTTTGAAAACATCACACCAAGTGAAAAAAAACAGACACAAAAGGCTACATATTGTATGATTTAATTTATATGAGATGTCCAGAATAGGCAAATTTACAGAGATAGAAAGTAAATTACTGGTTGCCTAGGGCTGGGAGAGTGACAGAAAATGGAGTGTGACTACTAATGGGCATGGATTTTCTTTGTGGGGGTGGTGGGCAACGAATATTTTCGAAAACTAGTAGTAGTAATGGATGCACACCTCTGTGAATATACTAAAAATCAATGAATTATAAACTTCAGATGAGTGAATTGTATGGTATGTGAATTTATCACAATAGAGCTGTTTTTTAAAAAAGCAGTTACTTTATTATTACCTTTTCAATGGCTACAAATAAAAAAGACTACCTCTTATTATTTTTCAAACCTTAGTCTTTGGCTATTTACAAAAAACAGTAATTTTTTTTTTTTTTTTTGCCCTGACTGGTGTGACTCAGTGGATTGAGCACCAGCCTGTGAACCAAAGGGTCGCCGGTTGGATTCCCAGTCAGGGCACATGCCTGGGTCGCAGGCCAGGTCCCCAGTAGGGGGTGTGTGAGAGGCAACCACACATTGATGTTTCTCTCCCTCCCTTCCCCTCTGTCTGAAAGTAAAATAAATAAATAAAATCTTTAAAAACAAAAAAAAACAGTAATTTTTAAATAGAATTTTAAAAAACTGTCATTTGGGAAAAAGCCTATCCATTATGGTTCTTTATCACTTCTCTGTTCAAATACGTTGAATGGTTTTTCACTGCCTAGAGAAAAATGATGAAAGTTTCAGGTCTTGTTCCAACCTAACCTTCGCTATATGTCTGCTACTGTACTCCTTTGTGCAAGAATTTTGCAAGTGTCCCATCCACTGGTAGTTAGAGCTGATTTGGTGAGAACCACAAATTCTGAATCTGACCTTAGGCAAATTTCTGGAGTTTTCTTTCCTGAGACTGCCCTCTAAATTCCTCTTAGCACCCCCATCTTCCCACAGCTTGAATCAAAAGTCAGTGGAAAAATGTTTCCTCAAAAATGTATCTTTTTTGGTTATTCTGGAGTGTGACACTCTCTTGGAGGCACTAACTCAAGTATATTGTAAAGACTATGAAATGTTGATTTATCTTGTTAGTTTTTCATAAGCTTTCCCATTCCTCTTATAAGCATAATTTGGGTAATGTTCATTCAATAGCAAAGACTATGTTATTGGCTTGGCTGTTTTCCTAGCAAGGTTTTACTTTAAGGAAAAAGCATATTAAATAGGGTTGCTCTATAGTACATTTTCCTTAAACTCTCAGTTGAGATACTCATTTACACCATTATACAATGCCTGTCATACAAAATGCATCTTTTTCTTTTAGATTCAGAATGTCAGTACCATGCAGATTTGGTTCTTAAGTAGAGACCAAATAAAGTAGTCACAATGGCCAATTTCTGAATCTGAAAACAAGTTCATAGGATACTTTAAGAATTCAACATATTTCCTTTCTTACCTTGCTTTCAGTCTTTCGTACAATACACTGTTATCTGTTTGCAGCACAAAAACTCCATGAAACCAGCGTTCAGGGAAGAAAGAACAACCATGGTAATCAACAATAATTCCACCTTCAGTCATTTGGTTTTCTAACTCATCCACTACCTATAAGAAAGGTGGAGGGAAGAAAAAGATGAATGATTCTTAAAAAAATGTCAACTTTCCTATTAAATTTTTTAAAATTTATACTTTATTTAAAAAATTGCACTTACTCTATCTTCATCTAAAATGGGACAATCATACTCTTCATCATAGCCATCATATAACTGCCCTGAAAAAGATATACACTGGCATGTTAAAGTAGTATTTTCAAAGTAACTTTCAGTAATAGTCAATTAATTCTAGGCTTTAGGAAGGGAAATAAATCATCGATGACTCTTTTAGAGACAAGGGAGGGCACTAACACAATAGATGTCACTGGGTAAGGTGAACAATACTAACAAATTAGAATTTTGTCTAGAGGGAAGCTTGGATGGCCACATATCTGAAACTGTTTTAGCTATCAAAATGGAAACCAACTAAAGAATTAATAATAGCTAATTTCTGAACTTGTGGATGACTAGAAGAGAACAGTGTTAATGTTGGTGACCTCCAGATTAGTGGGAAGAGGTGACACATGGATAGAAACACTCTCACACACATTAACAGAAGGTTGTTTCAAACTTATTAGGCAAAGGGTATGAAACTTATTAAAAATAACAAGTTCTCAATTCCAGCAATGAACCCTCTTGTCACTGGGTTCATTGTCACATCTTCACCGGGTGTGAGGAAGGAGAGTCAGTATCAAGATGCTCCCGAACAGCACTTTTATTTCTAGATTACCAACATCTCCATAATCAAGGGTTAATTGTCCTATTTTATAAGGCAAAACAAGAATGATGGGCAGTTCTCCTGGCTGGGGTGGCTCAGTGGATTGAGTGTCAGCCTGTGAACCAAAATGTCGCTGGTTAGATTCCCAGTCAGGGCACATGCCTGGGTTGTCAGCCAGGTCCCCAGTAGGGGACATGTGAGAGTCAACCACACATTGATATTTCTCTCCCTCTCCTTCTCACTCCCTTCCCCTCTGTCTAAAATAAATAAATAAAATCTTAAAAAAAAAAAAAAAAGAATGATAGACCGTTCTAAATAAGGCAGATTTAAATCTAACATAAGCCCTGGCTGGGTAGCTCCGTTGGTTAGAGCTGTCTCCATACAACAAGATTGAGGGCTCGCCTCCCAGTCAGGGCACATACAAGTATCAATCAATGAATGCATCAATAAATGGAACAACAAATTGATGTTTCTCTCTAAAATCAATAAATAAAAATTAAAAAAAATAAATAAGCTCTAGCCGGTGTCTCAGTTGGTTGGGCATCATCCCACAAACAAAAGGTAGCAGTTTTGATTCCCATGTCAAATGCTTACAAGAAGCAACTGATCTATGATTCTCTTTCTGCCTCCCTTCCCCTCTCTCTATAAAGAAATAAATAAAATGTTTAAAAAATAAAATAACTAATTAAAATGTTAAACCTCTGTTCAATGAAAAATTACATAACTTATAAAAAAGAAAAATAAGACTGGGAGAAATATTTTGTAGTAGGACAAAGGACTGAAATGTAGATTATATAAAGACCATAAAAATCAAGATAAAAAAATAAGTAGCTTAACAAAGAGTAAGAACTCATACAGAATGGAAAAGATAGTAAACATACATGAAAAAAATGTACTTTCCCAGGTGTTAAAGGGGTGCAAAGTGAGCCTTTATATGCCTGTTATGCTAATTAGATATGTACATAGATAGTAAATCAACTCTGACATGTATTTTAAAAATAATTTTAAAACAATTTTTTAAAGAAAAATATGCCCATTCAGATGTTCTCTGTCATTTCATTTCTAATCAGAAAATGATTGTGATGATTAAAAATATTCAACAAAAGGGAAAGTTAAATCTTTATATAACAACTTGATGAAATACTTTATAATTAAATAAAGTTCAAGAAATAAATATTAGGTACTCTGCCTCAGCTGGTATGGCTCAGTTGGTTGGAGCGTCATCCCATAAACAAAAGGTTGCGGGCTTGATATCCGGTCAGAGAACATACCTAGGTTGTAGATTCGACTCCGGGTCTGGGTATGTGCAGGAGGCAACAAATTGATGCTTCTCTCTCGCATTGATAGTTCTCTCTCCCTTTCCCTCTCTCTAAAAGCAAGGGAAAAGCCCTGGCTAGTGTGGCTCAGTGGCGTGAGCACCGGCCTGTGAACCAAAGGGTTGCTGGCCCAATTCCCAGTTAGGGCACATGCCTGGGTTGTGGCATGTTTATATTTTATTTAAAAAAAATAATAGCAAGGGAAAAAATGTCCTCGATTGAGGATAAAAACAAAATTAGTTTTTTAAAGATCTTATTTATTTCTTTTTAGAGAGAGAGGAAGGGGGGGAGAAAGGGAGCATAAAGTCAATGTGTGGCTGCCTTTCATGTACCACCTTCTAGGAACTGGCCTGCACTCCAGGTATGTGCCCTGAGTGAGGATCGAACCAGTGACCCTTTGGTTAGCAGGCCGGCACTCAAGGCACTGAGTCATACCAGTCAGAGCAAAAAAGTTAAAGAAGGAAACCTATATAATTTTATTAACCAATGTCACCTCAATAAATTCAATTAAAAGTCATTTTGATTTTTAAAAAGAGTTGGAAGGAAGCAAATCTCCAGCAGCATGGATACATCAAAGCTACAGCAGAATTTTGGATGAACGATGATTATAACCTGTACCATAGGAAATGAAGAGATGTGAATGGATTCTAAACTTTATTCTAAATTTCCAAAACCAGAAAAATTTGTACTACTTCAGAAAAGTTTCTACTGGAGATCAAATTTATAGTTGTCTATACATAGACTCTTCATCTAGCAAGCATGAAAAGGCTTGCTTTGATTAAATTACCAAAGCTTAAAAATTTTTTCAATTTTCTAAACAAAGTTTTATAACTTACTTAAAGATGTATTACTTGCAGGAAAAAATACTGATTGTGGAGCTAGAGTTGAAAGGCTAAGTTCTTACCTTAAAAGTCTTCCCAGCTGTCATTTGTCAAGCTATAAAGTCATGTTTACTTTTAACTGCCATCCTAGAATTTATACACTATGTGAAAGGTGTTTTTTGAAGATATTGGGATGCTAGTTATCTATTTTGATACTATTGCCAATATTTAAGACATCTCCAGATATCTTCCCTTTGGAAACATATTTACCTCAGTCCAAGAAACTTATTAAGCACAAGATGTTAATTGATTTAGAAGGATAGAGTGTTTTGATACTTGGCCTTTTATGTAGAGAAAAGAGCAATAAATTCTGCTTAGAGAAGTTAACACCAAAGATGTGACATTTGAGGTGGGCTTTTTAAAGAGTTGTTTGTACGGCGGGTAAGGGCATCTACGTGTAAGGAAATGACATGTACAAAGACATGGAGGTGGAAAATTCCTAGCATGATGAAACAGTAGTGCACTGTGGGCAGACTGAGGGGGACAGAGTGGACAGTGGCTGCAGGTATGGCTGAGGGTAGATAGGCGAGTTCATAATCTCCTGTACTTCACTAAGGAGGATGGATGACCTTTATCAGTAAAAAGCAAATCATGTTATTCCCACTCCCTATTTTTTAAGAAATTTATTTATTAATTTGAAAGAGAAATATTGATTTATTGTTCCACTTATTTATGCATTCATTGGTTGGTTCTTATATGTGCCCTGACTGGACATCAAACCTGCAACCTGGGCACACTGGGATGATGCTCTAACCACTGATCTACTCAGCCAGGGTCCCATTCTCTGTTTTTTAAAGGACATGATGGTGTAGAGGAAGAAGGTAAGAGATACTGAAGGAGATTCAGCACAAACGGTTTTGAGAATGGATTAGGGGTACCATAGGAACACACCAGTTGTTTTAGGAACAGGATAGCAGTCCACAGGGATTGTTCAAACTATCAAGATTTAAAGGCCAAATGATCTGTGTAGTGTGTCAGTGTGTTTGCATATGTGGGGGACAGGAATCAGGAATGGGGAAGGTGAGTCAGGGATAACTTCAGAACATGTGCTTTTTAAACATGCTAGTTTGGAAATGTCTGGGTACTATCCAGATGGTTACCTTTAGGTGTCTAGAAATTGGGTTGTTAGTTATAAACTTAAAGAGTCATCAGTAAAAGGGAGTGGCCAGTCCTGAGTGAATGACAGTACTAGAGAGAGGAGAATTACAAGATATCTGCAGTGAAATCATGAGGGAAAGAGGTATATGGTTGGGGGAAAGGATCAGATGCAAAGATTGGGAGAGAACAGTGTTGCAGAGCAAGCGGATAGTCGTTTCAAAGCTTGCAGTGGAAGACAAAGATGGAACACAAAAGAGATTAGAGCAAGGATGGCAAACTTCTGGAAAGGGCAAGGCAATAAATACTTCAGGCTTTGCATGTCAATCTTCAGCTACTGGATCCTATAAAAACAGCAGCAGTTTGCCCACTGCTAGGTTAGAAACAGATCAAGATTACAAGTGTTGAGGGTTCAGCTATGCTTTACAACTTCTATTTGAAATGGATCCAATCAATGTCAATATATTACTTTGTCTGGACCCAGAGGCTAGGAACCTTGAGGCTTCAGACTGAAAAAATGGTGGCAGGAAAATTAAGGATGCTGGTAAAAGTAATTAAATGATTGCATACTGGAAAGGATATCAAGGATATCAATTGAGGAGGATCTGAGACAAGAATAGGGAATGTTGGGAACCGCCCTGCCTAGTTTCAGAAGCTGTAATCCCCTTTGGCTAAGGCCGAGTAAGAGACCTTGCAATCCTAAGCAACTCAGGAGACAAAGCTTATCTTTCTGGCAGGGGCCACAGCTGCCCCCTTTACTTCACCCTGCTTTGCCTTAGGCGGATGACCTGTTAGCCAGCCAATGACAGGTAAGATTCCTCAAGGGAGGGACGACCTAAGACATGGTCATGAAGGGGACCTTGGAGAAGGACTTGGGGGGCTATAGAAAAGGGGGTGATGGACTCTCACCCCTCAGTTTTGACCTAGTCTGAGTCCTCATTCTGTCTGTGAGAAGTCTCCTAATCTCTTGGCTGCCTTACTCCCCCTGCCTGACTTAAGCCTGAAACAATGTGGGAGGGTGGTGCAGCCCTCAGCAGGAACAGGCAGTCCCCTGGGGTTATCAGGCCTAAGAATGCATAAAATCCTGTAAAACCTGCTTTGCTAAGAATGTCCTGTTTTCTGATAAGGGTCCAAGCAGGACATGAGTTAGTTTCCCAAAATTTAAAGTCCTTTAGCTAACTGACTCTGACTCAGAATAAGCCCTCAGAGTTCTTTGTATGGTATCTATGGTTTGAGCCTTACTGCCTGACAAAGATTGATGAGCTTTATCTGTATTCCTCTGCAAAATGAACCCACTAAAATCTGAGGAAAAGGTTCCTGGCCCTTCTTTGAGAGAGAGATTGGCCACCTTTCCTCCACAAGCAGATCATGTCTTGGTAGACTTATTCTCATTCACAGCAGACGGGGGCTCTGCGGCCAAAGCTCTCCCACAAGGGGTAAGAAAAGCATTCTTAGTTACACAATGTTTAGGACTCCTGACAGTTCTGTTAACCTTAATTTCCCAACTAATTTTCCCGCCCAGGTTCCAGTGACATAAGGATCTCTTAAAAATATATTTAGCACTTGAACAATACAGGGATTAGGGGGACTAACCTCCTACAAACTCAAAAATCCATGTATAACTAGTCAGCCCTCCACATAAACAGATTCCCAACCATGGAGCTGAACTGCGTATGTCAACTGAAAAATCCATGTATAGAGGGATCTGTGCAATTCAAACCCATGTTGTTCAAGGGTCAACTGTAATACAGCAATCCAATGATTATTAGGATGGCTACAGATACTCATTTAGACATCTGTTTAAAGCCAGTTTTTTTCTTTAAAGTCTCATTTATAGCAGAGCTTCTCAACCTCAACTACTATTTTGAACTTGATAATTATGGGAGTGGAAGGTGCAAACTGTGGGATATTCAGCAGAATCACTGCCCTCTACACATCAGATGTCACTAGCAATTCCCCAAACCCCAGTGTGACTACCAAAAATGTCCCCTGAAGGGTATAATCACCCCCACCTGAGAACCACTATTTTATAGATGACTGCACAGCTTTCCTCATATGTATATCACCATTTGATAAAAAATGACAACGCTAGATGTCTCAGAATATTTTCTAATGATTCTCAGATATAGTCAAGTGGCATTAAGAAAAAATCTGGTACATTATGAGAAATCTTATAAAGTACCTCACCCAACACCACATCAAGTCAGACCAGACATCTTTTATGTGGCATTATATGAGGGAAACATACTTTTCCTTTAAGGATTAAATTTCATGTCATCAATAAAATAGTTGAGACTACACACCATTCGGTGGACACACAACTGGTTAAAATGGTGTGAATACAAGTAGGAGAGGACCCAATGGTTCTAGTGTTACTGTTCCTTGTAATGCTATTCCTGTAGATAATATAATAACTTCATTAAGTTTAGACATGTTAAATTGAGTAGGTGAGAACTGGAAGACATGACTGAAAATGACTATTGTGATTCTGAAATCACTTGCCAGATACTGTCAAGTTCAACAGGCAAAGAAACAAAACCAGATTTCACATAAGTATAAAATGAAGACTTTCTAGCTATGTACAACAGCAAATAATGAACTGAGTTTTATTAACTATAATTTAAATGCCAGACCTGGATTAAAACTAAAAGCATGGTAGTGACTTATACCAAGAATATGGCAAAGTTGCCCTGGCTGGTATAGCTCAGTGGACTGAGTGTGGGCCTATGAACCAAAGGGTTGCCAGTTCAATTCCCAGTCAGGGCATGTGCCTGGGTTGCAGGCCAAGTCCCCAGTGGGGGAGATGCATGAGAGGCAACCACACATTGATGTTTCTCTCCCTCTCTTTCTCCGTCCCTTCCCAGCTCTCTTAATAATAAAAAATATATAAATATATATATGGCAAGCAAAAATGTACAGAACTGGCCTGCAAAAGGGATACTGAAAAAAAATTTTTTAATTTATTTGAGACAAAGGGAGGGAGGAACATCAATTTGTTGTCCACTTATTCATTCATTGGTTGATCCTTGTATGTTCCCTGATCGGGGATTGAACCCTCAATCTTGTCGTATTGGGATGACTCACTAACCAGAGCTAAGTAAGTTACCGGGCCAGAGCTAAAAATTTTAAAGTGGGGAGATACTGGGAGACACATGAGGGTTCATAAATATACCCAAAGGGATAGAAAAATGGGACCTAGGAAGAACTTGGGCAGTTAAAGAAGATAAATCCAAACAGATGAGGATTCACTGTGAATCAAGGTCCTGATCCACTATTCTCTCCAAAAAGGAAACATGGTTATACTTTCATAGTTTGAGAGAATGGAGCATAAGAATGACTTATACACCAGAGATCACACGATGATTTAAACATCTGAAGGCATTAGAGATGACACTCTAGTGGTAATGAATAGATTGCAACAATTGAAGTTGTTACAACTATTATTTCTGTTGGTGATGAGGGGTAAAATAGCTTCTAAAATGTAACTGCCAAAGTACGAACAATCAAATTGATGAATAGCAACTTTATTTCTTACACTTAAAGGCCGATGAAAAACCATTAGAAATTCTATTAAAGAAAATACAGTATCTTAATTAAAAACTATGGTAACTATATTTAGTCATTAAATACTATTTAAATTTTCTAAAACACAACTTGAAAACCCCCAGCATGCATGTTTAATCTTAGTACAGTGGATTCAAGATCAAGTATATGTTACATGCATCAAAGCTAGATTACAAATTATCATAGTCATCATCATCATCATCATCATCGTCATCGTCGTCACGTTTTCGTTTCAATGCATTTGATGATTCACTGGCAGTATTTTGTGATGATACCATATTAGTGGTAATAAGAATGTTTTTGGACCCAATTAATGATGGATTAATCAGAACATTCTGAACTGCTGATGTTGCAGGAATTGATGCTTTTACAGCTGGGGACTGTGAAGTGGGCATCTGTACCGTAAACCTTTGCCCTGTGAGGGACATCGGAGTCCCTACTTTAGTTGAAACTGACATGGTTTGTGGGGTTGGTGTGCCAAGTGTGGGAGTACTTGGTCTGCTAGTAACTGAACCAACACTTAACCGTGGAACTGTTATTCTTCCTGCAGAAGCAGCTGCCTTTTTTTGTAAAGACTTAAGTCTGTAGTTTGGAGCAGTCAAACAGTATCTATCAGGTGGCAATCTAGGGCCTGAATATGGCTTGATCAATGGCAAAGGGGTTTGATTTCTTTGCCTGGCAATATCTAATAAAAAATCTCTTGGGGGAGGAGAGGTGAAAGACTGATCAGCACGGCACTGGATTGCCAATCGCACATCATCTGCATCAACAGTGGCTTTTTTAGCATGGCTTGAATAAATTTTCGCATCATCTAGAATTGTGGTCACATATCGGAAGGCAAACTCCAACATCTGATTTATAACTCTTGGTTCATATTCTGTAATCCCCATATCCTTCAGGATTTGTGCCATCATCTGTGCATCTTTCGGCATGCTCTTGGGAGAAGCCATCTTGCCAGACTCCATGATATCCGGTGATCAGACTTTAGATTATTTAAAAAAAAATGTACATTAGATCAAACCTGAAATAGTTACTTTAGTAGCAACTGTCAGGAACGTAAAAAAAAATTTTTAAATGTTACATTTTTTAAAATATTCCAACTTTAAAAATATATTAAATGCTTTTATTTTTAATGAGGTATACTTAAGTTCCCTTTACTTAAATTTATTGAGTTTCCACCCTGTACAAATTATAGAATATAAACAGATGAAGACACAATAAGAGAATGATACAGACTGGAGGAAAACAGGATAAAAGAAGTAAAAACATGTATCACTTTAGAATACGTGCAATATCATGCAGACATGCAACTATTAAATTAATATAGGAAAATATCATAAGATAATCATGTCCTACTACCTGAGTTCAGAATACTCTTTCCTTCCAGTGAGATCAATATAATCAGTTCTATAGACCGGCTTGGTCTCACCTGATCCTTCACGTGTTCACCCATCTCAAAACATTCACCCCCCTATTCTAAGTCCAATCAATCTCTTCATGAAAACCTTCCCAATTATTACTATCCACAAGAACTGCTAGCCAATCGGGGGGCAATGTAATGGTCAAAATAACTAGGACACAGCTTTAGACACTTAATACTGCGGTACCTTGATACTCGTTGTTACTGGTAATTTGTTCCGGAACTTGTGATGAATGCTAAAAATGACAAGTACCAAACGACAAAGCATTTTCTCTTGCAGGTTGACATCGTGACTCACACAAGTTCTAGCAAGTGCAACAAGTCCCAAGCAGGCACCGAGGGCTGAAACATTTTTTTCTGATCAAAATGCAATGAGTACAGAGTTTGATGACTTCTGAGGCTGACAAGTACTCAGGTATGGCTGTACTTTCTATTATTATTGGTCCCCAACACAGCATAAATTCCTTCATGGCAATCTTCCTCTGCTTTTTGTACTTTCTCACAGTATAGTACGAACACTCGATTATCTCTCTCTTTAAAAACAACACCAAAATGTCCCTTACCTTCTTGAGCTAAATCACCCACATTAACGTATTTCAGTTCTGATCTTGCTGCAAGTTCTTTGCCTAGTGTTGTTTTTCCGACCCCTGGTGTACCTGTAAGACAAGCCACAGAAAATATTACTCATGAAATATTATTTGAATTTAGCCACCTACCTGCCCTTCTTAATATTTCTAAACAACTGAAATGAAAAGTCTCATAATTAGCGACACTATTTGAATTAACATACCCAAAGCCTGTTGGGTATCAGACTCTCACCCAGTGTATCTGATTCTGCCAGAAGTAAGGGTTGGGCAACTCTGATACCAGTTCACAGCCCTCTTGCCAGCACTGTGGAAATTCCCAGAGTAAAACTAGCTATCTCAAATAAATTACTATCTAATTTTTTAAAATTAAGAAATTGTTCACAGAAAAAAAATTAAGCAGTATGAAAATCTCATTTCCTCTAAGGAGTCCCTATAGTCTTCCTTATAAACAAGATTCTTGAAGTCCTATGCGTGTGTGTTTGTGTAAACATTCACACATATGTACATTCCGTAGAACACTGCGAATGTATGTACCAATATATAACACACACTGTACATTCCCTTGTACATACATAGCACTGTTACAGAATAGCAGTACTACACACTGTTCTTCACATTACCTTTTTAATATCTACTGGGTTTCAAGATAATCAAATGCATAATTTTCAGCTGTTCACGTTTAATGCCACTGAACAAAACTCAATTACAACCCAAGATAACAAGAATAAATCAAATCTCTATATACAAGACAATAACATCTACCTTAAGTTTCCCTACAATACACCATATCTGAATCCTGGACACACCATGTTTTCAATAAAATGCCCACATACAAATTTTTGACAATATGGCTTAATATTAAAAACCAAGACATTGACTGACCCAATTTCGATGCTGTGCTATTTTCCCCTTAAGGAATCTTAAAGGCTAAATGTTAATTTGTTGGGATTAATTTGCAGCTCTCAGACACAGGCAAAAATTGTGCGCGGCCAACAAGCTTATGTTTTCTTAAACAATAAAAACTTTATAGCTCCCCCCCCCCAAAATAGCGTCTCCGTTAATCAGCACTTTAGTACTCCTCACATATAACAGGTTCCTCCGAGTATGGATCCAAAGAACCAGAAGGGCCCCCACCGGAACGTCACGTCTCTGTACGAGAAACAACCAGGTGTACTCAGGAAATGGATTTGTTTTCTTCTTGGAAGAAAAAAAGTCTCTGATGCTAACTCAACAAACACACACAGCAAATTAATCACCATACGCCACAAACACCCGAACTCTCTTACCAAAAGCAGGCTCTCAGATACAAAAGAAAAATGAAAGACCGCCCACTAAGGCCTAAAAACTAGGCATCCACCAGTAACGGACCTACTAATGTGACCTAAAAGCCAGACAACCCAGCCAAATAAAATACAGTCAACATCCACCAAACAAAAACCAGGTTTAGAAAGATTAGTCAGCTTGCCAGAAAAGGGAGCTGGGCAAGTTTACCCCTCTCCACCACACCAAGCAGCCTCCGCCAGCAGCACAGACGTTCCGCAGAGTGGCCCCTCCCCCTGCCACGGTCACGAGGGCTGGGTCTGGGGACCTCACAACTGCTAGGCCACGTGGCCTTCGACTAGCCTGGGAACAAAACACTGGGCGCCCGAAGCTCCAGAGAACTTCGCGTCCACACCTGACCCAACTCTCCAGCCCCTCCCCGGCGCGCGCGCGCGCTCTAACCGGTGAGAAGGATGTTCGGAAGCAACATGGTCCTCACCGCGAAGGCTCTGCAAACCCCGGCGCAAGAGCTCTAAACAAAACCGGAAGGGGCCGGAAGGGGCCGGATGTGGCGGGCGGCGGCAAGCGCCTTTGGCCCCGAGGGCCCTGTGCCGCGCTCTGGACTCATCTCCACTTTCCAGCCACCAACCCTTGGTTACCTGGCCTACTATGATGCACTTTCATTGCAGGGTCCGAGGCAGGGAAATGGAGGCGAAACCACGATTCGAGTCAGGCAATGCGCTGGATGCCTAAGTCACCCTCTCTTTTGGTTGCCCCTGCCTTTCGACCCGTGTCGTGAAAGCGCCGAAGAGCAAGGAAAGTCCCCAGTAGGTGGGACTTCCGGGCGGCTCTGCGCTGAGCCCAGGTAGGGCGGGGTGGCTGCCTTTCCACCTGGAGCAGTGCCTGTGCTCCTCCGCTCCTCTCCGCCCACGAGGGTATGCAGCTCCTGGCAAGTAAGGCCGCCCCGGTTGCGGCTGTGGTGTCTGTAATTGTCTGAGAGACGCGAGTCCATTTCTGTGTTCACGCTTTCCTGGATCGTTGCTCCTCCTGCCCACCTGCCCTTGTCATTTGGAAATGAGAAGGGTGGGGGCGCAAACCTCCGACCTGGAGCCAGGGCACACGACCCTATCTCGGCTATCCCCTGATTAGCCGCCTTACGTTGCACGACTGTCTGAACTTATTATACCCTCTGCGGTGTGTAGGGTGGTGTGGGTCTGCTGGAAATACTCTCGAAGTTCTCTTCTACCTCTGACATCTCATTTCAGGAACGTGGCATCATCGGGGGCAGTTACCTGTCTTTTAAAGGAGGTAGTTGTCATTGTCAATGAATGATTTGGAGTCCTTACTCTAACAGCCTGCGTCTTTCATTTTGACCTGCCAGCTATATTTACTCAAATAGGTGTTTTTTCCACCTATGTACCTCTTTAAAATTCCAAAACAGACTTCTTTAATTGCGAACGATTTATATGTGTACGATTTATTCTCTAGTGTGTAGAAGTATTTACACATTATGTGCGCCTACAAACTGTAAGAGTCCAATGTACCTTCCAATTTATAAGTTTATAGACCGATCCCTTTGGCTAACTTAAAATTGGTGAATTTACTAGTTTGTATAAACACTGAAGAATTTTGAAAGTCAGAAAACAGTGCTGTCAAAAATTTCCTAATATGTTTAAATAAGGAAACCAGTTATAGGAAAAATTTACAGTAAGATTTAAAGTCTTTGTCCAAAGTGAGTGATAAATTTGAATTCATTGTGTAGAGGTTTTTTTAAAAAAAAATTTGGCAGTGAAAAGCTTCACTTGATTTAAAACGAGGGAATTTTAATTTTCTGTATAAAAGCTGCACAAATAATATTGTCTAATTTTTCTTAATAACAAAAGGTAGGTGCAAAATATGTGGTTTTTCTGTTTTCTCTAATTATTGAGTTCATATGAAATACTTTATAGCACCATGAATAAGATTATTTGACACAAGTTATAGTCGTTAAAATTGAATTTTATTTTAGCATTTTGATACTTGCATCTATGTTTATTATGTTCTTTCTTACTGGTCTTGAGTGTTAGCATTATGCTGTTGATTATATCATATGTATTAATTGCTATCCTCACAGTTTTTTTTCTTAAAAGAATTTTTTTTGTTGATTTGAGAGCTAGAAACACTGATTTGTTTGTTGTTCTGCTTTAGTTGTGCATTTATTGGTTGATACTTGTATGTGCCCTTATGGGAGATCAGACCCACAACCTTGGCTATCAGGGTGATGCTCTAACCCACTGTGCTACCTGGCCCGTATCTGAGTTTTTTCTTAATTGAGAATTTTTTTTGTTTGTTTCCTAGGTGAATTATACTTTAATATACTACAGGTTGTATTCTATGGATGGGAACTATTAAAGTTTATAATGTCAAAAGCTTTTCTTAGACGAAAGGTATCTTCCACAAAGGTATGATACACTAAAATGGTCATATAATTGCCCAAAAAGATTTACATTTTTGTACATGTTCTTAATGATTTATTACTGCTATCAGTGTAATGGTACCCAATATCTGTTGTAATTAGTGATCTAAGAAGTCTCATAACATGTTGTTAAACAACTGTACGCTGAAAGTACAACCTTAATTTTGAAAAAATATTTACAATCATAGTGACAAAGAAAAGACTAAACACTCTATAATTAAAGAGCAGTAGAAGAAAAGAAATGTATGAGTTGTAGTGGTGTTAAACTTTAACAAGTCCTGCCTCTTAGAAATCATAAGGTTCAGTGAACTAGTGCTCAGCAAGGTTAGGAGGCAAAGTAGGATGAAGGTCAGATAGTATCATACTCAGATTCAAAGAGCTGCTTTCCTAGTGGTTGATAGGATTTAAATTTTTTTTAATTTATTTTTTATTTTTTAGATTTTATTTATTTATCTTTAGAGAGTGGGGAAGGGAAGGAGAAAGAGAAACATCAGTGTGTGGTTGCCTCTTGTGCATCCCTTGCTGAGGGCCTGGCCTGCAATCCAGGCATGTGCCCTTACTGGGAATCAAACCATGACCCTTTGGTTCACAGGCCTGCATTCAATCCACTGAGCTATACCCACCAGGCCTAAAATTTATTTTTTAGAAAGAGGTGAAGGGAGGAAGAAAGAGAGGAAGAGAGAAACACCTATCAGTTGTCTCTCGCATACCCTCAACTGGGGACCTGGCCAGCACCCCAGGCATGTGCCCTGACTGGGAATCCAACCAGTGACCTTTCTGTTCTTCGGATGCTCAGTCCACTGAGCCACACTAGCCAGGGCTGCTTTATCTTTGATCTTAAGTAAATGACTTAACTTTGCTGTTTCTCTCTCTCTCTTTTTTTTCAGTAAATGTGAGTCCAAATTTATGTCAGAAATAAAGCCATAAAATCTGTATGTAACATGTAGATCAGAATTGCTATCAAAAGGGCTACTATAACATAATTTGTATGTACTCTTAAAAATAGAGGAAAGGGACCAAAATTATAGTAATAGTGACAGTCTTTTGAAGAGGAGGAAATGAATCAGGTAGCTATGACTGAAATTTTTTCCCTGAGTTTTCATTTCTTTATCCATGACTGATAACATTTCTAACACTCTGTCCTTAAAAGAGGAGTGAATATAATCAAGACATAATTACAAATTATTCATAGTATCAGGATTCTTAAATTATATCCTCACAAAGTCTTAAAGTTAATAGGGATTGCTTTGATGTATGAAATGTAATGTGTTAAACTGGTTAAGATGGCACTATTCTCACTGTTGTACATAGTTAAAGTAATGTTTCTCTATTTCGTCTTGCTTTTTTTGATAGGTATTTTAAATATTTATGTTTCAGTACTATATGAGGTTTTAAATAATCAGACTACTCTTTGTCCTGGGAAGATTACATTAATAAAAACAATTAAATCTGTATTCTATATTCCTTTGTATAGTATTCATCATCACCATGGTCGAGTAGACAAGTATGCATTTGAACTTACTATAAAGTACAAAAATAACTAATACATATGGAATTAGTTTTCTTCTTTTTTATTCTCACCCAAGGATATGTTTTTTTAAATTGAATTTTAGAGAGAGAGAGACATCTATGGGTTGCCTCTCGTATGTGCCCCAACTGGGGATTGAACCCACAACCTTTTCGGTGTATGGAACAATGCTCCTACTAACTGAGCCATCTGGCTAGGGCTGGGATCAGTTTTATTAACAGAGCTAACTTTTGAGATTTTTATTTTAAATATTACAAATATATATATTTTTAACAGTTAAATTATATTGGGAATAGATGCAAAAAATGTAATAGTATTTATGTGATTTTTTTTTCAGGTAACAGATTGGGTAGACCCATCATTTGATGATTTTTCAGAGAACACAAGCATCTCTGCTATTACTGCCACATCATTAAGTGTGAATAACTCAAGTCATAGAAGGAAGAGTGTGCCTTCCACATTAGAAAGTAGCACATTGCCAACTAGGAAAAGAGGAACACTGTCTTCCTCACAACAGATATATGCTCTAGAAAACTCAAAAAAATACCTGTCTGAAAATGAACCATGGGTGGATAAATACAAGCCAGAAACTCAGGTACTACATAGCATACAAACATAATTTTATTTTAGGAAGGAGAAGGATGTGCATTTTCGGGTTGTTATTCATAAAATCTTGCTAAATGAATTGGAAAAAAATAATTTCAGGGTTTTTATTTTATATTCTAAGGTTCAGAGTTTTTTCTACAGTTATTCTGAAGTGGTACCATTGGTTGTCTTACATTAAATTTAACACAAATGTAGAATTGATCTATTTATTTTATCTATTTATTTGTTTATTGCTAAATGTAATACCCCTTGCTATTTATTTCATTGCCGAAATATATTACAGGATTTTTAAAAATTTTATAATCCAAACCTCAAATTTTCAAATAATGGCATCAGTTCTTAAGTGTAATGAACCTTTTTTTTATCATGTTAATTGTTTGCTAGTTTTAAAATGTTTAGTTTAGTTTAACCTGCACTGATGTACCAAAAACCCTGGAGTTAAAATGTTTTATTTTAAACTTGAAATTTTTAGCATGAACTTGCCGTGCACAAAAAGAAAATCGAAGAAGTTGAAACATGGTTAAAAGCTGAAGTCTTGGAGAGGCAAACAAAACAGGTAAATAAAAGACATATTTTAAACATTTAATACCAAATATTTCTGTCTTATCAGTGGTTTTAAGAAGTTAAACTTTTATGAAGATTTTATTCAAATAAATCCAGCTCACTAGCCATGGAAAGCTTTCTGATCTTACTACTTCTGGCCACACTAAAAGATTCTGAGACTTGAGTTTTCCCTGTACCTTTATATCTCCTTTTCACTCTTATGTCCTGTCATTAACGTAAAGCACAGTAAACCAGTTCAGGTGCTAGTATATCTCAACACGGAAATAAGCAGGCAAATTACGTATTAGTTTTTGTACTAAATATAGCCTAAAACAGTCATTATTCATTTATGTTGATGTTTTTTGTTTCACTTCCTAATACCACAGTTACTCTCAGCCCTCAAGCTAGAATATTCTTCTCTCTCTTTTTTAAAATTTTTCTAATTTTGAGGTTCTTCAAGCATGAACATAGAATGGTAAATTAATACATGGACTCGAGTTGAACAGTTTTGTAAGAATACTTTGTAAGTCACGGTGTGTATTTTATATTGCATTATATCAGGAAATATGTCTGGTTCTGCTGTATTTGACGTGAAGTTTGATCACTAGATTAAGGAAGTGTTAGTCAAAAATCTTCATTATAAAGCAATTTTCTGTTGCAACTGGCACATAATGTATGGGGAGGAACTTTGGCAACAGGTGGGTGCCCAGCTCCCCAGCAGTCTTTCACTTAAGTACTTTAGCATCCATTTTCTGTCTGTCCTGTATGTGTTTTCACACTAAACCAAGGGGTTAGATCCAAAAGCTAGACATGATTCAAAAGAGCACCTGTGGCCATTGGAGGCAACTGAAACACTGACTGTTTCATCTCAACATTGAAAATTTAAAGGGAATTTTTTTTCAAGATTTTATTTATTTTTAGATAGAGGGGAAGGGAGAGAGAAGAAGAGGGAGAGAAACATTAATATGTGGCTGCCTCTCGCGTGCCCCGAGCCTGCAACCCAGGCATGCTCCCCTACTGGGAATTGAACCAGGGATCCCTTGGTTCACAGACTCATGCTCAGTCCATTGAGCTACACAAGGCAGGGTGGGCATGATTTTTTAAAATCACATTTAGTGTGTGAGGGAATATTATTGGGACCTATAGTCTATAGTTTCTTTAGAGTCCTGTCTTCTAAATATGTTTCTTAGTGCACATTTTTAAAAAAATCTAATATCCAAACTGTTTTCCCCTTAGAATAGTATACTTGTATAATATTAAAATATGTAATCCAAAGAGTTCTGTGTTAAGATAAAATTTTATGAGTTCAGGTAACCTCTAAAAATATTTGTTTCAAATGTTACTTCCTTAATCCAGTTGAGGTTAAGTTGTTTCAATTTGGCTACTAAGTAGTCCTTGGGAGGGGCATAATGTAAAAATTGAAGAATTAGTAGAAGCTACACTTACAGGTCAGGAAATAAGATTATCTTATTTTATCTAAAGCTCGTTTGCTCCATCTAGCATTATTGTGAAATGTAGTGTGCTTATACCAGATATTCAATAAATATTTGTAGAATTAATTAGTATTTAGAAAGATTCAAACATAATATTCTAGTATTCCAATGATTTTGATTCTTAATTAATGTTTGTGTTTGGTTTTAGGGTGGATCTATTTTATTAATAACAGGGCCTCCTGGGTGTGGAAAAACAACAACTATAAGAATACTATCAAAGGAGCATGGTATTCAAGTACAAGAGTGGATTAATCCGGTTTTACCACAGTTCCAAAAAGATGATTCCAAGGAGATCATGTTTAATCATGGTAAGGTTTATTATGAAGGAAATGGAAATACTGGAAAAAGCCTGTGCTTAATTGAAGGGCATTTGAAACAAACTCCCCATCCATATCCTTAAGATTCCTTTTTTTGGTGTATGTTCTGTAGACAAAGGTGTATATTGCCTCTCCTATACTAGATTGCCATCTGCTCACTACCAGCTGCTTTACAAAGTCAGAGTAGCAACCAACTGAAACTATATGAGAGCATTTTCTCCCCTACGTCCTAGTTTTCAGAGAGAAGTAATTTTAGGAGAAGGAAAGGAACCAGGTCTCCAGTAGAAGAGAAGAGGATTCTTTGAGGATTAAGTCTTAACTGTTTTATTAGATAATAAGTTAATCTCTTTGTATTATTTGTATATATTTTTTCAGGTGCAGGCTAGAAAATTAAACTATATAAATAAAACTTTTTTTGTTCTAAATAAATCAAGCTTTAAGAAATATTAAAGGAGCTTGTCTCCAAACAAAGGAGAGAACTTAGATCAGACCTGTGTGAATCAAATTTAGTAAAAGCATAAGGCAAGACTGTTTTTGGAATTGGGAAGGAGGCCTTAAGACAAACACCCAAAGATGATAATGGTACCAGCCCTGGCTGGTGTGGCTCAGTGGATTGAGCACTGGCCTGTGAACCAAAAGGTTGCTGGTTTGATTCCCAGTCAGGGCACATACCTGGGTTGTGGGCCAGATCCCCATTTGGGGGGTGTTTGAGAGGCAACCACATATTGATGCTTCTCTCCCTCCCTTTCTTCCTCCCTTCCCCTCTCTCTAAAAATAAATAAATAAAATCTTCAAAAATTTTACTGTTTAAAAAAAATAGTAATGTACCAATTTAAAGATGTGGTACATAATCATTTCATATGTATGCTTAAATACTCCAACACAATCATTTTTAGCTTTCATAGTTTTTATTGTTACTATAACTAAGTTAGGGGTAGCCAAATCCCTTAGGTCACTTTGAAGTGAAAGTTGTTCTGTAGAAGGAAAATTTTATTGTTTTTAATTTTTATTTTAAAGATTTTATGTATTTTATTTTTGAACCAGCAACCTTTTGGTTCACAGGCTGGTGCTCAATCCACTGCGCCACACCAGCCAGGGGAAGGACAGATTTATTTTAATGTGGAATATTCTTTAAAAATCCCTTCGCTGATATTTTCTTTAGTGTGCTCTGTGCATATTATATCCTTAGTATGTACACTCTTTATGTTACTAGTATCCTGAATTCCTAAAATTTTACTGCTTTTTAAACAGGAACATTACTTTTGAAAACATCCAGCAAGTCTTCATAAATAGTCTTCTATAAGAAAAAAGGCTTCCATATGGAGAATTTCCCATGTTGCCAAGTTTACTGATTAGTCATTCTACTTTTGTTGTTAAACCTTTATTATTGAAAATATTTTATTTATAGTCACACACTCATTTGGAGAGTCTTTACTGTGTACACCAAGTCCTAAGTACTTTTACATTTGTGTGGAATGACAGCTGTGTTCTGAAGTGCATTGATTCCACAGCACATTCACTGGTGTGGAACAACTCCTGATGTTTGTGACTCTTGCCTTTTGAAACAGATATCCTATTTTAAATTTGAACAGTTTTGCCTGTTTTAAATTTGAACAGTCTATAGTATTGTGAGCCCTTCTTGCTTGTGTATTAATTGGTGTATATGTCTATATGCATAACATTGATGTATATATAAGTTGTTGAAAATAAAAGGGTTAAATATGTTCCCTTTCAGAGTCAAGCTTCCATGTATTTCCCTATCAGTCTCAGATAACAGTTTTTAAAGAGTTTCTACTAAGAGCAACAAAATACAACAAACTACAAATGGTTGGAGATGATCTGAGAACTGATAAGAAGATAATTCTGGTTGAGGTATGTACAACTTTTGAAAACCTTCAGTAACTGTAGAGTAAACAATTGCAGGATATATTTTGTATTAGTAGTGGTAAAATATAACATAAAGCTTTAAGATATCAGAAACCTAAAAACCTATTCAGTTAAGTTGAATAGAATAGCGTTAGGTTAATGGGCTTTAAAAATTTAACGGCTTAAGTATAGAAAAGCAAAATAAATATTTGGAAAATGATGTCTTAGTGAAAATACTCTTAACTAGTAATCACCTTAAGAAATTTAATGCAAAAATTGGATTTCCCATTGATGGATATGACTGTTGAGGATATCAGCTATTTCATATTTCCCTTCTATAAAAGTTCTGGCTACAATACATTGAACAGATAGCATTTTTTCCTGTCTTGGTAAATATAAACCTGAAAATAAATTTACATAGGAATAAAACTGAACAGGTATTTGTCATGCATTTTCAATAGGATTTACCTAACCAGTTTTATCGAGATTCTCATCTTTTACATGAAGTTCTAAGGTGAGTTTCAGTGAAGCTTTCTAAAATTCCAAATTAAATGATAAGGGGCTTAAATTTTAACATTGCTATATTTTGTTTTTTTAGGACGTATGTACAGATTGGTCGATGTCCTCTAATATTTATAATTTCTGATAGTCTCAGTGGAGATAATAATCAAAGATTACTGTTTCCCAAAGAAATTCAAGAAGAATGTGCTATATCAAACATTAGGTAAGAATGAAATTTCTGCTTAAGATGTTAATGTACAAATTATATTTTTAATCATTTAACCATTCTCTTATATAAAACTTTGACAGTTTCAACCCTGTGGCACCAACAATTATGATGAAATTTCTTAATCGAATACTGACAATAGAAGCTAATAAGGTAAGTTTCTTAAGAACTCATTAATTTGAATCTTTTAAAAGAGTTTATTTATTTTTAGAGAGAGGAGAAAGGAGGGAGAAAGAGAGAGAGACATCAGTGTAAGAAAGAAACAAAGATCGGTTGCCTCTCATATGCACCCTGATCTGTGACCAAACATGCAGTCCAGGCATGTGCCCTGACTGGGTATCAAACTGGCGACCTCCTGCTTTGCTGGATGACAGCCACCCAACTGAGCCACACTGGTCAGGGCTTGAATCTTACATTGTAATTTTACAAAACCAAACTTAAGAGGTATTATGTAAACTTGAGTTGGAGACACATACTATTTCGGTTTTTAGAATTAAAAAATTTTATTACACTTATAAGGCATACCATCTTGGAAAATGTAGGAACTACTGATTTTAAAAATCCTTCACCTTTTCTACTATTAAACTTAGCTTTCTCTTTAACATTGAGGGCAATTTCCCTTTATTTAGCTTAATATTCTAAGTAGCACCTGTAATCAAGAAATTGTTTCCTGGCATCTAGGTACATTAGTCATCAACAGTCCAACTCTGCTTTTATCCTGTTGACACTTTTTTTGTGTGTGTGGTTAAAAAACACATAATAGCCCTGGCTGGGTAGCTCACTTGGTTAGAGCATCATCTAGGTATTCCAAAGTTGGTTTGATCTCCTGTCAGGGCACAACACAATGAATGCATAAATAAGGGGAACACTTCAATGTTTCTCTATCTCTCTCTCCCTTCCCCTCTCTCTCTAAAATCAATAAATTTTTTTTAAAAAATCACATAATGAAGTTTACCATGTCAATAATTTTTTCTAGCTTTATTGAGCTATAACTGATAAAACATTACATAAGTTTAAGGTATACATGTGTTGATTTGATATATTTAGGTATTGCAAAATGATTGCTACCATGACATTATCTAACATCTCCATGACATTATGTAATTACCATTTTTTTTTGTAGTGAGAGCATTTTCAAATATATAATACATTGTCATATTATTATTAACTATACGATCTTACGCATTTTTAAGTGCCTAGTTCAGTAGTGTTGGCATACTAGCATTGTTGTGAAACAACTGCCGTCACTTTTAATACATCATTTTTTCTATTGTTCACATCAAGGAGATGTTAAAATAAATAGATGGAACTTCTACATTTATGGTTCTAGATCTTACATGAAACATCGTTTTTTTTCCCCACTGCTGGGATCAAAGGAATTGAAGGAAATCTCCAAGGGAGGGGTTGTTTTGAAGATTAAACAAAATAATGTGTGTAACTTTAAATATTGAAAAATCAGAAACAAACTGAGTCCAATAATGATGCAGTTACGTGGGTGAGCTATTATGTCATTCGTGTTTTGAGAAAATTTGGTGATATTGGAAAATACAATTTAATGTCAAGTTAAAAATGACAAGATGTAAACTTGCATCATAATGCTTACAGTAGAAATGACTTCAGCCCTGGCTGGTGTAGCTCAGTGGGTTGAACATGGGCTACAGAACCAAAGGGTCGCCAGTTCGATTCCCAGTCAGGGCACATGCCTGGGTTGCAGGCCAGGTCCCCAGTGGGGGCCACATGAGAGGCAACCACACATTAATGTTTCTTTCCCTCTCTTTCTCCTTCTCTTCCTCTTTCTCTCTAAAAAAAAAAAATAAATAAATAAATAAAATCTTAAAAAAAAAAATAAATGGCTTCAGCCGTCGGGGTCTATGCAAAGTATTTATATACTTGATGTTATTAAACCTCACCACAACCATACAAAATTGGTACCCTATTTTACAGGTAAGGAAACTGAGCCTTGGTGGAAATCACTTACATAACATCCCACAACTGTTAAGTATCAGATGGGTTTGAAATTTTGTTCTGACTGCAATTTACTGTGCTAAAACAAAACAATCTTCAGTAGCAACAGTGTGTGTGTATGAATATATACATACATACATACATACATACAAGCATTCTAGAAGAAAGTATATAAAAGTACTACATGTGATTAGTTCTAGTGATTAGTGGTTAGATTACTTGTGATTTTTTTAAAAAAGTCTATGGTCTTTATGAGCATGATAACTGCAAATTATAGTTTTAAATATTTTTATTTATTTTTAAGATTTTATGTATTTATTTAAAGAGAGGGGAAGGGAGAAAGAAAGAGAGGGAGAGAAACATCAGTGTGTGGTTGCCTCTTGCACTCTCCACACTAGGGACCTGCCCGCAACCCAATCATGTGCCCTGACTGGGAATTGAACTGGTGACCCTTTGGTTCGTAGGCCTGTGCTCAATCCACTGATTGCTGAGCTATCCCAGCCAGGGCTATTTCTTTATTTTTTTAGAGATAGGGGAAGGGAGGAAGAAAGAAAGGTAGAGAAACATCTGTGTGAGAGATCAATCAGTTGCCCCTCTCATGCCCCCAACTGGGGACCCAGGCCACAACCCAGGCACATACCCGCACTGGGAATCGAACTGGTGACATTTAGATTTGCAGGCCAGCACTCAATCCACTGAGCCACACCAGCCAGGGATTAGGTAATTATGTTAAGAAAGGCTGTTGACATCTTAAGTGAACTTAGTTTAGTTGTATGGTAGTGTTCCTCCTTATCTGTGGGGGATGCATTTTAAGACCCCCAATGAATGCTTGAAACTGGGGATGGTACCGAACCCTATATATACTGTTTTATTCTTGTGCATATATGCCTATGATAAAGTTTAATATATAAATTAGGTACTGTAAGAAATTAATGAGAATAACTAATAATAAAATGAACAATTATAACAATAAAAAAGGGTTAATTGAACACAAGCATTGTGGTACCTCAACAGTCAATCTCATAACCAAGATGGTTACTAAGTGACTAACAGGCAGGCAGCTATACAGTGTGGACGTGCAGGACAAAGGAGTGATTCACATCCCAGGCAGAATGGAGCAATGGCTCAAGATTTTATCACACTACTCAGAAGGACATACAGTTTAAAACTTACGAACTGTTTATTTCTGAAATTTCCCGTTTAATATTTTCAGGCTTCAGTTGACCACGGGTAACTGAAACAATGGGAAATGAAACCCCAGATAAGGAGGGACTACTGTAATAAGAAAGAGTATTGAGTATCTCAAGTTGTTTTATTCATTTAAGTAGATGTTTTTCAGTTTTTATAGGAAAAATAGCCTTTAGTCTTTCCTAATACCATTACGTATATAAAGTATGGAAAGAACTGCTGTTCATACTCTTCAGCCACGTTTACATTTTCATAGTAATTAACATTTATGGTATTTTCTCCAAGGATCATGATTTTAAACTACATTTCCATTTGGGAAAGTAATCCATATCTAGAATTTTTCAAAAACAAGTACTCTTAACAATTTTTAAATTCAGTGTTTTTGCAATAAAACTAAATTTAATATGGAAGAGAAATTCACAGGCATGAGCTAGAAAATTTTGTGAAAGAATGATGAGGAGAGACTTGCTATCTAGGTATTGGAACATAGTATAAAATCATAGAAATCACAACTGTGGTATTGGCACAGTAATAGACAAATAGAAGAATTAAAACTAGAAGACAACAAAGATAGGTAAGTATATGTAAATAGGAATTTTCTATATGAAGTGGCTTTTCACATCACTGGGGAAAGAATAGACTGTTAATAGATGGTGTTGGAACAACTGGATATCCATATGGAAAAGCGTAAGGTTGTATCTTTATAGTAAGCACAAAAATAATGTCGAGGAAGATTAAATGTTAAAATGCAAAAATCAAAATTAGGAAAGTATGAAAAGAGTATATAGTGACTTTCTGTTGGGGGAAAGTGTTTCTAAGCAAGAAACAAAAGCCTGAAAGCCATGGATTTATTTCAAAAAAGTGAGAAACTTAGGAAACGACAAGGCATGGTAAGGAAAATTAAAAGACAGGAGTAACATATAAATATATAAAAATGTGCCTACCAAAAAGGCTAAGATTAGAAGCCATTATATAAAGAAATGCGAGTAGCTAGTAAACATGAGGGGTGTTCAGCTCTAGTAGTAATCAGAGAAAATCGTTATTGTTCAGATACCATTTTTCACATATCAAATAGTAAAACACTTAAAAGATTGATAAACAGTCCTGGCTGTTGTAGCTCAATGGATTGAGTGCCAGCCTGCGAACCAAAGGGTTACTGGTTGGATTCCCTGTCAGGGCACATGCCTGGGTTTGGGGCCAGGTCCCCAGTAAAGGGCATGTGAGAGGCAACCACACATTGATGTTTCTCTCCCTGTCTTTCTCCTTCCCTTCCCCTCTGTCTAAAAATAAAATATATTTTAAAAAAAGAAAAAGAAAAAAAATAAATAAAAGATTGATAAACAGGATTTTCAACGATATAGAAACGTGGGCAATCTCACATACTGTTGGTAGGAAAAATAAAATTGGTAATTTTATTTTGGATACTTTGAAAGCATTCTACAGAAATATTCACACACATTGACAAAGATACATATATACGTCTGTAATGGTGAAAAATTGGAAACAATATAAATATACCTTCATTGGGAGAAATATTAATTAAATTGTGTTATACCCATAACATTTTTTTAAAAAATGAAATAGATTTAAAGAGCACCCAAAAAGTATTAAATAAGTAAAAATCAAGTCATAATGTACACATAATAGTATCCCAATTATGTCTACATACAGACACTGTATATACTTACAGATATTTGCACACAGAGAGTGGTCTGGAAAGGTGCTCACTAGAATATTAACCGTTTTGACAAAGCTTAGCATTTGAGGAGACCAACAGAAGGTAGACAGTAATTTTTTTATAAACATTTTGAGACAGCTCAAGTTAATACATTTATAAAAATATTTATTGAAGGCCCTGGCTGGTGTGGCTCAGTGGATTGAGTTGCCTACCTGCAAACCAAAAGATCGCTGGTTCGATTCCCTGGCCTGGCTTTGCAGGTCACGTCCCCAATTGGGGATGTGCAAGAGGCAACCAGTCAGCATCTCTTGCACCAATGTTTCCTTCTCTCCCTTCCCCCACTCTATAAAAATAAATAAATAAAATTTTTTAAAAAAGTGTATATATATATAGAAGGATAGTAGCATGGTACTTTTTTTCTGTTTTAATCAGTTTTTACAAGATCAAAAATGTGATGATCTGTGAACAGTCACATGAATTCAATTTAAGTCATGTTAGTGAACCATCAGGAGGTTCTGAATGGAGAGAGGGGACACATTTTTTCTTGCCTTATATTTGAACTACCAGTGGTGTAATAATACATATTTTTAAAATTCTCATGTATGTCTTTAAAATATATGTGTATTTTATTTATCTTAAATATCTGTATGAAACTTGGGCTTTAAAGATGAGTCAATGCAGTTGCGGCTTTTTAATCCTCAACAGACTGTATTAATATGCTGAAAACTCCAGTGTAGATTTTCGTGTAAATTTGTCAGAATTTTTGTACTTAATTTTACTACGTTATATTGTGATTTGAAGTCTTTCTGTGTTGGTACCTATGTATGTTTGTATATATGGATTCATGTATAGTGAGATAGAAAACTTCACTGTAATTTTGTCAAAGCAAAAGAATATTTTATATTCTTGAAGTTTTCCCTTAAACTATGTCAAGTCATTGACGCTTGTGCTTTCATAGGCAGGTTGAGGTTTAACACAGAGGCATTTTAGCATTCAAATTTAAGATTCTTTTTTTTTTTTAATCCTTGAGTAATTTTATTTTATTTTTTAAATATATTTTATTGATTATGCTATTACAGTTGTCCCATTTTCCCCCCTTCATTACCGTCCACACCCCCTCCCACCCACATTCCCCCCCTTTAGTTCATGCCCATGCGTCATAAGTTCTTTAGCTTCTACTTTTCCCACACTATTCTTGCCCTCCCCCTGTCTATTTTTTACCTACCATCTATGCTACTTGTTCTCTGTACCTTGTCCCCCTCACTCCTCCCCCCAATCTCCTTTTGCTAACCCTCCATGTGATCTCCATTTCTGTGTTTCTGCTCCTGTTGTAGTGGTTGGCTTAGTTTGCTTTTGTTTTAGGTGTGGTTGTTAATACCTGTGAGTTTGCAGTCTTTTTACTCTCCTATTTTTTATCTTCTTTTTCTTAGATAAGTCCCTTTAACATTTCATAAATAAGGGCTTGGTGATGATGAACTCCTTTAACTTGACCTTATTTGAGAAGCATTTTATCTGCCCTTCCATTCTAAATAACAGCTTTGCTGGATAGAGCCATCTTGGGTGTAGGTCCTTGACTTTCATGACTTGGAATACTTCTTTCCAGCCCCTTCTTGCCTGTAAGCTCTCTTTTGAGAAATTAGCTGACAGTCTGATGGGAACTGCTTTGTAGGTGACTGTCCCCTTCTCCCTTGCTGCTTCTAGAATTCTCTCCTTCATTTTAATCTTGGCTAATGGAATTATGATGTGCCTTGGTGTGTTCCTCCTTGGGTCCAACTTCTTTGGGACTCTCTGAGCTTCCTGGACTTCCTGGAAGTCTATTTCCTTTGCCAGATTAGGGAAGTTCTCCTTTATTATTTGTTGAAATAACTTTTCCACTTGTTGCT
Organism: Anoura caudifer; assembly: GCA_004027475.1. Taxonomy (NCBI): domain Eukaryota; kingdom Metazoa; phylum Chordata; class Mammalia; order Chiroptera; family Phyllostomidae; genus Anoura; species Anoura caudifer. The sequence goes on along the minus strand of PVKU01002999.1, from coordinate 159,200 downwards.
CTTCCTCTTCCCCTTCTGTTATCCCTATAATTTGGATGTTGGAACACTTAAAGATGTCCTGGAGGTTCCTAAGCCTCTCCTCATTTTTTTGAATTCTTGTTTCTTCCTTGTTTTCTGTTTGGTTGTTTTTTTCTTACTTCTGGTCCACTCCATTGAATTGAGTCCCAGTTTTCCTCCCATCTCTTTGGTTCCCTGTGTGTTTTTCTTCATTTCACTTATTGTAGCCTCCATTTTTTTCATCTAATTTGTGAGCAAAATCAACCAATTCTGCGAGCATCCTGATCACCAGGGCTTTGAATTGTGTATCTGATAGGTTGGCTATCTCTTGGTCGCGTAGATAAATTGGCTCTGGGGCTTTGATTTGTTCTCTTGTTTGAGCCATTTTTGTTTCTGTTTTTTTTTTTCTTGTTTTGTTTTGTCTAGTCTCGGCTGTTACATAGTGAGGGGTGGAGCCTTAGGTGTTCCCCAGGGTCGGGCAGCCCAGTCTCTGGGTAGTGACGCTGTATGTGGGGGCAGGGTCCGAGAGGGAACAATGCCGCTTGCTCTGCGCTCTCTCAGATTCCAGTCCCTTCTGCCACTTCCCCTTCACCTGGATCATCTGCACGCAAATGTGGGACCACCTGGTCAGCCAGCCGCCTTACTCAGTCTCACTGGGTCTGCACGGTTGCCACCCCGTGCCCAGGGTCCGCTAGCCACCTCCTGTGCCCCTGGGGTCTGCTAGCTGCCACCTGTGCACCTGGGGTCAGCTAGCTGCTGCCGCCTGCATGCCCGGTCCACACCTCCACTTTTTCCTGCCGTGACTCCGCCCCTCTTACCAATCTGGATGAATGGTTGTTGGACTTCCATACAGTTCAGTTTTCTGTGAGTTCTGGTTGTTTTCTTGTTTCTAATCTTTGTTGTTCTTAATTTTGGTTGTGAGAGGAGGCACAGTGTGTCCACCTATGCCTCCATCTTGGCCGGAAGTCCAAATTTAAGATTCTAATATACTTCCATTAAGTTCACAAAATCAAGGAGTTTTAATTTTATTATTTTAGAAAAACATTTAAAATTTTTTAATTTTCTCATTTTAGAATGGAGGAACTATTACTGTCCCTGATAAACCTTCTCTAGAGTTGCTCTGTCAAGGGTGTTCTGGTGATATCAGAAGTGCAATAAACAGCCTCCAGTTTTCTTCTTCAAAAGGTAACTGTGGAAGATACATTCTTACAACATTATGTATAACGTAATTGTTCATGAAATGAAATCAAACAAAGCATTTAAATTTATAATTGAAATATATCTATCTCCACTTACTATTTTTTTATTGAGACAGTGTCATAAAATTACATTTGTACACATGCATGAAAACTCCCTAGTGAATATGTCATCATATGTGTCTATATACATGAGACAAAATCTGATTGATTTTTGTGGTTTGCTACTTTACCTTTCAAAGTTAATTGGATTTCCTGGGTGAAAATCCTGGCTCTGCCACTTAGCAGTGAGTTAATCTTACAAGTTTTAGCTTTCATATTTTAAATTTATTTTAAATATTGTCACTTGGGTGTATATTATTTAGGAAGAAACAATTTATGCCCAAGGAAAAAAGGAATGTCTTCGTTAAAATCAGATGCTGCGCTGTCAAAATCAAGACGAAGAAAAAAACCTGATAAGGTTTTTGAAAATCAAGAGGTCCAAGCTATCGGTGGAAAGGATGTGTCTCTCTTTCTCTTCAGAGCTTTGGGGAAAATACTATATTGCAAAAGTAAGAAAACCTTATACAGTAAAAAAATTTATTATATATCCTTCTTACAACTGATATAAAGCACCCAAAATTTTTAAATGTCATGTATTTGGTTCTGTTACAAGAAGGAACTATGGCTAGGTCAGTTACTGTTTGGCAAGACCTAAGCAGGAAAATGTATTTATCTAGATAGAGTATTTTGGGAATATGAGTGATTAAATGTAAAAACTACTATAGGCCATGTTCATGTTTGTAAGTCTTACACAATTATAGTTTGCCAAAGGTAAGTCGTTAGTCCATCTAGATTTTTTGTTGGCTGCCCAAGCCCTCTTAGCAGTGAGCTGTGGCCACCAGGGTGCTAGGCATTGCCCAGTAGCTTCAGGTTTCTTTGGATTCTCTTACATTTCTCTGGTCTCTTCACTATCTGCCTGTCCCTAACCAGAGATGTTCTTCCTTTTTCCTCTTCTGTTTTTAATGACTATTTTTCCTCAGTGCCTTCACCCTCATCACCCATGTATAAGCTCCCAAATTGTCTGATCTTTCAATAAAATGTTTTTAGTCTTACGATCCAGAAGGAAGAAAATTGAGATTTTTTTTAATTGGTCTGATGTGATTTTATAAAGAATAAAACAATTGCTCAAGCTGGTGTGGCTCACTTAGTTGGAGCACCATCGTCCCGTGGCGGAAATGTTGCGGTTTGATTTCCGATCAGGGCACATACCCAGATTGCAGGTTTGATCTGTGGTCCGGGTGCACGTGATCTTCAGTTGGGGTGCATTTGGGAGTCAACCAATTGATACTTCTTTCTGTCTCTTTGTCTGTCTGTCTCTTTCTCTTGCATCAGTATTTCTTCCTCTCTCCCTTTCTTTCTAAAAGCAATGAAAAAAATGTCCTTGGGTGAAGATTAAAAAATAAATAAAACAGGTTACACAGATTTTTTTCAAAAGACTTTATTTATTTTTAGAGAGAGGGGAAGGGAGGGAGAAAAGGTTGCCTCTTGCGCACCCCTTACTGGAGATCTGGCTCACAACCCAGGCATGTGCCCTGACTGGCAATCAAACCAGTGACCCTTTGGTTCGAAGGCCAGCACTCAGGCCACTTAGCCACACTAGCCAGGGCTACACGGATATTTGAAGGAAAGTCATTGTTTAGAATAGTTTCAGATGTCAGAACAAAGCAAATCATGATTAAAAAGAAAAACGTTTTATGTGTATAATATCCTCAATATTCTCTCAGTTTTTCAGATCTCTTGTAAAAAAGCTGTATTAGTGAGTCACAAATAGTCTGAGCAGCTATTCACTGGAGCCTCATGCTTATTACATCTGTTACTGTCTGAGACTGTCTCCCGGTTGCCAAAAACCCAGTTGTTTGAAACTTTTTATCTTCCTATAAAACTCTGAATGCCTCTTATACCTGTTTTCCATCTGTCTTCCTTGTTGAAAACTGAGATTTCTAAATAGAAACCTTCGTGCCACCTGAGGAAAATGAATTAGGTATCACTTAGGTGGAAATGAAAACACTCCTCTGTCTCTGCCTCATCTGACCTCTGAAGCTCCATGCCCAGGCCACTGATGTTTTCCTTCCACCCTTTCTTTTTCCTCCTCAGCTTTCTTCTGTAACCTCCTGCATTAGGGAAAGGGGGTTCCTGTTCTCTCCAGCAGAGAGCAGAGATAGTGAATTAAGCAGTAGTGAATTAAGCCTACATAGTAAATTAAGCAGTAGCAACCTCTATATTGAGATGAGACTCTAAAGAAGAAAGCAACCCAGAGCTGGAAAGATGAAATGCAGAGAGCTTTAAGAAGTGGAATATTTTAATTCCAGAAATGCCATAATCTAAGCATCAGAATTCTAAATTTTTCTTGCTAATAAGCAACTCATATAAGCTTCCAATTATTTTGTTTTTTAACAGCTCACTTATTTAGAATTATGTGCGTAAGGTGTTGAAAAACTTTCAAATGGGAGGTGTTACATAATTATGAAGATGTTGTTTTTAATCCAGAAATTTTTTATAGGAGCATCTTCAACAGAATTAGAATCACCTCGATTGCCCTCCCATTTATCAGAGCATGAACGGGATACATTGCTTGTTAATCCTGAGGTAAAGTGTAGTCTTTAATACCACTTAGCACTATTTACAAGACATAGTATTATTTACATTTGTAGACATATAGATCTGACCACCAACATTATGTATGTGTGCTTTTTTTATATTATAGGAAGTAGTAGAAATGTCACACATGCCGGAAGAGTTATTTAATATGTATCTTCATCAAAACTACGTAGATTTCTTCATGGAAGTAGATGATCTTGTGAGAGCCAGTGAATTTCTGAGTTTTGCAGATGTCATCAGTGGTGACTGGAATGTAAGACCATTTTACGTCAATGTTTTTGTGTTTGAAACACAAAATATTTCCTCAGAATTGAGAAAGAAATTTTACTTTTATTCTTTATTATTTGCAATGATTTTCTGTGACTTCTTAATAACTATGAGAAAATTAATTCCTCCAACTCAGGGTTTATAATGAAGCTTCAGCAGTTAATCTGATTTTTCCGGTAATAATATAACACTAATTTTTTCCAAAGTTTTCTGATTATAAAATTAATATATACTCAGAAATTTTGACAGCTATTGAAAAGTGGATAGAAAGAAAATAACTGCTTCTTTTTATACTTTCTGCTAATTTTTAAGTATTTATTTTTTTACAGATTGGAAATTATTCACAATATAATTTTGTATTTTTTCTTAATATTTGAACACTTCTCTGACCAGTATAGTGGCCACTAGCCACATGTAGCTAATTAAATTAATACTCAGTTCCTTAGTCACAGTAGCCACATTTCCAGTATTTGATAGTTATATGTGGCTAGTAGCTGCTATATTGAACAACCCATTTCCATATAGCTGATATTTCTATCATAAATAAAATATTTCTATCATAGAAAATTGCACTGGTTAACACTGTTCTGGTGTGTAAACATTTCTCTGTGTTATAAATGTGGAAATAGCATTAATAATTAAAATTAGGAAAACTACAATAAAAATATTTGATATAATGTGTCATGTTTAGAGTTTCATTATTCAGCAGTTGTATTTGCTTGAATTTTTTTTAAATAATTTTTTAAAAATTTACTTTTAGAGAGAGGGAAGAGAGGGAGAAAAACATCATTGTGTGGGAGATACCTATATTGATTGGTTACCTCTCACATGCCCCCAAATGGGGACCTGGCCCGCAACCCAGGCATGTGCCCTGACTGGGAATCGAACCAGCAACCTTTTGGTTCACAGGCTGGCACTCGATCCAGCCGTACCAGCCAGGGCTGAGTCAGCCATACCAACCAGGGTTGTTTGCTTGATATTTTTATATTGCTTTTTTATTTTGAAATTTTTCAACCTATTGACAATTTGAATGAATAGTACAATAAATATCTGTATACCTTTACTTTGTTCACCAGTTTTTCACATTTTGCTACATTTGCTTAATAATGTATTTACAGAATTGTTTTGACTGAATAATTGGAAAGTAATTGCAAGCATGACACTTAATACTTAAGCATGCGTAATAACAGTACTCTATTACAAACCTAACAGCATCACACCTAAGAAAATTAACATACTCTGATTGCGCAGTTGTCTCAAAAATGTATTTAAAGTTGTTCCTCCCATTCACATCCAAGATCTAATCAGAGTTTACACATAGCATTTGATTGTTATTCCTTAGTTGGATTTGCTTAAATAATCTTGTAGCATATTATTTTTAGGGCTGCAGTGATGTTCAAAAAAGTGAGCATATAGTGACTAAATATGGTTAATTTTTTTGTGTGCGTGCCAGTGGTACCAAAAGTACTGTGTTATCAGTATCTTATTTTCTTTGTTTCTCATTTTGTCTTCATTATTTAGACACGCTCTTTACTCAGGGAATATAGTACATCTATAGCTACAAGAGGTGTGATCCATTCCAACAGAGCCCGAGGATTTGCTCATTGCCAAGGAGGAGGATCAAGTTTTCGACCATTACACAAACCCCAGTGGATTTTAATAAATAGAAAGGTAAAAAAAATTGTGCCCTTTCCGTAGGTGAACTTTATGGCATATGAATTACGTGTCAATAAAGCTGTTATTTTTTTAAGTTAAAGAAGAAAAATGATTTATTCTTAGTAAGAAATACTTGCTAGGGCCCACATTTTTCTTTAAATTATGACAAAACATAAAAGGACAGTCTTAAGTGCTTAGCCTTTTTTTAGGGGGGAAAACACTCAAAATTTGAAAGCTCATGCCTATTTTGTTAGTTAATAATTATTTTTGGAATCAAAGTATATTTATATTTTAGTCTTTACTGAAAATAAATCCTGGCTTTGCCTGTAACCACTTGGACAAGTTGTTTTACTTCACAATTAATAAGTGTGTGCACTTAGTTTCCATAGTTATAAATGGAGAGGACTGAGCCCTGTCTGGTGTGGCTCAGTGGATTGAGTGCCAGCCCTGCAAACCAAAGGGTCACTGGTTCAATTCCCAGTCAGGGCACATGCCTGGGTTGCAGGCCAGGTCCCTAGTAGGAGGTGCGCGAGAGACAACCACATGCTGATGTTTCTCTTCCTCTTTCTCCTTCCCTTCCTCTCTCTAAAAATAAATAAATAAAATCTTTTTTAAAAAATGTAGAGGATTGAATTAAAATAAAAGTCAAAGGCAGATGGCCCACCAGTTGTTTTTTTAAAGATTTTATCTATCTAGTTTTTAGATAGAGAGGAAGGGAGGGAGAAAGAGGTAGAGAAACATCAGTGTGCCAGAGAAACACCGATCTGTTGCCTCTTGCACAGCAGTCCAGTCATTTGCCCTGACCAGGAATGGAACTGGGGATGCCCAGCCCGCTGAGCCACACCAGTCAGGGTGCATACAAACCCTGCATACAGGGTTTTTTTTAGAAGAATTTTGCCCATCTTTAAAAATTAGTACAATAATTAAAATTCGGACACGGATTTCTGGCATCTCCTGGGGGGAGTAAAAAGGAATGTAAGGCAGCACTGGCTCATATTTTTTCGTGACAGTGATGTGCTGAAGCCAAGTAGAATCTGCCTCTTGAAGATGGGAGTGGTAGGTACCCCTGTTCGCAGCTATTCCTCCTGCCTGACTCCTGTAGCATCTGAATCTGTGACCCCCTGGGTAAAGTCATACGACTACGTATAATTCATAATCTAAGAAATTTCAACATATTTCTTTGAAGAATTTTGTGACTTTTAAACAATTTATAATCCTTTATTGACTTACTTTGTCCATACAGGACAAATATTGATTTTGCATTGTAGTTACATACGAATTATCTCTGCAAGACATGCTTCTCTTCTTATCAGCCTAACATTGCACCTGTGTTAACGGAAGACAGTTCTTTCATTGTGAAACAATGTCCTCAAACAGTTTGTCATGTATCTTTGTTCATAAACCATTCTTTTGATTTTTAACTTTTTTACTTCTTTCCTAAAAAAAGACCTTTTTTTAGGTCTTTTTAAAAAAATTGTTAGTACTGTTATGTCAAATGTGGAATAACTGTGTAGGTAAAATGTTTTGTTAGATGATGCTAGGATAGTTATAAAAGACTAATTAGATAAACTCTTAAAAGTATATTTGTAGTAAGCCCACACACTTATAATAAACTGAGCATGTATAGGAATATGTATCCAATACTTTTTATTTTATTTGTTTTTCATTTCTTTTATACAGTATCGGGAAAATTGCCTGGCAGCAAAAGCACTTTTTTCTGACTTCTGCTTACCAGCTTTATGCCTCCAAACTCAGCTGTTGCCATACCTTGCTTTGTTAACCATTCCAATGAGAAATCAAGGTAATAACTTGGGTTTTTGTTGTCCCCGAGAAGTAGTTTCATAACATTATCTTTTCATAGGTCTACTCATTGCTCAATACTAGTGAGACTAAGTTTTTTTCCCTTTATTTGTTGATCCAGAATTAATATACTTTTTGATTAAAAAAGAAATAAAATAGCCCTGGCTGGTGTAGCTCAGTGGATTGAGTGCGGGCCTTTGAACCAAAGAGTTGCTGGTTCAATTCCCAGTCAGTGTACATACTTGGGTTTCAGGCCAGGGCCTCAGTAGGAGGCATGCAAGAGGCAACCACACATCGATGTTTCTCTCCCTCTCTTCCTCCTTCTCTCCTCCTCTGTCTAAAAATAAATAAATAAAATCTTTTAAAAAAAGAAAATAATACAGAATTATATCAAGTAAATATTAAAAGTCCCTTATAACCATGGGTAATTCCTTTTGACAGATTGGTGTAAATTCCTCCAGACATTTTTCTATGCATATACAAATATTAGATGTAATAAGCTTTAATTTGCTGTGTCACTTACTATGGATAGTGTTCCATATTTTATAAGCTAGTGGTAAAGCAGCTCTGGAGTCTGGGAAGTCCAAAATTAAGGTGCCAGCAGAGACATTGTCTGGTAAGCACCTGTTTCCTAGTTTGCAGATGTTCATCTTTTCCTATTCTTACATGGTTGAGAGGAGAGCAAGAGAGAGCTGTCTCTAAGATCCCTTTTATAAGGGCACTAATCCCATTTATGAGGGCTCTACCCTCATTACCTAATTACTTCACCTCCTAAAGCTATCACATTATGGGTCAGGATTTCAGTACATGAATTTGAGGTGACACAGACATTCAGTATGTAAGGCAGTGGTGTTAAAGTATATTCAAGTCTAACTCCTATTTTTTCAAATTTATAGTAATTTTAACCTTATTGATAGATACTGTGATTTCAATATTACAATGTGTTAATATATTTACTTTGTCTAAGTTTTGAAATTCTAAATAATGCTAAAAAATTAGTATACTTACAGCAGTGCACACTTGTACAATTTATGTCTTCTGTGGTTTCCCTTTTTATAAACTTTACCAATTTTTTCATCATTTGTTTTTTTTTAAATTTTATTTTTATTAGTGTGTATTTTAAGGGTCCCATTTCAATAACTAGGTCACAAACCCGCAGTGTTGATCTTCAAGGTAGAAGAGAGAGCTTGTGTAATATTTAAAATAGTAATCTACCACATAACTCAGAAATTTCAAAGATAGGGTTTGCCTAATGACTCATTAAAGAAAGGATTATAGAGTAAATGTCTGCCCTCATACAATAAGAGTCTCATTTTGTGGCTTTTAAGAGTATTAATACTAAAAGATTAAAAATATTCTATTACACATTCACAGGCAGAAGTAGATGACTTTTGTTGTGTTTTTTTTTGAGATTTTATTTATTTATTTAGAGAAGGGAAGGAGAAAGAGAGGGAGAGAAACATCAATGTGTGGTTTCCCCTCACATGTCCCCAACTGGGGACCTGGCCTGTAACCCAGGCATGTGCACTGACTGGGAATCGAACCGGCAACCCTTTGGTTTGCAGGCCTACTTCAGTCCTCTGAGCTACACCAACTAGGGTGGAAGTGGATGACTTTTGAACAATGAACATGATTAATCTGTGGATCAGAATCCAGAGGTTTCTCTGTCCTTGCCTATTATTTTGAAGATTATAATTTCAATTATTTCAAGAAAATAATTTTAAACTTAGAGAAAAGTTACAATAAAAGTATGAAAGAATTTTTGTATATCCTTCACTAGGATTCCTCAATGGTCAGTTTTTACTGTACTTATATTTCATTTTTTTCTCTTTCTTTACACCTACATGCCCACACATATATGAGTATAGTTTTTTCTGAACCATGTTTGAGTAAATTACGGACATGATGCCCACTATTCTTAAACACTTCAATGGGTACTTCCTGAAAACAAACTCCTACATAACCACAGTGTACACATCAAAATCAGGAAATTAACTTTTATACACTACTGCCATCTAATTTATACACGCCATTCAAATTTTGCCATTTGTCCTAAATAATGTCCTTTGTAGAATAAGAACAAAAACTTGTTCTCATTCTTGTCCAGAATCCAGTGCAAGATCACATGATGTATTTAGTTACGATGTCTTTTTAGTCTCCTTTGATCTGGAACAGTACCTTAGTCTGTCTTTGCCGATGAAGATTTGAAGCGTATGGGTGGGACAGTTACAGTGTAGAGGCTGTTCCTCAGTTCAGGTTTGTCTGATTCTCCCTCATGAGTAGATTCAGGATATGTGCTTTTGGCAGGGACACCACAGAAGTGATGCTCTGTTCTCAGTGCATCATATCAAGAGAATATGATGTCTATTTATACTGTTGCTGGTGAAGTTAACTTTTATTATTTGAGAAGATGATATCTCAGGTTTTCTAATGTAAAGATTTTAAGTGTTTATGGGGAGATACTTTGAGATTATGTAAATATCCTATTTCTCGTTGAAATTTCACATACTAGTTGTAGCATCTGTTATTCCCTAAATCCGTGATGGTTGGCAAATGGTGATTTTCTACATTATTCCTTCCACATTTGTGTTGGTGAATCTTACTGTAGGTATTGCTTTGCCTTCTCCCACATTTGTTTGTTTGTTAATACTAGTATGGACTCCAGTTCTTATTTCCTCAGTTACAGTTCCTTGCTCTCATTATTTATTTTGGTCTCAAATTGTCCAGATTTGTCCAGTGCAAGCTGCTTTAAGGCAACTCTCTGCCTTTTAATGTGTATCCATTACTCTTTGAGTACTTCCTAATAGAAAATATTCCAATACCATTTTAGACTTTCCCTGACCCAGTCCCAGAACTAGGAATTTCATGGAGCCCTGGTTCCTCTTAGTGGAAATGGTATTTAGAAATCAGGATCTGGCACTAGGCATGCTCATTGCTACTGGGGTGTCATTGTTTCTAGACTTTTCTAGTGGAACTAAGCTAGGAAGTGTGTGTGTATAAAATGAGTTCACACTGATACCTTCAATTTCAGTCTAACACAAGTTTAACCTTTCCCCTCTTAGCATCTGTACCTCCCTTATTGAGCAATGTAAAACCCATCTCCCATTTTGCTGAATATAATCAACTTATTTACTCAGTTCTCCTACTTACAGCATCTCCTAACAATACAGGCTGTTCCTTCAGTTTCAGCCCTACTGCCACCAACTCGCATTGGTACAACTGGCCACATCCTGTGTCCTCCCTCCAGCTATGGGATCAAGAATCTGTGTAATTAGCAAGAGTCTCCTTGGACCAGGAGCATCAGCATCACCTGGAAGCTTGAGAGAATTGTGGAATATCAGGCCTCACTCAATACTTACTGAATAAATGTGCATTTTAACAAGATTCTCCAGGTGATTCTTCATGGCAGATGTTTGAGGAGTTTGAAAAGCATGGGTTTAGATTACTTACACTGGGATCATCTGGAGAATCATTCATTCACTACTTTAAAAAATTTGGATGCCAGGAAAACTCTAAGTTTTCCATATCAAGAAGCTGTTTTTTAGAAATTGTGATTGTATTGTGTGGTGGATTTTTTTAAAAAAGTAAAGCATCCAAGAGCCCTCAGAGTGGTGGATTCACAAACTTTAAGAGGTTTAAAAAAATAAAAAATGTGGCTTTTCTTTGTATTACCAAATTTTATCCCATTTCATTCATCGTATGTACTACGTCATTTCAGACATTTCTTTAATCTTTTTTCTGCTCCTTTCTTCCTTCTCCTTTCTTGTCTTCAATCATTATTTGTTGGGATGCTCTAAAGTAGCCAACATTCCTGATAACTTTGTTCATTTTTCTGCATTTAATTTTCTCTCTCAGTTGCAGTTTCTGTCAGTCTGTGTTCAAATTAACTGACTGTTCTGCCAGTTCAGATTTACTGCTGAGTCACTCTAGTGAATTTTTCATTTTTGTTGCTGGACTCAAACTCAAAAATTTCCATTTGATTTTTTTTTCTGTAATTTCTATCTCTTTGTTGATATTCTCTATTTGATAAGGCATTGTCATTATAGCTGCCTCTGTTTTTTAAAAAATTTTAAATTTATATATATTTTTAAAAAGGATTTCCTTTTTTAAAGAAGATTTTTATTTATTTTTAGAGAGAGGGGAAGGGAGGGAGAAAGAGAGGGAGAGAAACATCAGTGTGTGGTTGCCTCTCATGTGCCCCCTCCTGGGCAACTGGCCTGCAACCCAGGCGTGTGCCCTGACTGGGAATCGAACCACAACCCTTTGGTTCACAGGCCAGCACTCAATCCACTGAGCCATACCAGCCAGGCACTAAATTTATGTATTTCTAGATTGAGTTTATTGGGCTGACATAGGTTAATAAAATTATATAGGTTTCAGTTGTATAGTTCTATAATACATTGTCAGTATATTATATTGTTCACCACCCAAAGTCAAATCTTCCATCACCATTCATTCCTCCCCTTTACCTTCTACCTCCCCTCTCCTTTACTCCCTTAAGCATGGTTTCCTTTTGTTCTTTGAATGTGTTTGTAATGGCTCTTTTGAAGTCTTTTCCTATTATATTTAAACCTGGGCTCTCTCACTTTCTGTTGCCTGCCCTTTTCCTGTGCAGGAGTCACACTTCCTTGTTTCTTTGCATAGTCTCATAATATTTTGTTAAAAATTGGACGTTTTAAGTAATACACTGTAGCAGGTCTGGATACTGATTTTCCTCCATTCTGTGGGGCTTGTTTTTTTTTTTTTTATTGTTGCTTATGTATTTGTTTAGTGACTTGGCTAAACTATTTTAAGGAAGTCTGTTTCCCTCTGCAGTGTGAAGCCTTTATCGCTCAAAGAGCTCAGCCTTGGGCATGCCCAGTCACCTTGTGTTGACAGTGGTTTTAGCAGGGCCCGCTTTGACTTTATTTCTCCTTGATTTCTTGGTTAAACTGTCTGCCTTGTTTAGCATCAAACCCACCTATTGATGCTCCATTAATTACTAGCCAGTTGGTCTGTTGTTTTCAACAGTGCCAGGGGCATAAATTATTTCACAGTCTGATTGAAGTAAATTTGAGCAGGGGTAGACTTTGAAGCATGTCTTTGAGATTTGCTCTGATACCAGGAGGGCTTTCTTAGCTGTCTGTTTCTCTGGGTCTTTCCAGTGAAATAACTGGCTTATGTTTGTTGCTCTTAATAGGAGGTGCTGATTTTAAGATGTCCCATAAGTTTGCTGTTCCCCACACTCTGTTTTAAATAGTCATTTCCTTTGGGTCGAGCTTCAACTGGAGCCTCTGATCATCTTGGCTCGGCCTTCCTGGTGTGGACCCTATGCCCTAAGAATGAACTGGGGCATGGACCGTCGCATGGACCATTTGAGGAGGAGGGAGTATTCTCTGCCTGTTGTGCCACTGAAGTAGAGCTTCCATTTTATGGGTACAGAGAGCCCCTAACTTTTGGCCAGCCACACTTACCAGGAGAAAGCCCTGTGTTCTTGACTGCATCCAACTGAAGTGAACTCTCCCTGAAGCTGAGGAAGGGAAGAAACAGGTCATGGCTCAACTGCTTCAGTCTGTTTGATTTTTCTTGAATGTATGTTTCCTCACAACATAAGATTAAGCCATTTTTAAATATACAGTTCAGTAGTTAAATATATTCACCTTGTTGTGTAGCCAGTCTTCAGAATTTGTCATCTTGCAAAACTGACTGTACACATTACACACTAACTAATCCTCATCCCTGCCAATACCACCTACCTCACATAAGTGTAATCATACAATATTTTCTTGTGATAGGTTTATTTCATTTAGCATGTCATCAGAGTGTATTCATGGACAGCATGTGTCAGAATTTTCTTTTTAAGGCTGAATAATATTTTATGTATATCCCACATTTTGTTTATTCATCACCTGGACACTTAAGTTGCTTCCACCTTTTGGCTATTGTGAGTAGTGCTGCTATGAATGTAGGTATACAAATAACTCTTTAAGATCCTACTTTTAGTTCTTTGATGTATACCCAAAAGTGGAATTGTGAGGTCACATAGTAATTCTGTTTTTAATTTTTTGAGAAACTGCCTTACTGTTTTCCACATCAGCTATGCCATCATACTATATTACCAGCAGCAATGCAAAAGGATTCCAGTTCCTCTACATTCTTGCTAACCTTTTTGTTTTCTGTTTTTTTTTTTTGTTTGTTTGTTTTAAGTAATAGTCACCTTAAGGAGTATGAAATGGTAAATCATGATTTTGATTTACATTTTCCTAATGATCAGTAATTTTGAGCATCTTTTCATGTGTTTATTGCCCATTTATGTATCCCCTTTGGAGAAATGTCTGTTTAAAGCTTTTCAAAATCTCTGTTTCAGCTCAGATTTCTTTTATACAAGATATTGGGAGGCTTCCTCTGAAGCGACACTTTGGAAGGTAAGCTGATGATGATCTTAATTTTCAAAGAGCTGTTACTGAAATGTCCACTGAGTATGTTATCTGTTTCTTCCAGTATATAATCAATAAATGTTATCTGTAAAATCCAAGAAATACATGTTGGGTGCATTGGTTAAAGATCGTATGATTGCATTGTAGGCTCATTATTTTATTACATATAAAAGCATAGTTATACTAGTTTACCATAGAATATCAGACTAAATAGAATCATGGGATCTCAATGGCAAGGGGATCTTTAAAATCATCTAGTTCATATGCAACAGCTCTTGCATATCTGGAAACCCCTTTTCAGCTTTCCTAGCAAGAGATTTTCTTAGCCTATATATGAAGGCTACAATGAAATGACCAGGAACTACCTCATAAGCACTCTCTTTTATTTTGTTAGCATGAAAAAATTAGACAAGTGAGAAAATACAGATACTGTAGAGAGATAAACCTATATCTATACCGTACATTTTATCACAGAATTGTTTCTGGGCTAATATCAGTGATTAACACAATGATTATATTTCATTTCTATTCTGCTTATTTGTAAGGTCAAATTATGCCCTCAGGCATTTTAAAAGGATTAAAAGGGTTAATTGCTGTTATTGGTTCAACTACTTGATCTGACCTGGGAGGCAGGATTTGTCAGTAAAACTTATTACAATGACTAGTAGTGTTCTCTTTCATTTATGATGACCACATTTAACGTTATGTTTGATTCATAGTGATAATATTAAATATGAATATTTAGCTTATATTTAATATTTTAATAGCTGCATAGTTTCCTATAATTCATCCTGTACCTTGTTTTGGTACATTTAGCTTACCTCCAACTTTTACTACAGCGTTTCTTATAGCTAAATCATCATGCACATCAAATACTATTTACATAGGATGAATTCCTAAAAAATGAAATTGCTGGATCAATGACATACATCTTTCTGAGGCCTTTGCACTATATTGGCAGATTGCTTCCAAGAGTATGTTGACAATTTTATGCCCTTTTACAGTGTATCAGCATGGTCCCTTGCCACCACTGGGTTTTATTATTTTAAAAGGTCTTTGCCATTTTAAAAGATGACAGTAGTAGCTTATTAATTTTTAAGTAGATTATTATTTTAATTTCCATTTTAAAGTTACAAATCAGGTTGAACAATTTAGTTAACATTGGTATTTTTTTCTGTGAGTTTATGTTTTTGCCCATTTTCTATTTTTTCTTTTTAGTTTGTAAGAACTCTGCTAACAACATTAATCAACTCATTTGTATCCTAAGTTGTAATGGTTTATTCACAATTTGTCATTTACCTTGTACTTTTGTTTATATTGTTCAGTAAAGTAAAGGACCTGGCTAAGTAGTGAGTAGAATGAAGCTATGAAAGAAAGCTTCAGGAGATGGCTTCATAGTCTTCATGCTCATGATATAATTTAAAGGAGCCCTGTCCTTTGGTTATTATTAATGCTTGCATTATGAATCTGGCAGATTAAAAATGGAAGCCCTGACTGACAGGGAGCATGGAATGATAGACCCAGAAGGTGAATACAAAGCCCAGCTTAATGGAGGACAGCCCACAGAGGAAGCTCTGGATGAACCCAGTCAAACCACAGAACCTGAATCCTGGTCTCTTCCTTTGAGTCAGAATAGCGGGAATGAACTGCCCGCCAGCCAGCCCCGGCCCTTTGCAACTCAGGGAGACCTGGAAGAAGAGGAGGTGGCAATAGAAGACTATGAGAGTGATGGGACATAGAAAGCAGCCCACCAATCACATTACTGCTTGGGAGAGTCACATTAGCTTTATTCAGTGGCACTTGAACAGGGATAATACACTTTTCAAGTGAATTACAGTTTAAGTCTTCACTGTTGTATTTCAGCACAGGAAACTAACTCTTGAAGTAAGTAGAAGATTGAGCCTTCAAATAGTATCTTCGTTTTTTTCTCTAGTATTTATTTAATCTTGTGAGTGCTGTTCGGAGAGGTCGGTGTGTATGAAGTGTGTTTGAACATTATGCCAAATATCACAAAATGTGAAGGAATAATTCAGAATACAAAGAGTTTATAGGATTGTAAATATGAATTTTAAAAGTTTATGCAATTATGAGTGTAAATAAACTTTGTGCCTTAATCACACTTATAGTCTGTAGCTTCTCGGATGCCTTTTAGTATGTTGTACAGTGGAATATTCTAGATACTTTTTGGAAAGTATTACATAATTTATATAAAAATTAAAATGTTGAATTTCTTTTTGTTTCTCTTATCTTTTAATATTTCCTGACATTTACTGTCTGTGGTGTATGCCCAATGAATCTCCCTCATCCAGAGTCAGACTTTTTTAAAACAGGGGAAGAGGGTGGCCTCTCCGGAGGGGTTAAACTACCTCTCTCCCGGCCTCGGAGTGGGCGGGGTGGGGGGGGCGCCCCCCCTCCACCCACTGGCTGGAGCTCCCAGCGGGAGTCCTGATACAGCCGGGCGGGGCAAGACTTGGCTCGGCCCCGCCCCGGGAGCCGGATCCCAGTTTCACTGCCGCGGGCTGCGTGCGCGCTCTTCCGGCAGCCGCACAGGTGAGGAGGGTCGGAGGGGTAATGCCCACGTGACCGGGACGCGGGCGGGGAGGGGCGGGCGCTTCCCCCCCGCAGGTACGCGGGCGGTGAGGGGCTTCTTGGAGCCTCTGATATTTCTGGGCCTGCGGCGCTCAACGCTATACCTGCGGGAGGAGGCTGGCGCCGTGGGCGGTGAGGAGGACGCCCGGCCGGGGTCCGGAGGGCCGGGTGTCCTGCCTGGTCTCACTCGGGGGACAGGTGCGCAATACGCGGGCCGCGCGAGCCTCTGTCCTTCCGGGCGCGGGGATCCTGGTTACTGGGAGTCAGGTGTGGCTGAGCCGGCTTAGTTCCGGCCACTTTGGGGTGGAATCTGGAAAGACCGAGAGTGGATTTTTCGCTGAGACTCGAAGACGGAGCACGCACGCAGGGTGGGCAGAGCATTGGGACCGACACAGGTAGGTGGCACGAGCGCCGAGCGGCTGACTCGGGATACTCCAGAGGGAAGATGTTCCGTAGCCCCTGGCCACTCACTTGTGGGTGAAGCTGAAGCCCTCGGGACTTTCCCAGGCCCCCTGGAAGCCCTCAAACATCCGAAATCTGCCCCTTTCGTGGGCCCGGTAAAATTTTACAGCCTGCTAAAGCGGCGGCTCTGTTTGTGTAAAGGTGAACAAATTCGACTCCTGGGACACTTTGTGGGGACAGCCGGGGGCGGGGCGGGGCGCGGCGCGCTTCTCTCACCGTAGCGGCTTTCCCAGATAGGCGTCCCAGAGAACGCAGTGGGGGTTCGGGCCTGGACAAAACGAAGACCCACTGCGCCTCGGCAAGCTGAGTGGCTCCCAGTGACACCCTGTGTCCACAGGTTTACCATGTGCTACAGTACAGCTGACCGTTCCCTTCTGACATCACATATTTTGTTCTTCCACAAATCTTCAGATTTATATATTTTTTGCTTTTTATTTAAACATTGATAGGGTGATCTAATTCAAATAAGCCACCTTTCAGAGGTGCAGATACATCCATTACAATTAGAAGCATGTCTTTTTTTTTTATACTAGTGATTTAAATTAAGCCATGGGGTATCCTTTAAATGTATATGCATTATAGTATAGATAGTGAGGGCTATTATGTAAAATTTGCTAAAGTTACTTGTGCTTTTACTTCTACCCTTCTTAGGAAAATGTATTTCAAAACTACAGTAGTACTTTGCATTCTAGAATTTAAACTTTTCAAATAAAGGTAAGAAACAGACAACAATTAATTGCTATAATTTATAGAGCTCCTACTTTGCTTTGGGCACCATGCTGGGATTATCATAGTTAATTCTTTAAAACCGGAGTGCCCCATTTAGAAGACCCCAAAGTGTAAACTCCATTTCTACGCATTTCTTGGATGATTCTATCTAGCCTGTGGCAGCACGTGCCCTTCTGTATATAGACTGCCTACTTAACATCTCCACCTGGATTTCAAACTCTCTGAGGCTGCTTCTCCCCAAGTCTGCACTGGAGGAGTGAAAGGTTGCTGGGTGAAATGATCTGATGTCGGGTTTGCTTTAAAGTATTGTATCGACAGAGGGAATAAGTAGGGGATGTAGATGCAACAACACTGGTCATATATTTATAATCACTGAAGTCAAAGTTAATGGGTATGTTGGAGTTCATAATACTGTTCTTTCCACTTTTATTAAGTTTGAAAATCTCTGTTAAAAAGTTTATCTCCATTGCTACCACCGTGACCCACTGGATTATTTCACTGGTCTCCTCGCCAGTCTCCCTGTTTTCACGCTTGTGTCCTGCAGTGTACTCTCAACAGCAACTGGAGAGATCCTATTAAAACATGGCCAGTGTGGCTCTGTTGGTTGCAGTGACGTGGTTGTGGGTTCAATCCCCGGTCATTGCACAGGTTGCGGGTTTGGGGGTGCATATGGGAGGCAACTGATGAATGGTTCTCTCCCACATTGCTGTCTCCCTCCAGAAAGTCAGATGTGTCACTTCTCTACTCAGAATCCTCCAGTGGCTCTTTATCTCCCCCAAAAAGCCAAAACCCTTTGCAGTAGTTTTCAAGGCCCTCATGACTCAAATGCCCTCAATTCTATGTCTCACTCACTTTGCCGCTGCCACCCTGGCCTCCATGCCCTAATAGTTCGACATGCCAGGCACTCTTTCAAGGTTTTTGCACTAGCTGCTCCATCTACCTGGATACTTCCCCCTGGAATACCTGCCTGGCTTCCTCCTCTATCTCCTTCATTTCTATATTCAGGTGTTACATTCTCTATGAAAACTTCCTTGGTCATTCTATTTAACACCCTGTTAAACAGGAACCTAGGGAATACATGTGACACCCTGCCCGCAGTGCACTCTTTATCCCCTTTCTTAACTTTGTTCCTTAAAGTTCCCTATACTTCACACCCCTTATCTATCATCTGTCACCCCCCCCCCCCCACTGGCTCCATGAAGACAGATTTCAGGCGGCTTCATTCACTAATAAACTTTCAGCACGGTACACAGCACTGATACGCCTGGTATGTGGCAGGTGTTTGGTAAATATTGAATGATCAGTCTCCGTTCTACAAAGTAAAGTAAGACAAGCCTTAGGAATTTCTAAATAGTTCAATATCGTTAGGTGGAATTATCCTTTCAAATTGTGACACCACCTGCATAGTGTCAAGTACAATGTCATGTGCCCAGTGAGTCTTCAAGTAAATACACACTTATAAGCAATTTGAGGGAGAAATTCATGTGCTGTAAACCTGGTAGTTACAGTAGCAAATGCTTCCCTTCTTTTTTTATTTGTGTCCACATTATTGATTTTATGAAGGAAATCAACAGGTTTAATAAAAGTGCTTTTTCTATGCTTTATTTTTCAGGGGGGTTGAATACCCTCCAGGGTGACTTCTGATTCTCCATGGCAACAGCAACCACCTTTTGATAATTGCTCTGGAAAGAGTGATATACAGGGTCATTGCTGCTGCTCTCTGTTGTACTTTTAGGGACTCTTTACCTTTGGTGATTTTTTTTCTCTCTGAGAAACCAGTTTTTAAGATCTAGTATCAAGTGTTACTATTTTAGAGTGGGAGGAGCCATGCCCCTAGACTGACATTCCTGACTTAGGAAGGAAAGGGGCTCTTCACTCCCTGTTTAACAGGCTGCTTCTCCTGGGCCATTCATTCCAAAGCAAATTTGAGTTAATGAAAATGAGGAGTTATTTGCTGACCTATCACATTTTGGTATGCTTACACTCTTAAATATTTTGATTTAGCTGTTTGAGGAAAGGACTCTACTTGGAATGTGGTAGCATCCTGCTTTGTTAAAATTTAGTCTTATTTTTGTTTTTTTACATTTGGTTGTTTACAGAGCTCATACATAAGTTAGACTTATAAATGTTTTAATTTAGAGCTAATATTTAAAATTTTGATTGCCCTTAAAATTGTATAGAATGATGACTGTATCCCTGGCTAACATTAATTGTTACATATGTTTAAGACGTACGTATTTATATTATTTTTTTAAGTTTTTATTTATTTTATGAAGGAAAGTTTTTATTTATTTTTAGAGCAGGGAAGGGAGGGAGTAAGAGAGGGAGAGAAACATCAATTCGTGGTTGTTTCTCGCATGCCCCCTACTGGAGACCTGGCCTGCAACCCAGGCATGTGCCCTGACTGGGAATCGAACCAGTGACCCTTTGGTTTGCAGGCCAACACTCAATCCACTAAGCCACACCAACCAGGCCTATGTTATTATTTTATATATCATAATAGACATGGCCATATTGGTTTCCTAAATGTGATCATTCACTAAGTGAATTAAATCAGCCTCATTGAAATAATAAAAAACTTAAGTATAAATGATAACTTTAATCTTGGCCACAGGTCTAGAAATCACAAATGTCGTCAAATGATGGAAGATCCAGGAATAGGCACTACGATGAGGTCCCAAGGGACTTGGCCTATGAAGATGGCACCATAAGAACCCTGCAGAGTCTTCGTGACAGTGAGCTGGCTGTGAGCGCTGATCCTTTGCCACCACCCCCTCTCCCATTACAGCCACCATTCGGCCCTGACTTCTACTCAAGTGACACAGAGGAACCGGCCATAGCACCGGATCTCAAACCCGTAAGGCGCTTTGTGCCTGAGTCCTGGAAGAACTTCTTCAGAGGGAAGAAAAAGGACCCAGAATGGGATAAGCCGGTGTCAGACATCAGATACATCTCCGATGGAGTGGAGTGTTCACCTCCAGCGTCTCCAGGGAGAGCAAACCACCATTCACCCCCCGACTCCTGCAGAGAGCCTTACGGAGGATCAGAAGGAACTTTTAATTCCCGGAAAGAGGCTGAAGCGATGCTTCCCCAGGACCCCTATGGATCTCTAGGCCGACACACACAAACAGCTCTCACATACAGTGAGAAGATGGAGGCGTATAACTTGAGGTATTCCTACATGAAGTCGTGGCCTGGCCTGCTGAGAATTCTGGGTGTGGTGGAGCTACTCCTGGGGGCTGGCGTCTTCGCTTGTGTCACAGCTTACATTCACAAGGACAGTGAGTGGTATAACATGTTTGGCTATTCCCCACCCACTGCCATGGGAGGCATTGGTGGCCTGGGCAGTATATATGGGGGCTATTACTACAGTGGCCCCAAAACTCCTTTTGTACTCGTGGTGGCTGGATTAGCTTGGGTCACCACCATTATTATCCTGGTTCTTGGCATGTCCATGTATTATCAGACCATTCTTTTGGACTCTAACTGGTGGCCCCTAACTGAATTTGGAATTAACGTGGCCTTGTTTATTTTGTATATGGCCGCAGCCATAGTCTATGTGAATGATATCAACCGAGGTGGACTCTGCTACTATCCATTATTTAATACACCAGTGAATGCAATGTTCTGCCGGGTGGAAGGAGGACAGATAGCAGCGATGGTGTTCCTGTTCGTCACCATGATTGTTTACCTCATTAGTGCTTTGGTTTGCCTCAAGTTGTGGAGGCACGAGGCAGCCCGGAGACATAGGGAGTGCATGGAACAACAGGAGGTAAGGAATTTCACAGTCTTCCATTTGTTTTTAATTTTTTTTCTGTTATTCACTCCTTTGTTAAATATGTATTCTCAAAACAAAGATTTTTACAGAAGCCTTTTTAAAAAAAATGAAGTTCAAAAGCCCCAGCTCAGCGTCTGACACGCTCTGACTGGGACAGCCCACTCTGGTGGGTCACTGTTGTGCAGCCTCCCAGGTAGATACCAGATATGTAATGTAATTTAGAGTTTGTTGCATTAGTATGTCCTTCTGTTGCCTAAGGGGAAAACTTAGCTACTGAATTCCTGCAAAGAAGAACAACATATTCAGTAATAAAATGTCTCATCGTTAAAGTAAGTTTGAGAACAATCTTGGTTCTTTAGCATGTAAGACAATAAAAAACATAATTTTTCAGTTAGAGGAGGAAAGTGCTCATTTAAATCTGTTACGATGAGTACCACTTTCTTGCAGTGAGTTAAATAAAGTCAAGTAAGAATGTGGTGAACCACATGTGATTTTTTTCCCCAAGTATTGAGAGGTTGGGTTGTGAAGAACATACTCTGAAAATTCACTCAGGCATTTTGCTGTTTCATCCTTACTTTAGGTCGATGAAGGCTCCAAAATTAGAATGGGAGCCATGTACTTGATTTCAGTTCTAAGATTGAACTAATTAAATATACAAAGGAGAAAGAAGGAGAGGATTAATAATGATAAAATCTAGAGGATAACACTGTATCAAAGCCCTATTTTAAATCATTTTATTTAAACAGTAGCAAAATGTTAAGAGATGTTCTAGTAGCTTCATTATACCCTGAAATAAGTTAATGTTTTGCTTTCTTCTAAGGAGAAGTATCTAGTAGAATTTCCTCACACTGATAATGTCAGTATTTAACTTTTTTCTTAATGTTAAGTTAATTATATTCTTCATCTTTTCTCACTTTTTCACATATCTCCTTGTACTGTATAATTGCACATGATGTACAGGGGTGGGCAAAAGTAGGTTTACAGTTGTAATACAAATAAATAATACAATAATTAATAAATAGCAATACAAGAATAAACTGTTTCACATACTCACAACTGTAGACCTACTTTTGCCCCACCCCGGCATATTGGGTAAAACTATAGATAAAAAACAAAATCCTGTCCTTATTTACTCAATAACCTATTTATTTACTCACTGACCTATATACTTTCTTACTCTTTTTTTTTAAGGCTTTTTTAAAACATTTTATTTATCTTTAGAGGGGGAAGGGAAGGAGAGAGGGAGAGGGGAAGAGAAACATCAATGTATGGTTGCCTCTCGTGCGTCCCCTGCCGGGAACTGGCCCGCAACCCAGGCATGTGCCCTGACCGGGAATAGAACTGCGATCCCTTGGTTCACAGGCCCACGCTCAGTCCACTGAGCTACACTAGCCAGGGCCGTTTTTACTCTTTTATAGGAATCTTATGCATGACAGCAACAAAAAACTTGATTAAGTTTATATCAAGTACCTTATGCTTTATGGAGAACCTTAGCATGTTTCAATGTGTTTCATATTCTTTTGTCACAAAATACATTAATCTTACTAGAACTTGACATAGATTTAAGTTTTTTCTAAAAGTTTGCCTTGGCATGTTAAGCATATTTCTTAAATTTACATCTGTGTATACAAAGTAAAGAACTTTAAATTCTGATCAGTGTGAAATCTAGGTAGTGAAACACATCCTCATACAATTTTATGTAAATTTAATAACAATAGAATTCTTAATGTCATTTCAAAATTCTACATTATCTGTAATTATCAACATAATACTTTCATTCTTTTCCCTTTGTCAGCAAAAACTTGTTTCTATCAGACTTTTCCTAACGGCTGAATAGACTGGAATCTCCTCTGATGCTGGAGGCTGTGCCTCTTTGTGTTGTTAAATCTTCCTGAAAGTTAGAATATGTAATGGCCTGTGGCTTTTTTCCATTAATTTTATAATGTAACTGTTTCAGACTCTTTAAATGTGCAAGGTAACGGGAGCCAAGAATAAAGAAATCTAGGTGACTCAGAACAGCTTACCTAATAGTCTCGACCATCTCCAGGTTTCCACCTCTGCTCTTGGTTCCTGATTGACAGGGAATTACAGTTATCCCGTGTCCTCTGGTTCTCCACTGGCCCATCGAAACCTGGCCAAAAGAGTGGAGGAGCATCTGAAAACTAGAGAATCAGCCTCTGTAGAATGGAGATCGGACCATAAATGCAGGTGGATGACAATGTTTGCAAAGTAACTTCACATGCCTTTGAAAAATCGTTTTAACTCTCTTTGTTCCAGATAAGTGAGCCATCATTTTCATCAAAAAGGAAAATGGTAAGGAAAAAACTTCACATTATATTTTATCTCTAGATTTGGTAAATACTTTTCTCTCATGTCTATAAATCTACAGAGTAGATAGATCATCTGTCTGTGAAAGTGTATCTATTACATTGAGTTCCTAAAAGGACTTTCAGTTCTTTTCTAATACAAAAAGGACCAAATTAGATAAAGTTATTAATAGCTTCTTTAAATTTTGTTAGATGAGAAGTTATATAAGTGAATGTCGGTTCTTATACGTTTAAGTTTTAATCTTTTTTTTTTTTTTTAAGATTTTATTTATTTTTATAGACAGAGGGGAAGGGAGAGAGAAAGAGAGGGAGAGAAACATGAATGTGCGGTTGCCTCTCATGTGCCCCCCTACTGGGGACCTGGCCTGCAACCCAGGCATGTGCCCTGACTGGCAACCAAACCAGTGACCCTTTGGTTCACAGGCCAGGGCTCAATCCACTGAGCTACACCAGCCAGGGCAGTTTTAATCTTTTTTTAAGTGAAGATAATTCTCCCAGACTTTTTGCAGTCTCTTTAAAGTTCTTTCAGATGCCAAATTTTGGGTCAAGAAAGAAATTTCTGTTCCACCACTTATTAATTATACAGTGGTAAGCAGGTGTTTAACCTTTTAATGCCTTGTTTTCTTCATCTGTAAAATTGGAATAATAATACCATCTTCTCACAAGATTGCTGAGATGATTAAATGAGATGCTGTTATTATAGTTATTTACATACAATAATATGTTTTCATCATAATTTTATTTTATTGAAAAGCTCTCATTTTTTTTAAATCCTGACCTGAGTTATATGTTTATTGAATTTAGAGAGAGAGGAAGGGAGGGGGAGAGAGAAAGAGAAACATAATGTGAGAAACATCAATCAGTTGCCTCCTGTGTGTGTCTCATCCAGGGATGGAACCCGCAACCTAGGTATGTGCTCTGACTGGGGATTGAACCTGCAATCTTTTGGTGTACAGGATGACGCTCCAACCAATTGAGCCACCCAGCCAGAGCAGAAAGTTCTTCTTTAAGATATAGGTATTATTTCCAAGCAAAAGTCGAGAATCCAAGTCATTGGTTTATTTCTTTCTTTGAAAAGATTGCATATTTACTTGGCTCAAAATTCAAAAGAAGCTTTAATACAAAGCCTTCCCTCTCTCCTATACCTTGGCTTTCCAATTCTCCTGCTTGGAGGCAGCCAGTGTTTAATTAGCGTCTTGTGTTTCAGAAATGTGTTATGTTTATATTTGCTCTCCTCCCCTGTTTACACGAATGGTAGCATACCATACACACTGTTATGTTCTTTATTTTTTCCACAATACGTTTCTAAGATGTTTTCATACTAGTACATAAAGACCTGCTTTCTCTTTTTACAGCTGCATGGTGTTGCATTGTGTGGATGAATCATAGTTTATTTAACCATAAATGAACATTTAGGTTATTTCCAGTCTTTCACTATTAAAAACAATCTTATAGCGAATAACCTTATACATATTAAGAATATGCTTGTGCAAACTTCCTTTCATATATTTTGACTGTCAGATTGCCCAATAGAAATTTTACCAATTCCCACTCCTACAGCATGACAGTCCTCCTCACCCCTTGACCAACACAGTGTGGTAGGAAATGTGTCGACATCAGTCTGATAGCTGAAAACCAGTATCTTGTGTAGTTACAATTTCACTTCTTTGTTAGGAGTGAGGTTCAGCATTGTCCCTATTGTTTGCATTTCCTTTTCTATTAACTGTCATATCCTGTCAGGTTGTTTTGTTGGATTGCCAGTTCATTTAAGCCCTTTGTTAAGTACATCCATTTTGAAAATACCTTTTATTGGTTCTTTTTAACTTTATTCTCTGTAACACACAAATATTCTCTGAAAATATTCTCTTGATATGATGCACTGAGAAAAACACAGCATCACTTCTGTGGTGTTCCTGCCAAAAATGCATTGTTCATACTGAAATAGGGGATTTTATGAAGTAGGTGAACAGTCTGCCCAAGGGATCGTGATTAATGCATCAGTGTCATCATTATTAATTCATTGAACAAACATGTGCCATTTTGGCTGTGGGCCAGTGATATAAATACTACAAAGAGTATCATTGTATATACATACGTACATACATGAATGAATGTACGTATGTATGTAATTGGGGTAAAGAAGAGTGAGTATTATCTCCATTTTCCAGGGGCTTACAAATTACTGAAAAAGACAAACACAGACACAAGATTATAGAGTATGATTGTGTGAGTGTGTATGTGTGTGTATGAGAAAGGGGTCACAGCATCAAGAACTATAAAATTAAACTAAATAATTTGCTTAGAGATTCATATTTTTCTGACATCTCCTGGGAAAGTCAGTTTATGGGTGATAATGTCAAGTTTGGCATTGTTAATTGGTCATCACTGGGGATCTGTAACTAGCAACATTTTTTTAAAGTCGGTTGCATTATTTCTGACATATATGTAAAGTCATCTGAATTGCAGCTGACAGGGTTCAACAGCTTTCCTGGATTATTTTGGATATTCATCAGTCTTTAGAAATAAGAGCTATCTGACCCCTCCTGACTGAGCAGGCACCGTGCAAATGAGACCGGTATCGCAGAGTTTCTCTCACAAAGCTGTGTGGACCTAGTTCCGCAAACCTGCACACTTGAAACATTGTTCAGAGAATTAGAGAGATACCGCTGTACCTTGTGTGCGTATACGTGCCTTTTCATTGTTTTATTTTTGTTTTAACTTCCTGCTTCCCCTGCGTTTTAGTTTTGTGTTCATTTATTCAACATTTATTGCTGTCAGGATACACATTTCAATTAGGCTTGTTCTAACTCAGAGCTAAATGGATGCTCAGTTTTAAGCTGTCTAAAATGTATGTATCACATGTACCTGAAAGTGATTATAGTAGTTCCCTTTAGGAGGGCACCTGGCTAACTGGGGGGAACAGGGATAAAGTGAGACTTTTCATTATGTACCCTTTTGGACCCTTTGAACTGTTATATCATGTGTATATATTACCTATTAATTTTTTTTAAGTTTAAAAAATTAGATTAATACTCATTTCAGATATTGAGATCAGCAAAAAAAGGCTGACGTTTAAATATTACTAACGCTGGCCCTTTTTTTTGCGATTTAAATGCAATTTTCCCAGCTAACCCTATGGGCTGCCTTCCAGTGTTAGTCCAGAGGCGTTAGAGAGTTTGACCAGCTGGGAGTCATCGTGAGGCTGGTTTTGGCAGGTCGTTGCCAGTACCCTCCTTCAAGACTGCCAGCATTGCCTTAACCCGCCGGGAACTCCCACTGCCCCGAGGGACTGACTGGGAAAGTCATAAATTCCACCTCGGCCAGGAATGTTTCGCAGCCTTGTCAGAGTCCTAAAATAATGGTCACTGCATAACATGTCGAGTTCAAAGGGACTTTGGTTTAGAAGATGGATCAGGATTTGAAAGACTTTATAAAGGAAAGGGGGTCTTAAAAACTTACTTATGCAGAAATTCACTTTCTAAAAACTGACTCTCGTTAATAGGTGATGTCAAAATCTGATATCTGAGTTGGCAAATCTGAGTGTGAACATTAGGAAATGTGTTTCAGAACATCTATGGGGGCAGAAGAGAAGAATCTGTTTGCTTTGTGGGGTTAAAGGTGACCACGCTGCAGGTGTTGACTGCTCAGCACCAGACTGGACTGTCTCAGTGAGCAGTGTGGTGATGATGTGGTAATGGTGGTTGCTCATTCTTGGCCAGGGTGGAATTTATGGGCTTCCTGGTCAGTCCCTTGCAGGTAGTGGAATTTACCAATGGGATTAAGTGCAGAATAGAGTAAAAGGGTTGTCTGAATTGGAGGAACGTACCCCAAATGATAGAGTGGCCAGTGTCATTGGTGAAAATGGCCGAAGCAGGTTTCACATGTGGGACAGGATTAGAAAGATCTGCCAGGGAGTTCAGGGTAGCTCTTTTGGGCCACCCTAGGAGGTTGGTGCCCAGCATGTCCAGGGTGTGCTGTGGGGTTCCAGATCCTGACAGGTCTTGGGATAGTCAGGAATAACCTTAGCAGAGATGGAACCCCCATTCCTGGGACTCCTTTTAAAATTATATCAATTCAGTATATCCTTTCGAAGGCATCCTTTTCTGGGAGATGGATCACTGTGAATCGGCATACGTAGGTGTATTTTATAGGCACACATCCATGAGACAGAATCTTAAGACTTAACTGAGGAATCTCCCTTGGACTTACCAATGAGAAACCTTATATGAGAGCTTGGATCTCCAGCTTCTCATTGGATATGATTTTTGCCTGCTTCCTCTCTAGTCCCTAGCAGGGAAGAATCGGCAGACTGCCCTAGGAGAGGCATGCAGTATAATGAAGGGAAAATAAGCTTTGGGATCAGGCAAATCTGAATTTGAGTACAAGATCAGCTACTTACTAGCTCTGTGGGTAAATTACTTACCGTGTCTCTGAACTTCAGTTTTCTGTCACTTGTTTAGAACTATCTACTAGGCTTTCCTGTCTTTGGTATTTAACAAATACCATTTATAAAAAGGAAACAAGATTATTTTTTTAAAGAAATAATATACAGACATAAAGTAAGATCAAATAGAGACAGAAATATATTTTAATAAATCCCTAGGTGCTGAACAGAGTTCTTTTCCCAGCAAAAAAAAAAAAAAAATCTAATTCAGGCATCAAAAGTAATGGTGTGGGTTTGGGATCAGGGGCCTGTGCATCATTACATTATACGCTCAGAGGGAGAAAGAATCAGAAATTGGGGAAATGGACACTTTTTTTAAAAAGATTTTATTTATTTATTTTTAGAGAGGGGAGAAAGTGAGAAATACTAATCAGCTGCCTCTTTTATGCTGCCCAACTGGGTACCTGGCCTGCAGCCCAGGCATGTGCCCTGGCCAGGAATTGAACCAGTGACCTGATGGTTTGGGGATGATGCTCAGCCCACTGAGCCACACCAGTCAGGGCTAGCTTTCCTTACTTCTAACTTAACAGGATATATTCATCAGCCCCTTTTAAATTTGAAAGACAGTAATTATATACAAAGCATTACTTATCCCGTTGCTTAATTACTTTCTCTTGCCTCACAGTAAAGCTACTCTGATATTTGCTGACGAAACTAGTTTTTACTAGAAGCAAAGAAAGGTGGTTTCTAGGGCTATGTTCATAATCAGGAATGCTGCTTGAGAGCTGTCAGGCCCAGGGCTACAGCCCAGCGCTTCCTTCCCACAGAAGCTTAAAGTGATTTTGATTCTTTGTCTCATGTCTAGTTTCGGACTTTTCCCCCCAAATAGGGTTTTCTGAACTGATGATCAGTGAGGTTGACCCCAAAAGTGTGGAAGAATAAGTTAAGGGCATAAAAACAAAACAAAAAATAAAGCAGATGAAATAGGTTTTTTTTTTTTTGGAAATATTCTGGCTTCTTAAAACTCCCTCTTTACATTAAAGGTTTATATCTTGGAAATAGAGATGGACAAGTAAGGAAAATGAATAGTTCCTGCTTGAAAAAAACTCTAACTGGAAAAAAAACCCCAAACCCCTTATGGACTCTCACAGGGACTGTTGTGCCCACTTGTGAGGACCTGGGCTGAATTCGTGACTGCCGAGGAAGCCTGAGCTTGCTGCCTGGGGCTGCTGCTGAGACTGCAGGGCCAGCGGGGTTCAAGGCTGCTCCCTGGGCCGGCAGTGTGACAAATGGATTGTCCAATAGTTAGAAGCTGAAAAAGGAAAGCCATGAAATAGAACTCTTTTATGTAAGCCAAAATGTTCAACACCATAATTCATTTTCAAGATTAAACATATCAGCACTCATTAGGATGAAGAAATGGTATCCTCACCAGCAGAGAAAAAAGCAGACTTGCCCCCTGGGTATTCTGCTCCCATTCAAATTCTTGCTGCTTTGGGCCCAGTGGTTGGGTGTGCCTTTCTGCATGGAGGCGATCTGGTTCCCCTTCAAGTAGGGCCAAGTCTGGGAGCTTCTCCTTTTCATACCCCTCCCCCCCAGGGCTGGCGAGCACATCTGATCCTCTAATCTGGGCTGTGCTGTTTGGTGAGTTAAGAGCTAGTGGTTTGTAGAATGAGCTAATGTTAGACCAAACCTCAAAGACAGCCTCAGAGATAGAAAGTCAGGAAACAAGGGATTTTAAAAGCTGCCTGCCCAAGGTTTTAAAATCTCATTTTATATTTGTTTTCCGTGGAATAGGGGCTACTGTCAGTTTAGTTTGAGTTTCATTTAACAAGCCTGAGGCAAGGGCCCACGTGGGCAGTGGAGGGGCACCAACTGCCCTAAGGAGATTGCCCGTCCCACCCAGCACACATTCATTTCTAGCGTGCTACCAGAACTTCAGGAAACTTCAGCATTGAACTGTATACAGCTAACTACACCAGTTTCCTTGTGTTACTCATTGAAAGTATCAATGAGCCAAAAAGTTCCAGGTTTTAATCAGGGCTTTTCCACTCATAGCTGTGAGACCTTGGAGGAGGCACTAAACCTCTCTGAACCTGGCTCATTTATGTGTGAAATGGAACCCCTTTCCTGGCATCCAGCAGCCTTACCAACTCAACTGGTATTCTGGGCACTGCTCAGTGGGGTCCAGAACGCTGTCTTCCCAGCCCCAAAGCTGCGCATCCTGCCTTAGCCTGCCTGTTCTAGGGCGGGTTCGCCGGGCCTTCCGCTCCTGCTGCCCTTCTTTTGGCTGATTTAGCTCTTAAGGCCTGTTCCCCATACTTCCTCTCTGGGCTATTTCATCTTGTGTTCTTTTCCTTTCTTTTGAATGTACCATTTTTTACTAAAAAGGCCTTTAGGAGCTCTCCAGTGTAGAAACCTGGGTGACTTAAACCACCACCTCCAGGGTCCTCGTGACCTCTTCAGGGAATCACAGGTTAGGGACATGTGGGCATGTTAAAAATGCCCACCATCTCTCCTCTGGATCCTTTGCTTTCCTTTCAGATAATGAATACAATGCCCTCTCTGACCCACTCAGTGGCTACTTGTCATTGCTTCATCTCAGGTTCTGGTGTCATTTTTTTCTGATTCCACTTTAGTAGATTAGTTTCATTTTTGTTCCCTGAATTTATTTTGAATTACCTTTTTTATTCTTTTACAGTTAGTTGGGGTATAAATCCAAAATAAATGAGGTACTTAAGAGCCCGGATTCACCATTTCATCACCCGTCTTTGACTTATACATGATGGGGGTTGGAGGGTGTTCTGCCTATTTTATGCTCGCCCATATCTCGATGTGAGTCCCTTTAGCTGTTACAGAAGGACTCAGAACAACTTTGTCAGTATAAAACACGTAATTCTGAAGTAAGATGTTAATTGCTGTTTCTATTTTGCTTCTTCTTAACCCTCCATTTTCTTCTAAGGATAAATTCCTGTTTGTTTTTCTTCTGCCTCTGTTTGTAAACAAATCCTCTTTTTCTCCCAAACTGTAGTGTGAAATGGCCGTCGGTGGTGATAGACAGAGAGACCAAGAAGTTACTTTCAAAGAATCGAGAGCAACAAAAATGAAACCTGAAGTACTGAGTAGACACATTCCTGCAGGCCACATCCCTAAACCTGTCGTGTTGCCTGACTATGTGGCGTGAGTATCTGTCTCAGTCTTCAGGATAGGAACTGAAAGATTCTGTTTGGGCTTTTCATTTTCCTGTTTGTCTCCAAGTTAATCCTCTCTGCCTAAACTCATCTGTATTTAAACAGTTGTTTCTTACCTGGGAGGTAGTGTATTGAATTGAAGGTGCAACATGGTCAGTGAGGAATGAGCTAAGTTGATTTCCCATTCAGCTTGTTGTAGTGAAAAGTTATCACATTGGTTGATTTTTTTCCCCCCAGAAAGTACCCTGTGATTCAGACGGATGATGAACGAGAACGCTATAAAGCTGTGTTCCAAGACCAGTTTTCCGAATACAAAGAGCTCTCTGCAGAAGTTCAAGCCGTCTTAAGGAAGTTCGATGAGCTGGATGCAGTGATGAGCAGGTTGCCACATCATTCGGGAAACCAGCAGGTCAGTGTCTACAGCTGCCTGGGAAGACTGATAATTGGGAAAGGAAAGATCTGACCTTTATTAAAATGCAGACAAGCCATAACCACATGTGTGTGCTGTCTGTTTAGGAAAGTCACTTGAGGTCTTCAAGGTGACTAGTCAAGGTTACAATTCATATTATATAATTTAACGTCTTTGGCCTTCAATTGTTAAATAATATTTTGTTTTCTTATCTAAATAAAGTATGAATTTAACAAAAATACATACTGAGTCAATCAGGGTCCCAATGGAGACAGATGACACATGCGAACTAAGATATTTTGAGGAAGTTTTATTCACAAAGGAGTGGGCGGTGTGTCTAGGAGCCCCAAGGGGCCCTACATTCTCCAGCAGCCAGTAATAGCTGAGTGGGAGCCACTACAGGCCCAGAGAGCACAGGGCGGGAGGGCGCAGAGTGGGTCTGAATCTGCAGATGTGAGCTCCCAGGCACTTGAGTCAGTCTGAGAAAGGTGATCTTGGCAGAGAGGAAAGCCAGGTGGGGAGGGCAGCACTTTCTGTAATGTTCTTTTTCTTTTCCTGTAAACGCCGCCTTATTTCATATTTTACTCTTCATTTTTTACCTAATGTATAAACTTTTTTATTGAAATACAATTCATGTGTCATAAAATTCACCCTTTTTAACTGTATAATTAGTGGATTTTAGTGTATTCACCAAGTCAGAGTCAAACAACCATCACCACTCTCTAATTCCGGACACTTTCATCAATCACCCCGTGAACAAGTAGTTCTCACTCCCATTCCCACCTGTCTCCAGCCTTTGGCAACTACCAGTGTGCTTTCTGTCTATGGATTTGCTTCCTTTGAACCTTTCTTATAAATGCAGTGATAAATGTGGCCTTTTGTATCTGACTTCTTTCACTTGTTATAATGTTTTCAAGGTTCATCT
Source organism: Anoura caudifer (assembly GCA_004027475.1). Lineage (NCBI taxonomy): Eukaryota > Metazoa > Chordata > Mammalia > Chiroptera > Phyllostomidae > Anoura > Anoura caudifer. Next base: position 126,434 of record PVKU01002999.1, on the reverse strand, counting down.
GTGTTGTGTTGTAGCAAGAATCTGTACTTTGTTCTTTTTTGTGGTGGGACAATAACATTCCATTATTTGGATATCCAGCTTATCAGTTGATGGACATTTGGGTTGTTTCCACTTTTTTTTATTTTTTTAAAAAGATTTTATTTATTTATCTTTAGAGGGGAAAGGAAGGAGAGAGGGAGACGGGGAGAAATATCAGTGTATGGTTGCCTCTCATCCATCCCCTGCAACCCAGGCATGTGCCCTGACTGGGAATCGAACCATGATCCTTTGGTTCACAAGCCGGTGCTCAGTCCACTGAACTATACCAGCCAGGCTGTTTCCACTTTTTGACTATAAGAATAATGCTGCTATGAACATTTGCATGTACTATCCTGTCCTTTTTAAAGAGGATGTATTAATTTAACCTATTACTTGTATAATTAAAATTTTAAGAATTCACACAGCATTTTAAAATAATTTCAAAAAGATTAATGTATGTATATATAATAGATACATGTTTTATATTATATATACACACACATATATATTCTTTTAGATCCATATAAGTTGGGCATCCTTATTTTAACCACAGACTTTTAAGTATGCATTTAAATCAGTTATAATTATGAGCTAGCTAAGCCAAGTGTGTACAGTAGTGACATTTTCCCAATCCTGGAGCAATGGGATAATGTTGGCTAAGTGACACTAGTACCAGGAAGCAGGAAAAACCCAGCAACTACTACAGGTCAAGGGTCAATTAGTACCATTTGGAGAGCAAGCAAGGTCCACAGGTCCACAAAGGGCAACCAGATTTACAGGCCCTCCAGGGAGTGCAGGAAGGAACAAGTGGTCCAGGAATCCGGATTAGCACAGGGTGGGAAGCTCCAGCTGGTGGACAGACAGGATGCTGAGAAACCCAACTGAGACAGGTAGCTCTGAGCCTAGACCCATTGGTGTCTGGTTTGAGGGCTCAGCATGACTGGGCCAGGGCTCAGGCATGAGGGACTGCAGTTGGGGCTGGGAGACTGAGTCCTCCCGTGACATCTCCACACAGCACCTACAGTAGTCATGTCCTCTGGTTTTTAACATGATATGGCAAGTAAGTAGCCCAATGACTGCGCCACACTTCCTCCCAGTGTATCCTCCAGTCCTTATCTAAAGTAGAAATATTAATTGTAGCACAAATGTTCACTTCTCTCTGGGCACAGATGGAGTTTTGCCATGGGCAGGAGTCTGCCAGTAAGGCTCGCTCATTCCCCCGCATGTCCCCAGGGAGCCACGTCAAAGCCCAGTGGGCTTGCTTGGAGCCTTGGCACAGGTTCTCCCACCAACCTGGTTGTGGCCCTTGAAAAATGAAACAATCCCATGGCTTTTCTAAGCCCATAAAATACCAGTATTGCTCAAAATCATTCCTCTGGTCCTCCCCCTCTTAAATTCAGTTTCCCACTCAGACTCTAGAATAGGTTATACCACTCTCATCTCTGCATGCGTCTCTGGCACAACAGGCCTGGCCCCAGATAGCTAGTTTGCTCCCAGTTCAGGACCTGTTAATGTGGATGACAGCTGCATCTCCAGGTTCATCCCTCTGCAGACAGCCTGCACAACACCAATGCTACTCATGGTCGTAGTATGTAAAAGACATTGAGGAATTAAAATGTAATGGGAGAAGGATGTGGGTAAGTGACAGAAAATGTTCTCAGGAGGCTCTGACTGGTGGATTGAGTGCTGGCCTGTGAACCAAAGGATCACTGGTTTGATTCCCAGTCTGGGTGCATACCTGGGTTGTGGGCCAGGTCCCCCTGGTGGGGGATGTGTGAGAGGCAACCACACATTGATGTTTCTCTCCCTCTCTTCCTCTTTCTCTGAAAATAAATAAGTAAATCCTTAAAAAAGAAAAAGAAAATGTTCTCAGGGGAAGCTTTTAGAACTATAAATTATAACATTTTATATTTTTATTTATTAGGTTTATAGTATCTAATGGTCTCTTTGGCGTAGGTTTCATGGATAAATGAAGGCATTGTTCTAGTCATCTGATCCCTTTGGATAGGCCATTCAACCCCTTAACAAATTCCATGCTTATTATAAAACTTAGAATAAAGTTAGAAGGAACATTATATTAGCTATTTTCAAAAATTGAATAGTTTCAATCTCTGAATCCCAGTACCTAATAACATGAAAAAGAACTTATCAACAGGGGTGAAAATGATGCCTAATAATAGGTTTATAAATAATAGGTTTATTATTATTTATAGGTTTATAAATAATAATAGGTTAATAAATGATCCTTAATAATGTGATCATTATATGCCAAGCACTTTACAAGGATCATTTCAGAGACTTCTCACAACCCTATGAGGTAGGTAGAGTTATTATTTCCATTTACCAATAAGGAAACTGAGTCTTGAGAGGAATAAAGATCAAAGTCACACAGCTGGCAGGCAGTGGCACTGGGACCCAGCTCTGGTTTCATGCAGGTGGGGCCTTTCTGCTCACCCCTCAGTCCCACCGACTGGCTGTAGTAAGTCCTCAGACGTTGTCCAGTGAATCAGATTCTTGCATATGAATACTGTCATTATAGTCTTAGGTAAAAATTGCTTTCCGTTCTAATTCCCAGTGTACTTTGAGACATTCTTGAGATTTGTGAGCAAATGCAAGTGTTTTAATTCAAGTATACAATATACTTTTCTTAGGAACATGAGAGAATTTCAAGAATCCTTGAAGAGTTTAAGAAAAAAAAGAAGGTGAGTAAAACCATTTTCTTCTTCAAAGTATATTCTTGTCCATGTGCAGTGGAAACAACTGACAGACTTTAGATTCTGTTAGCTAAAGTACTTCTTTTTTTTCTATTTCTTAAGATGGCCCTTGTCAGGGAGCAGGGTGTCTATTGGACACTTTTTCTTCTCATCTCTGTTCTGATTGCATTCTGCTATGTCCTGATGGAGACACGTAGAGACATGAGCACTGATGCAGAACTCGCCACCCACATTTCCTTCAGAAACACGACCTTATTTTACCTGTTTCCAACTCCATCCTTAATTACACAAACCAGTAGAGGCCCAAGAGAGCTTGTATGAAACGTTTCTATACTTACTTTTTTATGTGTAGTTACTTATTTACTATGTAAACTACTAAAGTTAGCCTTGGCTGGTGTGGCTCAGTGGATTGAGTGCCCTTCTGGGAACTAAAAGGTTGCCAGTTTGATTCCTAGTTGGGGCACATGCCTGGGTTGCGGGCCAGGTCCCCAGTAGGGGGTGCATGAGAGGCAACCACACATTGATGTTTCTCTCCTTCTCTACCTCCCTCCCTTCCCCTCTCTAAAAATAAATAAATAAAATCTAAAAGAAAATAAACTACTAAAGTTAAAGGTGCCTTTCTCAACTTTGCTGTGAACCTAAAACTATTCTAAAAAATAAAGTCTATTAAAAACTGGTTTTCTTACAAGGCAGATTTGGAAATCTGCAGGAAAATCTTCTAGGAAGGGTCATTTTCTGGGTGATAATGTGTCTGTGTTTTGGGTTTTTGTTGAGGTAGAGGCTGATAGAACAACTGTGTTTCTTTTTTAGGATCCTACATTTCTGGAAAAAAAAGAACGCTGTGATTATCTAAAGAATAAACTTTCTCACATAAAGCAAAGAATTCAAGAGTATGATAAAGTAATGAATTGGGATGTGCAAAGTTATTCTTAAACCTTATTTGAAACCACTTTTTTATATGAAACTTCATATTTATTTACTGTCTTTTTTTATGTTAGTTTCTGTGATAGAGAAGCAAGCTCTTCCTGAATCAGTTTCTACTTGGTTTAGCTGGTATGCAATGTTAAAACAGTATGATTTCACTTTAGTGTTTCAGAAAAACAAATTTACTAAGGGCCTTTACTAAGCATGGAGGAAACCTTGTATTCATCTGTGTACAGTTTATGTTGAAATTAAAAGTGATTTAGAGATCACATTCTCAGGTGTGAGAACAAGTAGAGTATCGGTTCTAGTGCTGAGAATGTATCAATTCCGGTGCTGTAGAGTATTAGTTTTACCTTTTTGAGTCAGGCGTGTTCCTAAGATTTTCTAGGACAAACTTCCCTTCCTGGCCACAGCTGTCATTGTTTTCCCTCAGGGGTTTGAATGCAAGATAAACATTTTCAAGCCTGATGTTCTTGGGTAAGTTGCTTAATCTCTCTGTGCCTATTTCTTCACCTGTAAAACAGCTGATAACAGTGCCTACCTCATAGGGTTGTTAGGAGGATTAAATGAGTTAGTATTTGTGAAGTACTTAGAACAGAGTCTGGTGCCTTGTTAGCACTACGCTATTGTTTGTGAAATCTGTAGAAAAATGTGTGTGAGGTGAATAAACTACCTAGAATGTCTCAAGGAAAGGTCCTCAATGAGCAAGCCTGACCAGCTAAGCAAAAGGCCATGTGTCTCATGACCTTCTCTCCTGTGCTGTTAATAACTAACACAGGTAGCCTTAAACAGATGCTTCCCCGTGGTTTTGTGTCCACTGGGATCCGACACAGATGTCCTGTCTTTAACCAGTGACACTGTGAACACATGTCCACAGCCCAGCCCTTCCTGTTCACGTCATGGCGGACCATGTGGATGCCGTTGCCTCTTCTCTCTCGTGTGGACATTTATCTTCAGGATCCATGACGTTGCCTTTGCTGAGAATCCCCCTTTCGTTGATTGGGATGCCTTATCTTCCCGAGGATTATCTTCACTTTGGGGCTTTATTCAAGAGAAATGTTATATTTTCATTAGTATGAACGATAAACTGCCTTAAAAAGTTGTTTTTTTAAATCATTGCTACTAGATCCTGTTCAGCAGCATCTATTTTGTAATTTCCCAAGGTTAGAAATACAGTTTCTGCTTAATATAGCTGCTATTCAAACAATTGATATTCAAAGAATTTTCTGAAGTGAAACCACAGAAAAGCATGGAAAAGCAGAGGGTTAAGAAGTGTGGTTCCTGAATGAATCTCCTGGTTTTCCTTTGTCAGTGAAATCTTAGTGCGTGGTGTTAGTGTTTTGATACCATGGTCCTCTGACCGCTTAGCACCCTAAGAATCTTAAGGGGTGAGGCCTAGGGCAGCGTGAGGCCCTCCTGGAAGCCCGCTTCCGTTAGAACAGCTTCACTTTCTGTTTTACGCATTGGGCCCCATGCTCACATTTCACTTAAGAATACCAATGCTTAAAAAAAACAAAGATACGATAATTCCATTTTGGTAGACTGTAAAGAGTTAGATTAATATTGAAATGAACTGTTAAGGAAATTTAACTCTGCAAAACTTGATTCTGTTATAATTGTAAATGTTATTTTTCCAAAGCCAATGTCGTTAACACTGAACTTAAATTTTTTTATGTCAGTACCTAGGCATATTAAAATTTTAGTTGTTTTGCTGTTCTAAGCATTCCTGTGTTGACTGGGTGCGTTCTGGAAAATATTTAACATTACCATAAAATAAACTGGAAAATCATTGAAAACCTGTAGGTCATGACATTCAGGTGGCTATTTTCCCCTCCCCCGTTATTTGTAAGAATTCAAAGTCAAGGCCACTGTGTTGCTTTCCACAGGCTGCCATCACAAAGTACCACAAGCCGAGTGGCTTAAATCCACAGCAGTGTAGTGTCTCAGTTTTGCAGATTAGGAATCTGAATCTCGGTGTCAGCAGGGCCAAGCTCCCTGGGGAGGATCTTGCCTAGCCTCCAGTGGTTTCCAGGCAATCTTTGGTGTGCCGTGGCTTGTATATGTATCACCTAAATCCTCTGTCTTCACACAGCTGTCTTCTTGTAGGGACACTGGTCATACTGGGTTAGTGACTCTCAGTAGAATGACCTCATCTTTTTTTTTCAAGTCAGCGAGTATTTATTCAGTTCAATGTAACAAGCGAAATGGTTACAAACCATTGTTATTTTTCAAATGCCTCAAATATATTGGATTTTTTTTTAATTTTCTAATTACAAAAGTTGTACATGCAAATTGTAGGAACTTTTGGAAAAACAGAGTGTAAAGACAAATTTTAAGTACCAATAATCTCACTGCTTAGAGGTGGCTACTGTTAATATTTGATATATTTCCTTCTCTTTGTCTATGCAATTTTTTCCCATCATCGTTTATCCCTCCCAAACCCTCTTCCATCTCTACCCACTTTCCTTCCCTGGATGACCTCATCTTAACTGATTACACCTGCAAAGACCCTGTTTCCAAATAACATCACATTCTCAGGTACCAGAAGTTAGTTATTCAACATACCTTTTGGGGATGAAGGGACATAGTTCAACCCATAACAGCCGCATTTGGCAAGGTGCGATTCAAAAGCAAAGATAATTCCCTGTACATTTTTTCCCTCCACCTGACTTGAACATGTATTCTAATTTGAAACGTAATAAGGATATGTCAGTATGTCTGAAACTTGGGAAGAGGAAAGTATATATTCTTCACCTGTTCACTTGCGTTTGCTGTTTATGTGCCAGATGCTTGCATTGAACGGGTGGTATTGTAGCATTGAAGACATAGTGGTAAACGGACAGAGACCTTGCAGTTACTGTCTAACAGGAGATCTGAAGGGAAGACAAGAGATGTACACATTTTTATGTGCATTTCTACAAATGGTTGGCATAATAAACCTGATAGTGAAATGCACCAGTGTTCAAAAGGTAAACAATATAAGAAAAATCTGTAATTTTTTCTGACTCTATCTAAAAGAAAAAAAATTATTGTGGAAAAAATTTTAAAGGGAAAAAAAGAAAAATGGGTATAAAAGCTTAGAAAATAAAAGTCCTGCCATATCAGTTTCAGTCCCTGGTGATGTATCTGTTTGGAGCATATCCTTCCAGTCTGTTTATGGTACATACTATTATTTTAAAATTACCTACTTTAATACTTTAAATGTGTTTTTTGTAAAAAGAGGGCCGGGGAGGCTGCACCAGCATGTGGTGGGGAAGCAGAGGAGAATCACAGGTGGGAAACATAGTCAGCCCGTGGACGGAGAATGTGGGCCTTCGGGCTCGCTGCAGCCAAGGCTCCAGCTCCTGCTGAGAGAGCTTGACAGGTGAACTTGGAGCATCAGCTTCCTTATCAGGGGATAAATAATACAGCCTGATGAAATTATTGTGAAAATTAAATGCAATAATGCAAGTAAGATACCAGGAAGATACTTGCTCAGTAAGTGATGGATGGATATTCAAATACTGTTTTCATTGAGTTAGATAATGAGTTGACTACCTTAAAGGTAAAATATCAGAATGACTATTTAATAACAACAGTGACAAAAGGTTTTTCCAGAAAGCATATAGGTAATGCATTTATTATAGAAAATGAAGATGAGCTTATAGTCTTCCAAATACATACAAATAAAATCACCCATCATTCTACAGCCCCCCACCTGAGGTAGACACTGTTAATATTTTGGAACATAGCCTTGCATTCTTACCTTAGGTATATACAGGGTGGGGCAAAAGTACATTTACAGTTTGTATGGAAAATAATACAATAATAATATAAGAATAAACTTTCGAGTACTCACAACTATAAACATTCTTTTGCCCCGCCCTATATTTATATAAGCATGTTATAGGGAAAAATGTCTTGGATTAACAAAATATTTTTTAATTATGTAGTATGGTGTGTTTTGTGTTTTAAATGAGAAATAATAAAATGATCTTGATTTTTCTGAATTTAGAGTTTTCTATTTATTGCATTTTAATGCAATTTAGTTACATTACTGTTTTAAAGTTATTGATGTTCCTGCCATATGGTGGAAAAAGCAAGGAACAGTTGTAGGTTTAAGCCTCCCTCAGTTCCCCTGAGCAGTGGGGACAGATGAGATAAAAGTATCTGAAGTCATACTGTAAACCACAAAGCCCTATTAAAATCCTTACGTTTAGTTCCAAGTGCTTTGTTCTGATGTTATCAGTAAGAGCTTTTCACTAGTTCAAGTACAGTTCTTTATTAATAACTTGAGCTGTTAATGAGTGTCTGTTGTGTAATCAGGGCTTCTCTGGGGGTCTGTGTATTCTGGTACAGCCTACTGGCTACATACACAGTGGCATTGACACATTCCGATTACATTTCCATCTCCATTTCAACTGATTGACTTGCCGGAGCCACAAGGTCCTGTGTCAGTGTGAAAGCTGGAAACAGAGGAGAAGGATTGGGAACAGCATTTTCCAATTAACAGGACACAAATTTGGCACCTTACTTTCTTTTTTATTAAGGAGGGGGGAAAGGTCCCCAGATATAAGGAGCTTATCGTGCATTCCACCTCCAGGTATGTAAAGACTTAATTCCGATTGCCCTGTAAAGTGATTTGTTTAATGGATGTACTTGCTTTGAAGGAACTAATGTTATTAAACTTACCAAGACAGTAAAAATTGTAAGTAGCATACAAGGTTGCTCTTTTTACACAAAGGAAAACCTTTTTGTGTTACCAATTGAAACAGTATTTGTAATCATTGTTTTGTAGGGAATTTAGGGAGGAGAGTTTAGCAGTCAGGATTCTTAGTTATAAGCCACAGAAAGCTGAGCTGTGTGATTTAAGAAGAATGTATTACCATCTACTGTCTAGATTGCAGAATTGCTGGGTGGGCTGGAGAACTGAGCTAGAGGCTTTGCAGCAGGAGCGGTGTCCTAAATAGCACCTGAAATCCCGTCTGATGAGAACAGCTCTCCTGCCGTCCTCATTGCACCAAATACACCACCAGCCCTGCCATCCTGTGATGTCAGTACCCTCATGACTCAGATTCAGGTGACTCAGTGAGAAGTGTATTGATGGACCCCTAGGTCACTTGCCAGATTCATCACTTGGGGAATTCCCAAAAAGCATGAAGAGATTTAGATGCTGAGAGCCAGAAAGAAAACCAATAGTACCTACAGAACACTAGTTGTCCTAATTGTAAGTGTAGTCAGGGATTTATCCTATTCAGTTGCAAATAGGCCAGATATACAAATGACAGCCAAAAACAGAATATCTTTAGCCTTAGTGCTTCTGGTGCTAAGAAAGAAGGCGTGAAGGGTCCCCACTAATGTCCTAGACACAGGAAATGGGTTCCTGTCTCCAGGTTTGAGATTCAGAAAACATCACCTTAAAGCAATGCAATAGAATAATTTCCTGTACCTCTAAATGTTTATCAAAAGGTGTGTACAAGGTGGTTTCCAGCAGTTTTACTCATAAGAACCCCAAATTGGGAATAACCCAAATGACTATCAACGGTGGAGTTGTAGAAATAAGAAATTGTAGTAAACTCATAAATACTATAGAGCAATAAAAAAAAGATGAACTGCTGTTACAAAACATAACAGTGCTGAACAAAAGCCAGATGCGAGTGCATGCAGGTGCAGTGATGGTGACTAAGAACAGCAGCTGCTTCTACTTTGGGAAAGCCAGTGATTGACAAGGAAGGGGCAGGAGGCAGCCTTCTGGGGTGCAGAAATGTCCTGTGCACTGCGCGGGATGGTAGTTACATGAGTATGCAAATATTTCAGTATTTACTTCACTGTGCCCTTGAGATTAGTTCACTTACGCACTTAAATATGCCTGTTCTGTATCAATAGAAAAGTTAATTTCTGATGATAGAATTCAGAATAGAGGTTATTTCTGAGAGATGGTTATTGTCTAGGAAGGGGCATTAGAGAGCCTTTTTAGGTGATTCTCCTTGATCTGGTTGATTACCTGGGTATATTCACCAAGACAAACACTTAAAATTAGTGCCTTTTACTGTATATATGTGATACATCAATTTTTAATAATCATGGGTATATTTTAAGGAAAGTATGTCCCCAGTTTAAAACAATGCAAATTTAGGAACACAGTCCTTTCAGAAATTGAGAACTGCCTCATGTGCTAGCAGTCTTTGAAAAAAAAATTACAAAGTTGTGGCTAGGGCAACACAACAATCTTACAACTGTTGGTTTAATGGCTCATATTTGAAACCCAAACTTGTGTGTGTTTGTGACTTTGAACCAAACCCCCATCTAAGATGGCAGATTGTAACCATTTTCCTCCCAAACCTAAAGTCTACAAGAGAACGAACCTGCCCTGGTTGGTGTGGCTCAGTGGATTGAGTGCTGGCCTGCAAACTGGAAGTTCACCTGTTCGATTCCCAGTCAGGGCACATACCTGGGTTGCATGCCAAGGCCCCCAGTTGGAGGTGTGTAAGAGGCAACCAATCACATTGGTGTTTCTCTCTCTTCCTCCCTGTCCTGTTCTCTAAAAATAAATAAATGAAAAAATTTTTTAAAAAAGAACGAACCTGAAGATTGTTTATACCTGTCCAAACGCATTTACTCTAATGTTGCATCCATGCCTTTGAATTCTCTTTGTGCATAGGGCAGGAGTCTGCAGGATGTGTGAGAGATGAGGAAAATTTTGTCAGTGTGTGAAAAACAGCAGCCCTGCCCTGTTTAAATCTTGTTTGTGGTCTGGAAACCCGCCAATGTTGTTAAGAGTCAAGGGTACTCCAGGGATTGTTACTGCCGAAGGGCAAACCTGAGTGAAACTGTGGGACAAAGCTATGCAGAACCACCTTTGCAAGTATTTGGAAGGTGCCTGCCATGTGATTCAGCTGAAACAGGCTGGTGGAAATGGTCTGTTGCTCTTCGCATAAACAATGGTGATATTCAGGAGTTTCTTAGAAACCCTTGGGATTAAGGGTTTAAAATCAGAGTATGGAGAAAGGACATATTGCAAGAATGTTATTGTAGGCATCTGATGTAAACACGCCCTGTAATCAGTGAGTAATTCTTCCTGAGTCACTTTCGTAGTGTCACTGTTTCCCTATAGGTTGCACCTTGATTCTATTCTCATGATGAGGAATTGGTACCGAATGGTTAGCCTATAGTAATTCCTCTTCGTCTTTGTGACGTTCAAGTCCTCAGCAGCTCACATCTAAACTGGAATGGCCGCCTAGCTGCTCTTCCCATCTCCATTTTTTTTTCCATTTTGCGATGTAAGCTGAACACAGATGGGCCCCTCCTATATGCAAAGCATGTGCTTTGCTTATACTCTTATGAGACCTAGTCATGTTTTTCTCTTTCATAGAAGTCATCAGTGTGCCATCGGCCCATGAATTTTGTTAGAAGCTGTGTAGTGGAGTGGTTAGGAGTACTGCTTCTGGAACCAGACTGTCTGGGTGCAAATCCTAACCATGCCATTTCCTAGCTGTGTAACCTCAAACTAGTTCCTCCACCTCTTTGTGCCTTAGGTTCCTATTGCATTATATAATGCAAAATATATCACCTCCCCTCTAAAGATTTTGTGAAGATTTAAGTGAGCTAAAACATATAAAACACTTAAAGCTGTATCTTAGCACAGTGTCATAGCAAACATTCACAAATTATTCATAAAATACAAGGTCTGTCCACACGGTATCCAGCCATGTAATATGAAAAATAGAGACATTTATTGAAGAAGATACAAGATACCAGAAACATTATACATAGGACAGTGATGCCTCAGTTCCCTTCAAAGTAGGCACCTTATTGCTATCAGCTGCCCCTTCATATTTTTCTGAATCTCATAGTCTGAAATCTCTTTCCTTTCAAAGGTGATTTTAGTTTTGGAAAAAAGCCGGAAATCACAGGGTTACAAATCTGGGCTGTAGGGGGCCTGAGTTACCTGGGTGATTTCATGTTTTGCCAAAAAACTTTGCATGAGATGTGATGCATGAGCAGGTGCATGTGATGAACCTGACAATCACCAGTTGCCCATAGCTGTGGCCTTCTGAGTCATCAGAATAGTTTTTGTGGAGGAATATTCAAGGTTAATGCAAAATTCAATGCAGATTCATTGCTCTACTCACTCAGACATTTTGAATGTGACAGCCACACAGTACACATGCTCACTCAACGGTATCTCCCACCCCTACTGACTAGTACAGTAAAGTCATTGTTTGTGCATATGCGTTCCAGTCCCTTCTCCTTGGTTGCCAGGTTACATCCATGTCGTGCAAATTGTTCTCGTTACATTGACAATGATTGCACTTTTTCCAGAGAGACCTCATATGCTTTTATTCTAATGGTGTTGTATTTATGCCAATGAACTCTTTTTGCTTGTGCTAGGGTGGGAGGCCAAAGAATATGTGACAGGTAAGGAAAATGCTTGGTTCTTTTTTCCTAATTTAAGTATTTTATTGTTTATGTTATTACCAGTTGTCCTAATTTTTTCCCACTTTGCCCGCCTCCAACCAGCCCACACCCCCACTCTCACAGTCAGTCCCCACACCATTTTCCATGTCCCATTCATATATGTTCTATGACTAATGCCTTTACCTTTTTTCAACCAGCCCCTACCTCCCAACATGCCTCTTACAACCATCAGTCTGTTCCATATTTCTATGCCTCTGGTCCTATTTTGCTTGTTAGTTTACTTTGTTCATTAGATTCCACTTATGCATATAAGTGAGATCATATGGTATTTGTCTTTCACTGACTTGCTTATTTCACTTAGCATAATAGTCTCCAGTTCCATCCACGTTGTCACAAAAGGTAAGAGTTCCTTCGTTTTTAGTGTTGCATAGTATTCCATTGTGTGAGTGTACCACAGTGTTTGTTAGTAATGTGGGAGAGACACCAGCCCTTCCCTATTTTATGGTATACAGCAGAATGCTACAGAGCAATGAAAACGGATGAATCACTGCTACCATGACATAATACTGAATAAAAGCCAAACAAGGGTAAGTATTAGACAATCCCATTTATATAAAGCCCCCAAACAGGCCAAACAAAACAATGATGATATAAGTCAGAAGAGGATTGTCTTTCTTTCTCTTCCCTGAAGCCCACTGCCTTCAATTCCAAACTGCCAGAGTAGAGACCATGACCCCTTCATTTCTGTAAGTCAGCTTGGGCCTTTGAAGTGGTTGACCTGGTAATCAGGATCACCAGGGACACTGTTATTAACTTAAATTTCCAGTTCCCTCTCTGGGATTTTTTCACCAGTCTAGAATGGGGGCAAGGAATTTGTATTTATGTCCAGCCCATGGGATACCCAGGGAGAAGACCCAGGGAACAAATATTCCAACCTCCTTCCATGTCCCGCTGGTATCTGCCATTGGCTGAACCCAATCAGAAGGCAGAGGTAAGGAGCCTGGTGAAGTAGCCTACCCAGGTCAGCTTCTTGGGTCAGAGTAGATCTAGAGGAAGACATCCAGCACCCGTGTTAACTCACTGAATCCCAACCAACATCAGTGCTATGAGAGCTATTCTTAGCCCATATTACAATTGAGGAAACGGGCCCAGCGGCAGGTCCTCAATTTCCCGCACAAACAATGCTTACTTCTACATACAAGACATTAGTCTTAACAGGGTTTGAATGAAAGCCCTTATGGTCTGGATGCCTCCCCTCTGAATGCCCAACTTATTTCACTCCTCACCCTTCACATCTTCACCCTTTCTTCTCCTGTACCACTTATAGTCAGAGCTTCAGAGGCCACAATTCATGACTCTCCCGGTTCCGTAAATGTACGGAATGCTGGAGTCAGAGAGTTAAAGAAGATGTCATCCAGCTCTCTCACATTACAGAACCACTGGCAGCCCAAATCTTCCTGTAATTCACTTTCCATTCCCTGGCTACGCTGTACACTGCAGGAGGGCAGAAACCGAGTCTCTCACACCATCTCTGTCTTCCACACTCCTCAGCAGAGTGGAACACATCACCGATACTCAACAAACTCATGTTAATTTGTTTGGTTAATTATTATTTGAATAATCCATCTGTTGATGGATTATTTTAGCATTGAAATTATCTTGCTGAATATAAGAGAGAAAACAAACATCCTCATCCATAGCTGTTGAGAGTAGAAGTTGGTAAACCATGTAACTGTCCATTGCCAAAATGTCGAAATGTAGTGCAATTCTTTAAAAAAGTAGTATATTCTCACTTGGCAATCTCCCTTCTAGGAGTTTACCCAAGGACAAATTCATAGATGTGTGCAATGATATTTATGTGTTCTTCTCAGTGTTTATAATAGTCCATGGATGAATATGCACACATTGTGCAAAATCAACACACAATTGTCCTATAGGGAGTCCAGGAAGACAAATTGCAACCTTTGTAAGAAATCAGCCCCAAACAGTGAGGACTTGATGAATAACAACCAGTTTTTGGCTGAATATCAGCCAGAATAACTGGCTATTATTCATCAAGTTGTTAACCCTCTCCCATACCTTCCAATTTAGGCCAGAGAAAGCCAAATATGCTCCCCTAACCATTCACATAATGCCCATGTCTAGTTAGCCACCTCCAGCTCCCCTGTCACTCAAGGCTGGCCTGCAGCCTTTTTTTTTCTTTCCATATATCAAGACTTTCAACTCCTCTCCCTGCCTTTGAGTCTGCCAAATGCACGCTTCCTTCTCACAGCCAGCTTTGCATAAATAACTTTTGCTTATTCTCATGTGGGTGGTCTTCATTTATTTCTACAACTGGAAACAACCAAAAGGTTTGAGAACAGAAAATTTAAATAACTTATGGAATATCTATATGATGGAATGTTATGCAGTGATTAAAAATCAAGTTCTGCCCTGGCTGGTGTAGCTCAGTGTATTGAGTGCAGGCTACGAACCAAAAGGTTGCTGGTTCAATTCCCAGTCAGGGCATATGCCTCGGTTGCAGGCCAGGTCCCCAGTAGGGGACACGAGAGAGGCAACCACACATTGATGTTTTTCTCCCACTCTTTTTCCTTCCCTTCCCTTCTCTCTAAAAATAAATAAATAAAATCTAAAAAAAAAAAATCAAGTTCTGCCTTGACCCATGTGGCTCAATTGGTTGGGTCACCAGTTTGATTCCAGGTCAGGGTACATGCCTGGGTTGTGGGTTCTGTCTGGTTGGGTGCATATGAGAGGCAAACAATTGATGTTTCTCTCTCACATCAATGTTCTCTCCCTCTCTTTCTCCCTGCCTTCCCATCTGTCTAAAAATAAATAAATAAACTTTAAAAAAAAGACTTTAAAAATTTTAAAAGAAAATAAAACAAGTCACCCAATTATGCTTTAAACCCCCAGAGCTGGTTTTAGAAATACTGTTTTGTGGAAATACTGCAGCTGGCAGAGTTATTTTAAGAGGCTTTCTAAATATTTACTTTCATGCTGTAACCTTTGCCTTGCTTGTAGTCTAGTTTAAGCCTTTAGACTGAAGAGAAGATACAAGCATTTAAGTTTTGAGATAGTTATGTAAATATAGCAAGTAACTGAAGCTTCCTGCTAACAAAATCGACCTTTTCAAATAGCAACATAAAAATTGGTTATATCTCATTTTAGGAATAAGTAGAAAATTAAATAGAAATCACTTTTTATCTAGTATTTAATTATAGTTATTCAACATATATTACAAATAAGAGGAGGAAACATTATTTAAAAATTCTACCAAAGCCAGCTAGTAAGTCCTTTAAAAATATGAATAAATAGCTTTTAAATTTCTGGGTTTTATTAATAAAATAGCTTTTAAAAAAAACCTAAATCATATTATATATTTTAAAATACTTTTAAAAATATATTGTTAGAGAGAGGGGAATGGAAGGAGAGTGGAAAACATCAATGTGTGGTTGCCTCTCACACACCCCCTACTGAGTTGGCCTGCAACCCAGGCATATGCTGTGACTGGGAATCAAACCAGCAACCCTTTGGTTTGTAGGCCCATGTTCAATCCACTGAGCTACATTAGCCATGGCCACAGTATATATTTTAAAATTATATATGTGTATATGTAATATGTAGATTCGATTTACTATATTATATTGTATAAAATATACAATTTAATAGAAAAGTGGTGTGGGATTTTTTCTTATCAAAAAAATAAAAGAGGACAGAGTATTTTCTTATTAAATCGTTGCCTAGAGTTAAGCTGAGAAGTGGAAAAAAGGTTTGTAAATGTTTGTTTTTGTTTCCATTGAAATCCGAACTTTGTTGTTTTGCCAGCTCTGAAAGTCTGACTTTTCTTTTCTGAGGGGCTAGGGTGGAGCCCATTGGCGAGTATGGCCTACCAGTTCAAAAGACCCAGAGGGGTGTTATTTCCTTTTCTTTACAAGTTTTAAAATCTGTGGTTGGCTAAAACCAGTCCCCAAGGATAAGAAGAGGATGTAACCTCATGACTCTGAGTACTTAGTAATCAGATCAATTGAAGCTCTAGATTAAGTTCATCATTACTTTTAATCCATGAAGAGGGGGAAGGTACTGTCTGTGCTCTGATTTGTGACTCAGTTTCTAAGGACACGACCTATGAACCCACTCTGAGGTGCTCTTTACCAGGAAATGACTCTGGAGTGGGGTCAGATCTATTTTTCTTCCTAAAGCTTGCTTCTAGATTTTGGAATTGCCTTCCCAGTGAGAAAGTTCTAAATTAGGAGGGGCGCCCACCCACATAAAGAAAACACTCATGCAGAAACAGTGTCCTGTTTTCCTCTCAGAAACCTGTGCTCATCCTTGACTCTCCCCGACATCCAATCCATTACCAGGTTTTACGTCCTACATATCTCTCAAAACCCTTGTGTGCGGAGACCTTCCATGCATTCCCACAATAGATTTATCAGCCACCTACTGTGTATCAGACTGTGCTGGCTACTGGAGATAACAGCAGGGAACCAAACTCCAGGCCTGTTTGAATATCAAACCATACCCATCTTAAAGCCCGGTTCCTTGAAATTATGGCTGAAAAATCCTGTCGGTGTAAATAAGCATCATTAAAACTACATGGTTAGCAAAGCAAAACATCACATTCATAATAATGAAGTTAAACTAACAATGAGATTTAAAAGAAAGAGTAAGCCAACCTAATACTTAAAGACCAGCATGAGTCAACATTGATAATGCGCCCTTAACAAAGCCTTTTGAGCTGGAAAACAGAGGAATTCCAACTATCTGGGTATTTGCACAGTGGGGACCTGGCAAATTTGCTGGCACCTCAATTCTCAGTACAATGCTGAATCAATTCCTGGGCAGACCCGAGTTAAGAGCCAGTACTCTGGTTTATGAAAAGCAAAGATGAGTTACCCTTAATAACTTCTCCAGAAGGTTATTAGTGGTCCTTAGTGTTACATAAAAATTTACTCCTTAAAAAGAAAAAAGAGCTCCTGTATTTTTGAACACAGAAACCAAGGGAAGGACTTCCCGTTTGGATTAGCAGACACCCCCTAGGAGGCACACTGCGGAACAAAAGCCAGTCCTAGTGGTTGTGACATGTGGGGAGTGGGGAGGGAGTGAGGATGACAGAGGAGAGATGACTCCAGATACCCTTTGACAAAGATGAAAGCGGCTGAGGTTTCCTCAGTAAAAGCACAGCTCTCTGGAGCCAAGCTTGAAAGAATGTGAGGGCTAAGCAGGGCTCAGAAATTATGAAATGTGCTGGTGTTAGTAAGTACAGGGCTCTTTAGAATTCAAAAAAGTCTGAAAAGAATTTTTTGCCCTCCAGGAATTTTCCACTGAGCTGCGTATGGCAGAATATGTTTATGTTAAAATAATAACTTAAGATACACTATACTCAAACATTTATATAGTCTTTATCCTTTCTTAATCACTTTTACCTAGATTATCTTGGATTGACAGACCCTAATAGTCGGGAATTCTGGGGAGGGGGAGTTCTGGAGAGGCTGAAATAGGTTGGAATGGCCAGAAAATGTTTGATAAAGAGGTAAAGTTGGAGTTGAACCCTGAGCTGTGTTTACAAAACAGGGTGTATTAAGAGGCCCTGAGAAGGGGAGCTTGACTGAACTGGAGATGAGCCACAGTGAATACACAGGCCCCGATGGAAGAGAGCATGACAAGCTAAGCTTTATGTTACTCAAAACTTTTGAGGGTTTTGGAAGTCAGGGGAATGCCAGGTTTTAGAAAAAACACACAATAGTAATCTCAATCACCCATCTGAAGCCTCAGTCTTCCCCAATCCGATTCTCTCTGTAGTTACCAGGGGTCTTTTGTCTTAACATAGTTTCGCTTGTGCAACTTCTTTACCTACACCATAAGATTGAAAGTTCCAGGTACTTCCAGCCAAGATGGATGCATAGGTAGACACACTGTGCCTCCTCGCACAACCAAAATTAAGGACACCAAAGATTTAGAAACAAGAAAACAACCAGAACTGATAGAAAAATTGAACTGTACGGAAGTCCAACAACCATTCATTCAGACCGGTAAGAGGGGCGGAGTCGCAGCAGGAAAAAGTGGAGTTTACCAGTCCTGGACGCACAGGTGGCGGCTAGCGGACCCCGGGCCCGGGGTGGCAATGGGCAGACCCAGTGAGGACGCACAAGGCGGCTGGCTGACCAGGTGGTCCCACATTTGCGTGCAGATAATCCAGGTGAAAACGGGGAGCGAGATAGACCTCGCAACCCAGGGACCCAGCACCAGGAAATAAAACCTAAAAACATCGATTGAAAACACTTGTGGGGGTTGAGGTGTCAGGAGAGACTCCCAGCCTCACAGGTGAGTTCATTGGAGAGACCCACAGGGTCCTAGAACATACACAAGCCCACCACATGGAAATCAGCACCAGAAGGGCCCAATTTGCTTGGGGGAAGTGGCGGAAGGGACTGGAATCTGAGATAGAGTGGAGCAAGTGCCATTGTTCCCTCTAGGACCCCACCCCCACATAGAGCATCACAACCCAGCTACTGGGCTTCCCCACCCTGGGGAACACCTAAGGCTCCACCCATCACTATGTAACAGCCTCGACCAGACCCCCCACCAGAAAAAAAACAACCCAAAAATGGCTCAAATAGGAGAACAGATCAAAGCTTCAGAGCCAATTCATCTAAGTGACCAAGAGATAGTCAATCTATCAGATGCACAGTTCAAAGCCCTGGTGATCAGGATGCTCACAGAATTGGTAGGTTTTGCTCACAAATTAGATGAACAAATGCAGGCTACAATAAGTGAAATGAAGGGAAATGCACAGGGAATCAATAGTGATGGGAGGAAAACTGGGACTCAAATCAATGGAGTGGACTAGAAGGAAGAAAGAAAGAAACAAACAGAAAAGAAGGAAGAAACAAGAATTCAAAAAAATGAGGAGAGCCTTAGGAACCTCCAGGACATCTTTAAACGTCCCAACATCCAAATTATAGGGGTACCAGAAGGGGTAGAGGAAGAGCAACAAATTGAAAACTTATTTGAACAAATAATAAAGGAGAACTTCCCCAACCTGGCAAAGGAAATAGACTTCCAGGAAGTCCAGGAAGCTCAGAGAGTCCCAGAGAAGTTGGACCCAAGGAGGAACACACCAAGGCACATCATAATTCCATTCACCAAGATTCAAATAAAGGAGAGAATTCTAGAAGCAGCAAGGGATAAGGGGACAGTCACCGACAAAGGAGATTCCATCAGACTGTCAGCTGATTTCTCAAAAGAGACCTTACAGGCAAGAAGAGGCTGGAAAGAAGTATTCCAAGTCATGAAAGTCAAGGACCTACATCCAAGATTGCTCTATCCAGCAAAGCTGTAATTTAGAATGGAAGGGAAGATAAAGCGCTTCTCAGATAAGGTCAAGTTAAAGGAGTTCATCATCACCAAGTCTTTTTATATGAAATGTTAAAGGGACTTATCTAAGAAAAAGAAGATCAAAAATAGGACAGTAAAAAGACAGCAAACTCACAGATATTAACAACCACACCTAAAGCAAAAGCAAACTAGACCAGGAGCAGGAGCATAGAAATGGAGATCATATGGAGGGTCAGCAACAGGGGAGTGGGAGGAGGAGAGAGGGGGAAAAGGTACAGAGAATAAGTAGCATAGATGGTGGGTAGAATATAGACAGGGGGAGGGCAAGAATAGTGTGGGAAAAGTAGAAGCTAAAGAACTTATGACACATGGACATGAACTAAAGGGGGGGAATGTGGGTGGGAGGGGGTGTGAAGGGTGGAGGGGAATGATGGGGAGAAATGGAACAACTGTAATAGCATAATCAATAAAATATATTAAAAGGAAAAAAAGAGAAAATTCCAGCCTATGCAGGCCTCTCCATGGTCTACCTTGCATCCTTATTTCACTGTGTAAGGGTGGGAAGGGGTGAGAGGCTGTCCACTCCTGGACGCAGGCTTTTGCATATACTCTTCCTCATTTCCAGAGTGCCCCCTTTACCCTAGCTAGGTTTCTTTGAATGGTCTAATGGATTCACCTCTTCAGTGCTATGCATGTGGTATCATATATTGTATAAGTCTATTTTATAAGTATTACGTGGTATTAAGTATTAAATATTTCATATGTATACACACACAGTAACAAGTACAAGTGAAATAACAGGTTTGGGTTTAACACAACCGTTGCTAACCACCAACTCCGCTGCAGGCAGAGAGGGCAGAGGCTTCACGGGAAAGTCGCTCCGACTGTGAGGTTCCAGGGTTCTGGGGCCATTACAAAGCACTTAAACTTAGCTGGCATGTTTTAAAATTAACTGAAATGATTTTTTGGAAGTACCTATTCTTTGATTATTAAGTAAATGATTATACAGTTCATAAGACATGAATTATTTGAGGACTCAGACTGGATTAATCAGGTTTCTTTTGGTTGCGACAGGAACTGAACTCAAGGGAATCTATTGAATTACCGAACTGAAAAGTCCAGGAATTCACTGGGCTTCAGGGCTCCCTCCAGTCCACCTTGCTTCTCACAGTTCTTGTTCTCATATTTATGCTTCCTCTGTGTGACTGAGGAGGACGACTGAGTGTGATTCTATCCAGGGATTACAGGAGAGGCTCTGTTCCAGCAAGACTGTTCCTACCACATCTCTGGGAGGTGTCTGATCGGCCCTGATTTGGGTCATGTGTCCATCTTTGAACAAATCACCACATCTAATTAGCCAGCCTGGATCTCATACCCACTCCTGTGGGGACAGAGCATTGTGACTGACAACCCCATCAGGCCTCATGAAGTAGGGGGATGGACACGTCTTCAAAGGAAAAGTTGTCTGCTCTTAATAGAAGCTAGACCGGCAAGAACAACAGATGCCCACAGCATAGACCATGCCTAAATTATTCTTGTATTTCCCCTAAAACCAAGCACAAAGAAGCAGCTTAGTGTTAAATGTTGAACGAATAACTACTTGTAGCACTTAATACTCTCAAAACATTTTCACGGATGCTACTTTACTATCAGTAGTAAAGACATTGTGTCGCTTGCTTCAAGTCACGCAGCTGGTCTCTGATAGAGGAGTTGATAACTGGGTCTCCTGGCTTCTAGTTCAGTTCGTTTAGGAAGTCTTCCTCTTTTATTCTCTCTTGCTGCCAGGACAGATGTCAAAGGGGAAGAGATATTTTGGTCATGCTTTCACTACTTCTTAGAAGGCTTGATACAGTTTTTCACCTAGAAGGCCATGATGGTGGTAGGTGACTAGTAGGCCTCTCTCTTTCAACCTAATTGTAGGTACACATAATGGATGGCTGCCGTCACTATTTAGATTATTAATTTATTAAGTTGAGGAATCTGCCAAGGGAAGCTCACTTACTGTTTGTTTCTAAGGCTAATATCGTGTGTTTGACAGTGCTCAGTGTGCGAACGTTCCTTCATGAGGACAGTTCCCAAGGGCAGTGCAGTGTGCTGGCAGTGATGCGGGTTGTACAGCCGAACTGCTGTTTGAATCCCAGCTTGGTTACTCATAATCCTGGGCAACACAGGCAACCTCCACGAGCCTCCAGTCTCCTACAAAACAGGTGGACATCTCTCTACTACACCTACTTCACAGGTACTGCAGCTGGGGTGGGGTCAGAGTCTCCTGAAGCCCCTGGCCGCCTGGGGAGGGTGAATGTCCAGTAAAGATGAGATTCTGTGAGATAAGATGAGAGGGGTAATGGGGACTGGGAGGTGTTCAGTCGTACAGTATTTATGCACCAGACACTGGGGTACGTGGCATGGACCTAAGGACTTCCCTCTGGTGTAGGAGGCAGGCATCTGTATAAACACAGTGGTAGGATGCCATGGATTTGGGGACAGAAAGACGTGGGATTTTGTTTATTTGTTTTTGTTTTTGTGGTTTTTTTTTAGAGAGGGAAAGACACATCAACTGGTTGCCTCTCACATGTGCTCCAGCCCCCACCCCCACCCCGACCTTGACCAAACCAAAAACCTAGGTATGTGCCCTGATCTGGAATTGAACCAGCAACCTTTCACCTTGCAGGAAGATGCCTAACCAGTTGAGCCATTCAGGTCAGGGCAGAAAGATATGTGTTGTAAAATCTCAGTTTTATCCTTTCTTGCTGCTCAATGTGCAGCGAGTTGTTATCTATGAAACTCAGTGTTCTTATCTATAAAATGGAGATAATATTTAACTCGTGATATTGCAGTGACACAGAAGTTACTCAGTAAACAGTGCTTTCTCTTTCTTTTTTTACAATGTACAGCTTGCGGGAGGAACAGTTAAGGAAGCAAGTTATCTGGCCACAGCAGGGACAAGGTTGCTGGATCACAAGTTTGGTGAACAGCACAGCTTCCAGGTGGTGATTGTGGATACTTGGACTATTCTGTTAAAAGGCTCTATTTTAACTTTACTTCCTTCACATAAAAACAGCCAAATCACTGTACTGGAAATTCTTATAGCTCAAAACAACTTTGATTCTTTTAAGTGCTGCTATGATGACCTAGTATTTTGCACAACTCCTCTTGTACAGAAAGGAACAAATATTTGATATTCATCTTCATTGTTTGCTGTGGGTTGGTTTCCTGTTATTTTTTTCCCTCTGTCTAGAGGAAGGGAGTAAAGGAAACTTCCTTGTTAACCTACTCCTGTATGGACATGTTTGAAAAAAAGAAGCACCGAGGGGAAGACTAGAGTTTCTCATCAAGATTATGACCAGCACAATTCAACTCCAGTATACCTGAGGGATAGTTTATTGAAGCGGTGACGGTTGTTCACTTACTCACGTAAAGTAGCAGAAGTGCACAGTGCCAGAAAAGGGGGCCCATAGTGAGCCCAGGTAAATCAGGGGAGCTCACCCTCAGAGTGTGCAGTCTAGGAGGAGGTCCCACACGCACGTGTAATCCAAGTTAGAAAGTGATTTAACACCGACAGTCAAAAGATTGGGTAAATTCATCTTGGAATAGTGAAGAATTGGGAGAAGTCCCTTCTTGGAGAAGAGAGATTGAAGGTTTGTTGTTATCGTTTTTGAAAAGAGGTGGTAGCTCAGTCTTGAAGCACTGGCATAGTTCAGTGTATGAACCTGCAGACACAAAGGTAGGAGAACATTTGCAGCGGAGGAATTAGTGTCGGGAAAAGTCAAGTCACAGAGACAAGAATAGGAGGAGCATGTGGGCAGCCAGGTGAGCAGTTTCACTGAGTCAGAAAGGAGAGGATTCTGATCTCTACCACTCATCCAGCACTTATCTGTCCTTTTATTATTTCTTATTTTTGTGAGTGTACACCTCATCTAGAGTACGTAAGGGAAGTGTGCTGTGCAAAAGTATGCTTTGCTTTCTCCCATGTCACCTTAATAAATAATAACACCTACATTATGCAGGTGAGTGGATTCACCTGCATAATGTAGACAAGTGACTCCTTAAAGGCAAAACAGAAAGAAATTGTGTGATCTAAAGGAAAATGTTTTCATGTATGGTCAATATTTCAATGAATTAGAATGTTTTCCACTTTCTTTTTTTCACACTTAAAAATTCTTTGTTTATTTTCCTCTTTTTTTTAATTTATTGATGAGAGAGAGAGAGAGAGAGAGAGAGAGAGATCTGCTGCTCCACTTACTTATGCATTCATTGGTTGCTTCTTGTATGTGTCCCAACCAGGGATCAAACCCGAGACCTTGGTGTATCAGACGATGCTCCAACCAACTGTGTTACCCAGCCAGGGCTTTTTTTTTTTTTCTTGGTAGTGCTTGATAGTGTTGATACTAATATGTAATAGTGTTTGAAAAAAACATTATGTACCAACAGATACAATGCTGGAGTCAGGCAAGAGTCAGCGATGGACACTAAAAGCTTTCATGAGATGAACGGTTGTTGGGGAATAAAATGGTCACACAGAATCAAAGTCCCACCTCGTGGGATAGTGATTAATTATAGAGGGACAAGGGATATCTGGAGGGTACCATCTGGTTCAAACTTAGCATCCCTCCTCCCAGGAAAATTTGATCTGTAGTATCAGCCTTCTGACATGATACAGGACGAAGTCCACAGCATCACTTATGTAGCATTCTTGCCAACAGCGTTTCCTCTAAATGTAATTGTGGTAGTAGGGGCATGCAAATCCAGACGGTGGGACACTCAACAGGACAAATGGATCAGATTCTTTTAAAAAATGGCAATGGGACTGTTCAAGAATTAAGGACACTAAAGAGACACGCCAATGAAATGCAAAGAATGATCCATGACTGGCTCCTGGATTCAAAAACACAACAAACCATAAAAGGCATTTTTAGGACAATTGGTGCAGTGTGAGTATGTGCTGTGTATTATATAAGATTATATATTGCTCATCATTTTGGGAGGGTACATTAATGTGGTGGTGGTTGGTATGGACTGAATGTTTGTGTCCCCCTCCCACAACTCACATGTTGAAATCCTTACCCCGAATGTGATGATGTTAGGAGGTGGGCACCTCTGAGGAGGTGATCAGGTCATGGGGGGGGGTGTCCTGTGAATGGGACTGGTGCATTAGTAAGAGAGCCCAGAGAGCTCTCTCATCCTCTCCACCACAGAAGGAGAAAACTGCTATCGGTACCCCAGAAAAGGACTCTCACCAGAACCTGATCTCAGACCTCTATCCTCCAAAACTGTGAGAAATAAGCTTCTTTTGTTTACAAACCACAGTCTGTGGCATTCTGGTACAGCAGCACAAGTTAAGATGGTAGTTATGCAGGAGAGCGTCTTGGTTCTCGGGATACTTGCTGAAGTATGTAGGGCTGAAGTGTCATCGTATCTGCAAATTACTTTTAAGTGGTTGAAGCAAAAAGGTATAAATGTTTGTGTATAAATGCCTGAGCAAAAAGAACATACTATGTACCGAACACACTGTGTGCGAGACAGAGGCAGATGTGGACCGTGTTAACAAATGGTGAATTTGGGTGGAGGATAGAGTTCACATAGCGTTACATTGTCAGCTTTTCTATAGGTTTGAATTTTCCAACGTAGAAAGTTAGGAAAAAGTGAAACTATATCTTTTTCCTAATCATCAAACATCATGTATGCTAGTTCATTGAAAAATTTTAGAAAAAATAGAAAAAATCCTGAAAAATAAAATGACATGTGCTGTGGCAGAACTTCTCTTACCACCTCCCTTTCCCGTCCCTCCCGCCTGCTACCGTCAGGCAGTCTCTCTAGTGAGGAGTCAGGGCGGAGGTGAGTAGGAGTCATTTGCATTTCTCAGAGATCACCTTGGTTCTGTTCCTCAGGTTTAATCCTTTCCATGCAGAAGCTACAAACTTTAAAAATAAATACTCAAGTGGGACAAAAACATTATTTTAAAACACAGGAAAATTTTTAGGTTGACCCCTAAAATACTATAAAATTGAACATACAAACTCATGGTTATGAAGGCCTAACCACCCCAAACCTTCCCAGTGCAGTTAGAAGAAGAAAGATACACACACAGGCGGCACAGCACCCAGGATCTGGCTCCTGCCTCCCTCAGATGTCACCTGCCATCCTCTCCCCTTCTTCTGGCCTCTTGTACGTTGAATCTCTAAAATGACCCTAGATTTTGCCTTAGAGTGTTCTTGGCCCAGAGCTTTGCATGGCCAGCTTTTTCTCCTCATTAGTCTCAGCTCAAATGTTATCTCTTTAGGGCAGCCACCAGTGATTTCTCCATCTGAAGCAGCTCCCACACCTGCGCCTCAGCCAGCCCTCCGTGTCCCTGTAGCCTGTTCGGCTTCTTCAGGTCACTCCCTCATCGCCATGTGAAATTATCTCATTCATCCTTGGTGCAGTCACCTTTGTTGCCTGTCTTCCCCCAACTCAGATATAAACCTCCACGAGGGCTCCTGTGTGTCTGGACTCCACTGTATCTCCAGGGCTTAGACAGGTCAGGGTTCCATACACACCAGATATGGAGTAAACATTTTGTGACTGAACAGGTATTCCTTTTCATATACAATTCACAAATGTGCCACTTTGACCACACTCGGTGTGGGTTAGTGTCAACATTTTGGTGTCTAGGCAGTGAGACAGACAGGAGCAGAGTAGGAACCATAAGTCAGGGATGAAAGGTCACCAGGATGGCAAGCCCCGGGTCTCTAAAAACTAACAACTGGACAGTTGTTAGGTGGGACCTTGCTCTCAGGGTGACCTTTCTTCCCCTGGCACGTCGCTAGTCATGTGCTAGATTCTTTTAGAGGAGGAACAAGGCTCCCATCCCAAACAACCCCCCTTGCTCGACCACTTCCTTAAGCATTAAGCCGTAGGGATAACATCTAGGCCTCAGTTGTGTTTCAGCTCCAGGTCCAGAGAAGCAGCAAGGCCAGGTGGGATGACACCATGGCTGACATCAGGACCAGCTGCAATGACTAATGACCTTCTGCCTTGGCACCAACCAATCAGTAGAGACCATATCCCTGAAAGGACAGGACACACCTGGAAAGCTGATGAATATTCTATTGAGATTATCCCTTGAGACCTCCAGACAAAGACCTTAAGAGGAAGGCCCCTCCCCCCCCGCCCACCACCTGCACAGTTCTTGCTCTCTCTCTGGAGTATGCTGCATCTTTTCTCCCCATTTCTTCCTTCAAGATGCATTCCTTTGGTTTCTTTCTCATAAGTTCAAATGGCCCTACCTTTGCCTCTGTAATTTGTTTCCTGAGCCCACACAGCCCAGTTGGCTCACTTCTTCTACCTCTTTGACTTTCTTTTTTAAAATTTTATTTATTTTTAGAGAGAGGGGAAGGGAGGGAGAAAGAGAGGGAGAGAGAAACATTGATTGGCGGCTTCTTTTTTTCAGGACATAAATACTTAGTTTTAAATTTATTTATCTTTTTATGTTTAATCTTTATTGTATTTCTTTTTACACTACCTTTTAGTGATCGGTTGCTTCTTGTATGGTCCCCAGCTGGGGAACAAACCTGCAACCCAGGCATGTGCCCTGACTGGGGATGGGACCGGTGACCTTTTGCTTTGCGGAACGACACCCAACCAACTGAGCCACACCAGTCAGGGCTCTTAGACTGTCTAAATAAACTTTTGCTTGTATTTGAGTCTTGACTCTGAATTCTTTCTTAGCCAGAACTCAAGGACTGAGGTCTAACATCTGGGGCCATTTGCTGTTAACAATTTCAGGAGCTACACTGAGTTTCTCTTTGTAGGTTCCTAAAGTTTTTTCCTAAAGAAAATCTGAATAAAATTAGCAAAGCTGCCATGTGGAAGCCCCTCTAATGAATGAAAGAACTGTACCTCATAACCAACAGAATGTCAAGATAAGTTTGTGATCTGCTTAATCTATCAGTTGCATAGTAGCCCAGTTCAAGTGATTTTTCTAGGGTTAGGATTCCTTGTTGATAACTTACCAGATTATTAGTGCATTTTACAGTTTGGGAACCCAGGAAGTAAAGAGACCCATGAAGTTAAAATTAGATATGAGAACATAGCATTTGCAGTATTTGGTTAATGTTTAGTTTTTCCTCTTACCTTTTTTGAACTTAAAAGCTTCAAGAAGCCCTGGCTGGTGTAGCTCAGTGGATTGAGCATGGGCTGTGAACCAAAGGGTCGCGGTTCGATTCCCAGTCAGGGCATATGCTTGGGTTGCAGGCTGGGTCCCCAGCAGGGGCCATGTGAGAGGCAACCACACATTGATGTTTCTCTCCCTCTCTTTCTTCTTCCCTTCCCCTCTCTCTAAAAATAAAGAAATAAAATTAAAAAAAAAAAAGCTTCAGGAAGCCAGTGGCTGAAAAAGCCTTCAACACCAGTTTTCCACTGCACTGGAAATTACTTTGACTGGTTCCATTTAAAAATCCATCCTACCCTTTTCTCTGCATCATCCTTATAATTTTGGCACTATTTTGCCCCAGATCAAAATCCTTCCTCTCCCTTTCCAAGTGATGACCTCCACTTCCTCTGATTCCACACAGTTATTTTCTGCTGGTATTTGAGGAATATTGTTCACAAAACAAAACCACTAGACATAGGTCTCTAATCATCTCTTAAGAACGTCTCTAAATTCTATTATTTTATTTAAGTTTTTTTCTGACAAAATAGAAAATTCATACAACTGTATACAAAAGTGCACAAAATGTGTACAGTTTAATGAGTTGTCCTGAAAGTAACAGACATGTGACCTGTGTCCAGGTCAGGAAACAGACCGTTGCCAGCACTGCCAAAGCATCTCCATCTTCTTTTCCCATCCCCTCCTTGCCCTCGTTCCCCCTGGAGGTAAGCACTAGCTCAACTTTTATGATGATAATTACTTTCCTTT
Organism: Anoura caudifer; assembly: GCA_004027475.1. NCBI lineage: Eukaryota > Metazoa > Chordata > Mammalia > Chiroptera > Phyllostomidae > Anoura > Anoura caudifer. Next base: position 98,147 of record PVKU01002999.1, on the reverse strand, counting down.
GTAGTTTTTACTGCTAACTTATCCTCAAATGATATAATTTAGTTCTGCCTGGTTTTGAACTTTTATATAAAGGGAATCATGCTGCCTTTTGGCGTTTCTTGTTTATTTTGTTCAATATTACGTTTGAATGATTCATTGTGTTGCTGGGAGGTGCTTGCATTGGTTCATTCTCATCCATAACACTCCATTGTGTCTCCATTTTTTTCTTAGGGTTATTTTTCTTATGGCTGCACTCTGAATTCTTTTTATGGGTAGTTTAAAGGAGTTTGGATTTTTTTTTAGAGTCAAAAAGCAGTAAAACAGTTAAGAACATTAATTCTGGAATTAGATAATGTGCATTTGAATCTGGACTCTACAACTTAGTGGATTGTCTTGAGTGAATGATCAAACCTTTCTGAGATTTAGTTTTCCAGAAGTGGGGAAAATATTACACCATAAAGATTGTTGTAAAGACAAAAAAAAGTCTATGAAGCACCTAATACATGCCTGGCTCATGGTTACCCTGAGTAAATGATGGTGATTACAACAACTGTTCTTCCGCTTGTTGAAGACATTCCAGTTCAGGGCCTCTGTTTAACCTGGCTCCTCCTCGAGGATCTTGCTTAATACTCAGGAATTGAGGAGATAGAGCTTTACTCACCACAGGTCATCATCTGCTCAGACATTGCTTTCCTGGTGACTTCCCCATAACCTCCTCCATAATCTGTCCCACCTTGTGACTGGGTGGGGAAACTACAGGCCCTTCCTGCCAGGCCCTCAGCAACTGCACAATGAATTGCTCTTGAACAAACAGCAACCCTTGGATCCATTCATTAAGCAGGTGAGGCAGAGCAGAAATATTCTAATCCCCTTTCTTTTCTCCTCTGAGACCCAGTACTAGAGTTGTAAGCCTTGAAATGCTGTTAAGGAATATGCTGTTTTCACAATGGCAGGAGACTATCAAAGAGAGATGGACAAGACTCCACAGGCATGTTGGATTCAAGAATCAGGGCTACTGCATATTCATTTGCTCATTCAACAAGTATGTGTGGAAGAACACTGCAACAAAAACTGTGTGAGGCAGGTGGGCTACAGCCAATGATCTGGTAAATTTATTGAGACTTGTCTTGTGGCCCAGCATATGGTTTATTCAGGTGAGCAGACCACATGCCTCTCAACAATGTTATGAATAGAGTCCTATTTATTATCATTCCACATTGACAGTGGAGAAAAATGAGGCTTATGTACTTTAACTTCCCTTAAGGATTAATCCTATCCAGCTAATAAGTGGCAACATGATATTTGAAGCCAAATTTCTGACACCATATTCTGAGCTCTTAAGTTTCTCCTTTACATATAAAACTGAAGAAAAAAATGTTTTTAAAAAATTTTACCATGCATTTGACCGCAGGGAAAATCAACAAATTTCTAATCATAGTATCTCTGAGAAGATTTCCTTTGTTTGAGTCATGAGGATTTTTATCAAATGTTCAATAGTGGATTCTAGTCTGTAATTCTATTGTGAGTTGCCAAGAAGGAATATTTAATTAAAAACAATTAAAATTTTGCTACAATTAATGATTGTATAACATGAATACATTGAGCATGGCATCATTTAGCATCCAACAAATTTTGTTTTGCTGTTGAAGAATGATGTGTTTAGGTTTTGAGGTTGCACTTTCTTTCTGAACATTTCAACTACTACCTGATATGCACACTATTAGGCAATAGCTAAAAGAACAGTTTTTAGATTTTTCAATTTTGCAAGTATCATTTGGAAAATTAATCTAAATGGAATAAAAATGGCATACAACATTTCAACGGAAATTTAGCTTAGTATTAAGTTGAACCACATGAAATTGCCATTTTGTAGTTAAAAGTGATCTACTTTTTCTAGTTCTGTATAGTTCAACTTAATAAATTCTAATATTCCATATGTATGAATTTAATAGGAAAGTAAACTTTGCTAAGACAAGATTTTGGGGCGTTTCGGTAACTATTGTGCATAGGGTAGTCACTCAAAAAACTGTTGTTGAATGAATGAATAAGGAGAGCAAATTAAACGTGGTAACTAACCTTCCATTCTAACACAACATACCTTTGGGTTTAGGTTTGGTATGGAGATAAGAAAAATAATGGCCCTGGCTGGGTAGCTCAGTTGGTATAATGTCATCCAACTCACCAATGTTGAGGGTTTGATCCCTGTCAGGGCACATACAAGAATCAACCAATCAATGTGTAAATGAGTGGAACAATTCTCTCTTTCTCCCTTCCTCTCTCTCTCTCAAAACCAATAAAAGGAAAGAAAAATAACATGATATGCATTAGTCTCTTAAAAGGATAAAAAATTGAATTTAAAAATTTAATTTACCCAAGAGAATTAAAAACATATGTCCACATAAGAACTTGTACCTGCGTTTTATTCATAATAGCTGAAAGGGGAAATAACCCAAATAATGTCCAACGACTGATGAAGGTTTAGGCAAAACGCACTGTATCCATTCAATGGAATCTTATTCAGCCAGAGTCAGAAATGGGTTAAATACTACAACATGAATGAATCTTGAAAACATTATGTTCAGTGCAAGAAGCCAGACACGTGTATTGTATTATTTATTCACATAAAAAGTCCAGAGTGGGTGGATCAGTGCAGACAGAAAGCAGGTGAATGGTTGCCAGAGACTGGAGGCCAGGGGAAATGGGGGTGACCGCTGATGGACACAGGGCTTCTTTTTAGGGTGATGAAAACATTCTGGATTTAGGCAGTAGTGGTAGTTATATCCTTGTGAATGTACTAAAAAGCACTAACTTGTATGTACATGTTAAAATTTAGGGTGAATTTTATGGTATAAGAAACATATTTCAATTTTTAAAAGTAGGGAAAAAACTCTAAGTTCTCTTCAGAACATGTCAAAGCACACTAAAAAAGAACAGACAAGTGTTTGTTTATAAGTTTGAGAGTATTAGGAAATGTTCCCTTGTTTAATTATAAACTGAGTGGAATGTTTGGAGATCTCAGTAATCTGACAGGGAACATTAAGAGGATTAACCTAACTTCCCCAGTGTTAACACCACCAATTTAAACTGCATCATTCAAAGACTACAGTCGTATTAAAGTAATTGTAGCAATGACTTCCACAAAAACAATGCCAATCAGATGAATTATCCATTAAGACTGTCATCATTTTAAATATTTTATATTTGTATACTGCTTTTACTTCCTTAAGTATTGAATTATGGATTAAGATCTATTGCATGGGAGAGTTACATCTCTAACCACTTAATTAAAGGCAGAGAAGTGGGTGGGACTGGGTAGAAGTTTATTAGCAATGCTGACATTTCACATTGGAACATAAAGTGAAGCAGGATTTAAGAAACCTACACTCTAGCCTTCAGTGCAATAGTTAAATAGCAAGAACTAAAATTGCTATATTCTGGAGTGTTAGTTAAAAGAAACAGTGAAATATTGAAACACAACATACGTATATAAAAGTATATACATCCTTAAGGGTAGACTACGAATTTTCCTCAGTGAACACTCCTTTGGAAATAGCCTCCAGATGAAGAAAGAGAAGACAGCGCGTAAAACTCGGTTTTTTTGAAAGCCAAATATAGTATTAAAATTGTTTAGCTCCTTCCCCCCCCCAGATTCTCCATCATGCCACAGTGAAATGGGGGGACGCGGGCGGAGGAACTTTAAGTGACATTAATGTATAGCGTGGTGTGTACTTTATTTTCATGGCAAATTTATCGACGCCAGTATCTACGGTACTTCACCTTCATTTAACCACTCTGAGTAATGGTCTTTTTTTGTAAATCCAGAGATTCAGAAACAGTTCGCAAAGTTACACATGACTTTTAAAAATCTCCCACATTTGGATGCTTCTTTCCAACAAATTTTTAACCAAAGTTTGGAGTACGAAAATGCTGTAAGAAGAGGTATTTTTCCTGCCACAGTGCTGAGCACCCCGCCCCCTCCTCCTTAAGGAGAAAAGCAGGCTTCTGTACACCTCCCTCCGCTGTTCTACCAGAAACCCGCGGCGCTCCGAGCGCGCGCCAGGGTGGTCCACGCCAGAAGCAGCCTTTCCTCCGCACTGGGTTCCTTGTCTCTCCCCCTGAAACGTGGAGCTTTTTCTTTAACTGCGCGCTGCGCAAGACTGTGCGGAGACGGGCCGGTTCTTCCCGCCTCCTTTTCCACCTCTTCCTTCCCCCTCCTATCCGAGTTTCAGGTGAATGGGTCGCCGAGGGAGGAGGCGGCCACACCACACCTCCTCGCCAGTGTCCACCGCCCCCTTTCTCCTTCCTTAGGCGGAGACAGAAGAACTCCCGGGAGAGCTGTCCGGAGCGTCGAGGAGCCCGCGCGGAGTTCAGCAGGTGGGGATCGCCCGGGCGGGGCCGCGGACCTGCTGCAGCACTGCCTGGAGTTGGTGCGCATGCCCGGGGACAGGGCCGTCGGGAGGGGGGTAGATGGAGGAGGACTGGTCCCTAACCCAGTCCCCGGCTGTGCTGGCGGTCCGCACAGCGTCAGGTGCGACCGCCAGGTGAGCGCGCGCCTCTGCTCCTACCGTCTTGGGTGGGCTGGGCGGGGCTGCAGTGTGTAGGTGAGAGTTAGACGCGGCGGTGGGGGGGGGGGGGGGGGGGGGGGGGGGGGGGGGGGGGGGGGGGGGGGGGGGGGGGGGGGGGGGGGGGGGACCCGCGGCGACGGCGTCTGGTAGGGGAGGCGCGGGGGAAGGGCGCTCCAGGCTAGTTTCGGTGGCGGTTTCGACCCTGGGCTGGGACTCGCGGGAACCGGAGAGGTGCGGGTCCGCGGAGCCGGCCTCGCTGGGCTAACTTGAAGCTGCGTCCCAGGGCCACCAGGGCCACTTGGAGGCGCCGATCAGCTCCTTCGGCGGAAATGCTTTACTACGAGTGTGTCCAGGCGGCCCGGGCACCTTCGCTTTTAGCGGGTCGAGAGGTTCGTGAACAGTGAGAACCCTGCGCTCTGCTCTGCGGGCTGCAGTTCTGGGGGTCCTCGGGGAGAGGAGCGCGGCGCCCAGCTCCTGAGGGGTCCTGCGCCCCGGAGCTGGAGCGAGAGGGGCGCTCGCTGGCCGGGGGGCTCAGATCCCGGGAGACCTCACTGTTTCCGCCCCCGCGCCACCCCTTTGGGTATCTCGGGGAGAGAGGGTGGCCGAGTTGAATCCATGAAATACTGTAGTCCTGGAGCGACGGACCATTTTGAATTTTGAGTCCACTTAAGGGGAGTTGGGTGAGCCCTCGTGGATTGAAGCTGAGGAGATGGGGGTTTAATTTCGAGGGAGCTTGTACTTCGAGGGAATTTGCTCACACTGGGATTCTCAGCTGTGACCGGAGGCCTCGGGGCGGTCCTTGCTCTGGCAGCGCGCCTGGGGTGCACCTGGGCGCGGCGGGGCGCGCGAACCCCGAACCTGCCCCGGCCGGGCGGCCGGGTTTTGAGACCTTGAAGTACAGCAGACATGTTGCCTTTGTCGGAGGAGGTGTGCGGAGGTGTGCGGGGAAATGTGGGTTGAGGGGCCAAAATGGCCTCTGCACCTTGGAGCTGGAAGAGCAACTGCGAGCCCCTTGTGTCCTGGGTGAGGCGACTGAGCGCGAGGAGAAGCCGCGGCATCCATCCTCGGGCTTGCCTTGGGAGGGTTTGGTTGGGCAAACTGCCCACTTGGGAAAGGACCGGGGCGGGGAGGAGGCAGCCTTACAGGTTAGTGAGTGGCTCTCTCGCACAACAGGTGTATTATTGGGATCCCCGGAAAAGGGAAAAGAGAAACCCTTACCATTAAGGCGCTGCTGGTGATTCTTGCTGTGATTGAAACTAGTTCTCTCTAGGTGAGGTAGATTTCTCAAACTACTCATTCCCAACTATAACAGTATTTCTTTTGCCTGGTATCTTTATTTTCTCTGATTTTTAAAAAAGACATTTTTTAAATTATATTTTATTGATTATGCTATTAAAGTTGTCCCATTTCTCCCCCATCGTTCCTCTCCACCCTGAACACCCCCTCCCACCCATATTCCCCCTTTAGTTCATGTCCATGTTTCATAGTTCTTTAGCTTCTACTTTCCCCACACTATTCTTGCCTTCCCCCTGTCTATTTTCTACCCACTGTCAAGCTACTTATTCTTTGTACCTTTTCTCCCTCTCTCCACCTCCCACTCCCCTGTTGCAAACCCTCCGGGTGAGAGCTCCATTTCTGTGTTCCTGCTCCTGGTCTAGCTGTTTGCTTAGTTTGCTTTTGTTTTAGGTGTGGTTGTTAGTACCTGTGAGTCTGCTGTCTTTTTACTGTCCTATTTTTTATCTTCTTTTTCTTAGATAAGTCCCTTTAACATTTCATATAATAAGGACTTGGTGATGATGAACTCCTTTAACTTGACCTTATCTGAGAAGCACTTCATCTGCCCTTCCATTCTAAATGGCGGCTTTGCTGGATAGAGCAATCCTGGATGTAGGTCCTTGACTTTCATGACTTGGAATACTTCTTTCTAGCCCCTTCTTTCCTGTAAGGTCTCTTTTGAGAAATCTGCTGACAGTCTGATGGGAACTGCTTTGTAGGTGACTGTCCCCTTATCCCTTGCTGCTTCTAGAATTCTCTCCTTCATTTTAATCTTGGGTAATGTAATTATGATGTGCCTTGGTGTGTTCCTCCTTGAGTCCAACTTCTATGGGACTCTCTGAGCTTCCTGGACTTCCTGGAAGTCTATTTCCTTTGCCAGGTTGGGGAAGTTCTCCTTTATAATTTGTTCAGATAAGTTTTCCAGTTGTTGCTCTTCCTCTTTCCCTTCTGGTACCCCTATAATTCGGATGTTGGGACATTTCAAGATATCCTGGAGGTTCCTAAGCCTCTCCTCATATTTTTGAATTCTTGTTTCTTCCTTGTTTTCTGTTTGGTTGTTTTTTTCTTACTTCTGGTCCACTCCATTGAATTGAGTCCCAGTTTTCCTCTCATCTCTATTGGTTCCCTGTGTGTTTTTCTTCAGTTCACTTATTGTAGCCTCCATTTGTTCCTCTAATTTGCAACCAAAATCAACCAATTCTGTGAGCTTCCTAATCACCAGAGCTTTGAACTGTGCATCTGATAGGTTGACCACCTCCTGGTCGCTCAGATGAATTAGCTCCGGGGCCCCTGTCTGTTCTCCCTTTTGAGCGATGCTTCGTTTTGGTTTTTTTGTTTTTGTCTGGTCCCGGCTGTTACGTAGTGAGGGGTGGAGTCTTAGGGGTTCACCAGGGCAGGGCAGCCCAGTTGCTGGGTTGTGATGCTGGATGTGGGGGCAGGGTCCGAGAAGGAACAATGGCACTTGCTCTGCACTGTCTCCGGGATACCAGACCCTTCAGCCTCTTTCTCCTATCAAATTGGGCCCTTCTGGTGCTGATTTCCATGTGGGTGGGCCTGTGCACACTTCAGGACCCCATGGATCTCCCCAATGAACTCTCCTTTGAAGCTGGGACTCCCTCCCGACACCTCAGCCCCTACAGTTATTTTCAATCGGTGCGTTTAGGTTTCACTTCCCAGCGCTGGGGCCCTGCATCTCGCAGTCTGTCTTGCCGCCCGTTTTCATCTGGTTTATCTGTGCACGAATGTGTGTCCGTGGTCTGCTGCCTTGTGCGCCCCACCTGGCCTCCCCACGTTCGGCAACACTGACTCCTGTGCACCTGGAGTGACTGTGCGCAGGGGACCACCACCGGCTCATCCTGCCCGGATCCAACTCTGTTGGCCGCTGAGTCCGCCCCTCTTACCGCTCTGGGTGAATCGTTGTTGTTGGACTCCTGCACAGTTCAATTTTCTCTCTGTCCTGGTTGGGTTTTTTTTTTTTGGTTCTTTATTTTTGTTGTCCTTAATCTTGGTTGTGAGAGGAGGCATGGCATGTCCAGCTACGCCTCCATCTTGGCTGGAAGTCTAAAAGAGACATTTGAAATGGTGGATCCACAGTAATAGGTATCTCCTCAAAGTGACAAGTTTGTGGGGTGTTTTTTTTGTAGTTTTGCATTTATTTAGTTATTAGATGCCTCCTTTGTTAGGTGACAGAGAGAATAGTGAGATTTAGACAACTTCCAGGCATTTTAGGGGAATGATGGGCAGTTCCTCCTATGTCGGGGGCTCTGTTCTAAAAGTGTTTGTACATTATATCATTTAATCAACCAATCTAAAAGGTAGACCTTATTAGAACTTGCTTAAAAGTGAATAAACACCTTTAAACCTAGTTACCTTCCTAGTCTTGAATGTGGTATGAATCAGCTGGGGATCATATTAAAGTACAGATTCTGATTAATAGGTCAGAGTGAGGCCTGGAATCCCGCATTTCTAATAAGCTCCCAGGTGATACCCACATGGTTGTGTATTTCAGCCTTATCTCTTTTTTTCCCTCAGACTATGCGCTCTTAATTATGTTTGTTGAACTTAAAAGATTGTATTTACGGGGCGTTATGAGTGAAGAACTTCAGAATGGTCAGTGCTGGATTAAAACCCCACCTGTAATATGGACTATTGGTTTTTATAAGTTAGATATTGGTAGATTATCTTTTTACCAGGGATAAGGAATGACCGTGATGCTCAAAACAGACATCTAAGTGCTTGTGAAGCTGACATTCCAGTTTGAGTGGAGATGGTGGCAGTAAGAAAAAAAAAAAAAAGAAAAACTAATAGTTTTAGTTAGTGGGGGAAACTTAATCTAGAAGTAAAACAGATGTCGTGGACAGAGTGTGACTGGGAAGGCATCTCTGAGGAGGTGATGTTTGAGCTGAGGCCTGAACCACAGGCACCTGCCATGTAAAGATCTGAGTGTACTAGACAAGAAACACCCAATATCAAGTCCTTCCTTAGATTGCTGCTTTTATTCTAGGCAATGATTCTCAAAATATGTGGTGTGCTTAAAATTCATCTGGAGAGCTTATTAAAAAAAACAGTTTCTGACACAGACCTCACCTATTTCAAAATCTGCCAAATTTCGGAATTTTAGGCTGTTTATTAATGATGCACCTATAACCTAAATAGAATCATTTAATATCAGACGTACTTAAAAAAACTTCTTAAAAGCAAATGAACTATTGCTCCCTGTGATTGAAAAGGAACAGTCTGCCCTTACATAGAATAAAGTTTATTTTTTACTCTCTTGACAGTTGGCTTTAAAGAATAATTTGGGCCATAGTATTTTCAGACTTTTAAATTTCAACTTAGCTTTTTTTTTTTTTAAATTAAGACAGCTTTTGATAACTAAGCATTTTCGAAGGGATAACTTTTGTTATGTGTTAACATTAGCTGGCTTTCAGCTTAACAGATCAACAAGTGTTTGCTATTGTTTGCCCCCCCCCCCCACCCCGTCTTACTTAGCTGTTAATTGTGTGTCCCTTCACTGTCATGGCTTACTGTGCTGGGCCTTGGACAACAGCTTGTTGTGTGTATCTTGGCTCTCTCCTTCGGCCATGGCCTTAAAGCGCAGTCACAGACTGCCTTGAAGGAGGGAGACCTTTTAAGTCCTCCTGTCCAGTCTCCCCAAAATATCAAACAACTTAAGTTTTGCATAATTGGCATGAGATGGAATTGTTAGTTGTTATTTTGGTAGGGTGAGGGAGATTCCTCCTAACATTGAGAGGAAATCTGTGGTATTTTTTAGTTTTTTCAAAGAACCATTTCTAGGACTACAAAGACAGCTCTTTACATATTTGAAGGTAGCCTTAGTGGTCCTTCCAATGTTGAGTTCTCCAGGCCAAACATTTCCTGTTTTTCCAGTTATCTGTGTTAAGACATAATTTTGTAAGACCTTTACTAATTTTAGCCCTGGCTGGTGTGGCTCAGTGTATTGAGTGCCAGCCTGCGAACTGAAAGGTCACTGGTTTGATTCCCAGTCAGGGCAGATGCCTAGGATCAGTGTGTGTCTTACGCTGATGTTTCTCCCCCTCTCTTTCTCCCTCCCTTCTCCTCTATCTAAAAATAAATAAATAAATATTTTAAAAAAATCTTTAATAATTTTAGTCACCCTCCTGGAGAGGCACTTAGTTGGAGCACGATGCACAAATTTTAAGGTTATGCAGAGGTTTGCTTCTTTTTAATAACTGTGTCATTCCCAGATCCAAGCACGGTCTCTGTGCATACTGCTTGAGTTTGCAGTAGTACGTTAGCTTTTGTTGAAATTCTTACCAAGGAAATGCACTTAAAAATGGACAGTTATTGGCCCTGGCCAGGTAGCTTGTTGTTTAGAACGTCGTCCTGATACACCATGGTTGCAAGTTTGATTCCTGGTCAGGACACATACAAGAAAAAAACAATGACCACATAAGTAACTGGAGCAACAAGTTGATGTCTCTCTCTCAAAATCAATTTTTAAAAAGTTATTTTAAAAATGGAGTTATTAAGCCAGATCTCCCTATCCAGTACTTACTCTATTCATTTTTTAAAATTGAGTTTACATTTTTAAATTGATTTATCCATACCAGCAGTACTTGAAAATGTGTAGAGTATACCTAATTGCCTAAACACTGAAATTTCTCACCTTCAGGACAGCCACCTTGCAGTGAATAATACATTTTCTTATCTTTCTTAATTCATGTTTTACGTAGTTCTCCCAGCTGAGAGGTCAGGATTATTCCCCATTTGACAGAAGATGGTAGTGAGGCTCAGAGATGAGGAATTTGTGCAGGGCCATGAGCTTTTACAACCCCTATGTTTGTTTCAGCTGATCACTCTGGTCTTACAGAGAGCCTGACCGGTGTTGATGTCCTTGTAGCTAGTGGGTTTGCTAGCTGCATACCTGGATTAGCTTGTTGCATCCACTTTGTGTGTAGTCACCAGTAGGGACCTCCCTCCAGGTGGACATAAATTGTCCATTCTTTCGTCCTAATTAGGTTCCATTATTCATCCCCTTAGAAATCTGCATAATGACATTGTGTACACAGCAAGGATGTGCTCAAGATTCTCAGGATTCTGTCTGCACTTCCTTCACCTACCAGTCTGGTAACCTCAAGAAAGGAAGTTGGTGTGGCATGGCTTGTTCTTAATTAGCTTTCTAAAATTATTGGCTTCACAATTTAAAATCTTTGCTATTAGAGAAGACAGGACAGCTAAACTCCGAATTTAGGAAATAGCAGTTTGGGAAGGGATTTTGTCTGGATTTTTGACAAAACTGAAACTATAGCCTGGAGCTGGATTCATTTAGAATTTTCAAAAATCGTTACTGAGCGTGAAATTTTTGGCATAGTCCTGAATGAATGAGTCATAGGTATAGGAGAATAAGACTCCTCCCCTTGAGTCAGTTTGTGACATTCAGCTTTAGAAGTAGTGTCCTGCCTTTCTTAATGTCTAAATTTAGTTTTTCTTAATATTTTTCTGAACAGTATGGAGACATTTAATCTGGACTTTTACTCTCATAGCACCATCATATTTTGGCCTGAAGTGCTCATTTATATGTGTGTTTGGGTTCTCGTTACAGGGCTGTGCACACCTATGATTTGTGGACTTTCTGTGTGTTACAGTTCAATAAGGTGGCTCTTAAAGATAAAAGAATGTAGAGAAGTCTTCCTCGGATGTGTTTGGAAAAATTATGCTAACTGTATTGATGTTACTAACATTCACTATACTTCTGCCTTTGAGGATTTATCTAATAAACATTTGGGCAGTATTTTATTCTAAGACATTTGGAATTGGCTGTCCTTAAGGATGTGAAGGATAGCTGCCATTGATTTTAAAGAACAAAGTTTAAAGAGCTTGAATTGATACGCTGTTCCTAATATAGTGATGTAAGATTGCACATATTTTATTTGAGAAGGAAAAAATATTAGACACTCCAATAATATACCCAGATAATAGATCTTGCTCAAGTGGCCTTCCTCCCTCCTTCCTCCCTTCTGCTTCCTCTTTCAGCCTTTGGTCATCCCCACACCACTTTATTGCGAAGTTCAGCCCTAAGTTAATGCCTGTGGCAGAGCTGCTTTCTTTGGGTGTGACCTTCAGGAGAGCTGTGCCTCACACTGAACTTTTCCACAGGTTCCCGTGGTATAGCGGAGGCACTTAATAAATACTTACTGATTGAGTGAAGTTGGAACAAGTTGAAGACTTTTTAGGACAAAATCATTCCACTTTTCCCTTAGAGAAGGGGACTCCTTAATACAATGTGTGTTCAATGTCCCTGTCCCCCATAATTTGTAAAAACTATGCCCAGTTTTGATGACTTAGAAAAGCAGAAGGGAAAAGTGTCCAGAGTCCCACCATTCAGAGCTGCACCTTGTAATCGTTATATTGAGAAAAACAGACTTTTAAACCAGATTATGCTTTAATTAATACTGAGAGGCTAGTGTGTGCTAGAATAGACTCTGCTAGCTATGCAGTTTCATATGCGTTCTCATTTTATGTGAACTTTCCAAAGTAATGTGAAACAACATATTTAAAAAATTTTCTTAAGCCCATCTTCCTTATTCTTTGAAGGGACTTTAAAAAAATAAATACCACTTTTTAAAATCACTACAATGTAGGATTTCAAGTTTAAACGGTATTTGCCAGTGATGTGCAGAGCATGGTGCTAGGTGCTGTGAGGACCACCATGCTCAGTGATTTCCTGGGCTGAAGGAATTAATGGTCCAATGTGTAAAAAGAGCCAGGGGAAGGACAAGAGAAGTAAACATGGTGTGAAAGGTTACTTGGGATTGGTATCATTCATTTTCTTAGTGATGCAAGGAAACTGTGAGCTCAGAGTAATGTCATTACCCTACTTATGTTGCCTAGATTGGCTTATCTTGAGAGCTTCAGGACATTGTTCATCTTGAAGATCAGGTGACCACTGACCATGTCAACGAGGCCTTTTGAAAGTCCACCTCCATATAGACCTGATGAATTGTAAGTAAATAATTCTTCAGTTTTTTAAAAACTCTGTTACATGTAAAAAATATGTACCTAGCATTGTTGAAACTTTATTTCTACAATGTTGAAATCTGTTGCTTGTTTGCTTTTAAAAATAAAATATGTGTATTCAGTGAAAAATGAATTTCCCTTTACCCGTAACTTCCAGGATGACAGTTTTTCTCTGCAGAGGCAACTATTGTTACCTACTACTAATATTTGCTTCAAGATAGTCTAGGCTTATATTCGGGTGTATATTTATTCCTTTTTGTTTTTCACAATTGGTATGAAGCTTTCATATTAGTGCCTTTATTTTTTTAAAGATTTTATTTATTTATTTTTAGAGAGAAGGGAAGGGAGGGAGTGAGGGAGAGAAACGTTAATGTGTAGTTGGCTCTCATGCATGCCCCCAACTGGAGACCTGGCCCTCAACCCGGGCATGTGCCATGACTGGGAATCGAACCTGTGACCTTTCAGTTTGTAGGTCAGCACTCAATCCACTGAGCCACACTAGCCAGGGCCATATTAGTGCCTTGTTTAAATGGCCATGAGCAATATAACGATTTTTTAAATAATGCTTTTATTGAGCTATAATTCACACACCATACATCTCACTCATTTCGGTGATTTTAATGTAGTCACAGAGTTGGGGAAGCATCACCAGAATTTTAGAACATTTTATGACTCCCTTCCCAAAGAAACTCCTACCCATTAGCAGTCATTCCCCCATTCCCCCCCACACATAGCAACCAACAATCTACTTTCTGTTCTAGGTTTGTCCATCCTGGACATTTCCTATAACTGGAATCATATAGTATATGGCCTTTTGTGATTGACTTCTTTTACTTAGCATATATAATGTGTACTGCATTGTCAATTTTAAGAGTGATTCCTACTTCCGGCCAAGATGGAGGTGTAGGTAGACACATTGTGCCTCCTCGCACAACCAAAATAAGGACAACAACAATTTAGAAACAAAAAAAAGATCAGAACTGACAGAAAATTGAACTGTATGGAAGTCCGACAACCAAGGAGTTAAAACAGACACATTTATCCAGACCGGTAGGAGGGGTGGAGTCCAGTGGGGCAGAGAGGGGTTGAGGCAAAGAAAAAAAGCAGTGGCACTGGGCACACAAGGCAGCAGCTGACAAACCCCGGGCCTGCAAGATGGCAGTGGATGGACCCTGGGCACGCAGGTGGAGGCTCTCAGACCCCAGGCACAGGGTGGCAACAGGCAGACCCAGAAATGTGGTGATTGTGAAGTGGGGCATGATGAGCAAGGCAGCTGGCTACTGGGTGGTACCACATTCACGCACAGATAAACCAGGCGAAAGTGGGGACCAAGACAGACCGCACAACCCAGGGTCCCAGCTCAGGGAAATAAAGCCTCAAGACACCAATTGAAAAAACCTGTGGGGGTTGAGGTGCTGGGAGAGACTCCCAGCCTCACAGGAGCATTTGTTGGAGAGACCGACAGGGTCCTAGAACATACACAAACCAACCCACCCAGGAATTAGCACCAGAAAGGCCCAGTTTGCTTAGGGGAAGCAGTGGAAGGGACTGAAATCTGAGAGAGCAGAGCAAGCACCATCGTTCCCTCTCTGACCCCTCCACCACACAGAGCATCTCAACCCAGTAACTGGGTTGCCCTGCCCTGGTGAACACCTAAGGCTCCCTCCCTCATACATAACAGGAGCGACAAGACAAAAAAAAAAAAAAAAAAAAAAAAAAAAAAAAAAAAAAAAAAAAAAAAAAAAAAAAAAAAAAAAAAAAAAAAAAAAAAAAAAAAAAAAAAAAAAAAAAAAAAAAAAAAAAAAAAAAAAAAAAAAAAGGCCCAAACAGAAGAACAGATCAAAGCTCCAAAGCAAATACAACTAAGCAATGAAAAGATGGCCAACCTATCAGATGCACAGTTCAAAGCCCTGGTGATCAGGATGCTCACAGAATTGGTTGATTTTGGTTTGAATTAGATGAACAAACGAAGGCTATAATAAGTGAAATGAAGGAAAATGAACAGGGAACCAGTAGTGATGGGAAGAAAACTGGGACTCAAATCAGTGGAGTGGACCAGAAGGAAGAAAGAAACAAACAAACAGAAAATAAGGAAGAAACAAGAATTCAAAAAATTGAGGAGAGGCTTAGGAACCTCCAGGACATCTTTAAACGTCCCAAAATCCAAATTACTGGGGTACCAGAAGTAGAAGAGGAAGCACAACAAGTGGAAAACTTATTTGAACAAATAATAAAGGAGAACTTCCCCAATCTGGCAAAGGAAATAGACTCCCAGAAAGTCCAGGAAGTTCAGACAGTCTCAAAAAAGTTGGACCCAAGGAGGAACACACCAAGGCACATCATAATTACATTACCCAAGATTAAAATGAAGGAGAGAATCCTAGAAGCCGCAAGAGGTAAGGAGACAGTCACCTACAAAGGAGTTCCCATCAGACTGTCAGCTGATTTCTCAAAAGAGACCTTGCAGGCAAGAAGGGGCTGGAAAGAAGTATTCCAAGTCATGAAAGTCAAGGACCTACATCCAAGATTGCTCTATCCAGCAAAGCTGTCATTTAGAATGGAAGGGAAGATAAAGTGCTTCTCAGATAAGGTCAAGTTGAAGGAGTTCATCATCACCAACCCCTTATTATATGAAATGTTAAGGGGACTTATCTAAGAAAAAAGATAAAAAACATGTATAGTAAAATGACAGCAAACTCGCAATTATTAACAACCACACCTAAAACAAAAGCAAACTAAGCGAACACTAGAACAGGAACAGAACCACAGAAATGGAGATCACATGGAGGCTTAGCAACAGGGGAGTCAGAGGAGGAGAGAAGGGGAAAAGGTATAGAGAAAAAGTAGCATAGATGGTAGATAGAAAATAGACAGGGGGAAGGCAAGAATAGTGTGGGAAATGTAGAAGCTAAAGAACTTATGACACATGAACATGAACTAAAGGGGGGGAATGTGGGTGGGAGGGGGTGTGGCTCAGTGGATTGTGTGCCTGCCTGTGAACAGGGTTGCTGGTTTGATTCCCAGTCAGAGCACATGTCTGGGTTGTGGGCCAGGCCCCCAGTAGAGGGTGTGCAAGAGGCAATCAGACAATGATGTTTCTTTCCTTCTCTTTCTCTCTCCCTTCCGCTCTGTCTAAAAATAAATAAAATCTTTAAAAACAAGAATTATTTTTTAAAAATGTTAGAGCATATAGTTATTGAGTAGTGTTGCATTATGGGATGCTTATTTTGTGTTGCTTTTATAAATGATGGTGAAATATATAAGTAGAGAAGGGCAGAGATCTGTGTATGAGTTGATGAGTAAAGATAAAGCAAAATTATCACCTCAGTCAAGAAACACACCTCAAAGTCCCCCTCTGACCCGGGGTCAGGTCAGTGCGTAGAGACATAATATGATCCATGTGTCTAATTCTGTTTTCTTTTTTTTTTAATTTATTTTTTTTTAAATTTTAATTGTTGTTCTTATACAGTTTTCTGTCTTCTACTCCCATCCCAGCCCACGGCCCCAGCCCTCCCCAGCTCCCTCCCATTTCCACCCCCCCTAGCTTTTGTCCATGTGTCTTTCATACTTGTTGCTCTAAACCCTTCCCCTTTTCCCCTGAAATTCCTACCCCTCTCCTCTCTTGTTCTTAATTTCAGTGTCTTTGGTTATATTATGCTTGTTTGTTTGTTTTGTTGATTAGGTTCCTGTTAAAGGTGAGATCATACAATATTTGTCTTTCACCTCCTGGCTTATTTCACTTACCATAATGCTCTCCAGTTCCATCCATGCTATCGTGAAGGGTAGGAGCTCCTTCTTTCTTTCTGCTGCATAGAATTCCATTGTGTAAATGTACCATAGTTTTTTGATCCATTCATTTACTGATGGGCACCTAGGTTTCTTCCAACACTTGGCTATTGTAAATTGTGCTGCTATGAACATTGGGGTGCATAGGTTCTTTTGGATTGGTGTTTCAGGGTTCTTAGGATATAATCCTAGCAGTGGAATTGCTGTGTCAAAAGGTAGATCCATTTTTAGTTTTCTTATACAATTCCATACTGCTTTCCATAGTGGTTGTACCAGTCTGCAGTCCCACCAACAGTGCACTAGGGTCCCCTTTTCTCCACAACCTCTCCAACACTTGTTGTTTGTTGCTTTGTTTATGATGGCCATTCTGACTGGTGTGAAGTGGTATCTCATTGTGGTTTTAATTTGCATCTCTCTGATAGCTAGCGATATCAAGCATCTTTAATTCTATGTTTTCTTAAATGCATATTGAGAACAAAAGAAATTAACTTTAATAATGTATTTCACTTAATATATCCAAAATGTTATCGTTTCAACTCATGATTGATATAAAGACTGATTCAGGGGATAGTTTACATTTTTTTTAAGACTTTGTATTTTAGAACAGTTTTACATTCATAGCAAAACTGAGAGGAACTGAGATTTTCCACATTCCTGCTGCCCACACACATACACAGCCTCCCTCATTACCCACATCCCCCACCAGAGTGGGACATTTGTTATGATTGATGGGACTACGTTGACACATCAGTATCAGCCAGAGTACATAGTTAATATTAGGGTTCTCTCTTGCTGGTCTGATATTTTTTTCATACTGTGATCACTGCACATTTTACAAGTAAAAGCACGTCTCAGTTTGGACTAGCCAGACTTCAAGTGGTCAGTAAACCCGTGTGGCTTAGTGGCTGCCATGTTAGCATAGCTCTGTAGCATTTCATCACACGATGTATCACAGTTACCCATTAAATTGGGTCCCTGGACCAGTTCCAGTGTAGGGTGTTCCCCACACACCAACGAACAATTCTTGGACACCAGCAGGGTGTTCAAGAATTCAACTCTCTGACACTTTCTATCCAGAGACAGCTTCAGATCCCACAGTTGAGGGTTCAGTCCTACAAGACTGCCCCAGGTTCTCTGTGATCCTGACCAACTGGGTACAGACTAGAGGTTCCAATTCAGAATGCCAGTTTGTTACCTGCACATCTGACTATAAATAAGAGGTCCCCACAACTCTCCCCTTGGGTTCAATTAATTTGCTAGGACAGTTCACAGGACTCAGAGCAACATACTACTTACTAGGTCACTGGTTTATCATAAAGGACATAACTCAGCAACAGCCAGTGGAAGAGGCCCCTAAGGCAAGGTATGTGGGAAGGGCTTAGAGCTTCTAGGCCCTCTTCAGGTGCACCACTCTCCCTGAATTTCCACCTGTTCACCAACCTGGAAGCTCTCTGAAGCTTGTCTTTGTTACACAGTCATGATCAATTAAGTCATTGGCCTTTGGCAATTGATTCAACTTGTAGCCTCTCTCCACCACCTGGAGGTGGTGTGAGTGGTTGAGTAGAGCATGAAGGGTAGGGGTTAAGACTGAAAGTTCCTGCCCTGGCTGGTGTGGTTCAGTGGATTGCATGCTGGCCTGGGAACTGAGAGGTCACCAGTTCGTATTCCTAGTTAGGGTATGTGCCTGGGTTGTGGACCAGGTCCCCAGCTGGGGTGTGCGAGAGGCAACTTACTGATGTATCTCTTGCACATCGATGTTTCTCTCCCTCTCTCTAAAAAATAGATAAATAAAATAATAAAAAAAAAAATAGCCCTGGCATGGCTCAGTGGATTGAATGCCAGCCTGTGAACCAAAGGGTCACCAGTTCCATTCCCAGTCAGGGCACATGCCTGGGTTGTGGGCCAGGTCCCCAGTAGGGGGTGCATGAGAGGCAACCACGCATTGATGTTTCTCTCCTTCTCTCCTTCCCTTCCCCTCTGTCTAAAAATAAATAAATAAAACCTTTAAAAATAATAATAATAAAGTACGGTAATACCTATTTTTAAAAAAAGACTTGAAAGTTCCAACCTTCTCCTATCCTTAGTGCTTTCTACTGGCCACCTTATTAACAAAACAAAAGACACCTTTTTCACTCTCAATACATAGGAAATTCCAAGAGTTCCTGGAGCAGTGATCCAGGAATTGTGGAAGACCAAATGTATATGAGAAAAATGTATGTGGTCAACTGAATGAGTGACCAAATACATATTCCTTATAAATCACAATAGTGCACCCATTCCACTTTAGGTAGGCATTTGGCCTCTTTCCAGCGTGGGGTTATCATAAGAAGTGCTTCTCTGAACAATTATGCTGTTAATGGGAGTAAGTTGATACAATCATTTTGGAAAACAGTTTGACATTGTCTAGTAGAGCTGAAGCTCAAAAAAAAAATTTGACCCAGAAATTCTACTCCTGGGTACATACCTTAGAAGAATAAGTGCTTGTGAGCGCCAGGATACAAGATGTTCAAGATACTCAGAGCCGCACCGTCTGTGACGGCCCCAGCCGGAGACAACCCACATATTTGGAGTGGATGATGGGGCTTTCAGAGTTGATGTTGTCAAAGACCAGTTTATCAGTATTCTCTCTGCTTTCTCCACCGCCTTTTCATTTTCATACACTCAGGTACCTTTTTGAAGCCTTGGGAAGAGGAAGGTGAACTGTGGAAATAATGGCAAAAACAAAAGGGGTTGAGGTCAGTTTGCTAACTGAATTTTGCCTCCCCAAGGCATGCAGTTCTTAAATTCAGTGTGTCCACACATCAGCGTGCCTTTTACAAATGTGCTTAGGATAAAATTACTGGAGTGTGCGAGATAGCTTAATAAAGGAGAATCAAGATCCAGTTAGGCATTGCCCTCATGAGCCCTCATTACATATTTGATTTACTTTGCAACTCTTATCATTACTAGTTATAGATCATATAAGGATTAATGTCTTACCACCTTGATAGAGACTCAACTCTGTGAGGAGCCTGGACCGAGACCATTCTGTTCATTGTTGTATCCCCAGTACTGGGCACAACCCCACCCTGGCAGCTCCAGTAAATAGCTGTAAAATGAATAAATGAATGAATGTGCCTTTTTAGGTAGGGGAGTGAGGCTACCAGGAATCGCACGTGTCCATCGGTGGGTCATGGTAGGCATCATGTCTGAATGCACTTGTCTCAAGTCATGCAGGCAAATGGTTGTCACTATTATTCGAAGCTTTGGGGGTTCCATCTGCAGGCACTGTGATTAAACTGACATGGAGTATCCTACCTGGGGATTTTACACATTCCCCATGTGTTCCACACATAGAAACTAGAGCAGTCGTTCTCTATGGTTCCCAGACCGGTAGCATCAGCATCATCCGGAAACTTGTCTTACCCCAGACCTATGGAATCAGCAACTTTGTGGGGGGAGGCCAGCAATCTGCGTTTTAACAAGCCCTGCAGGGGATTCTGATGTACAGATATCTTTATGGTTCAGACAGTGTCTGGGCCCATTCAGGCTGCTCTGAAAAAGGACTGTAGGCTGGGTACTTTATGAACAACAGAAATTTATGTCTCTCAGTTTTGGAGGCTGGAAGTCTGAGATAGGGTGTCAGAATTATCAGGTCCTGGTGAAAGCCCTCTTCCAAGTTGTAGACTGCCAACTTCTAGTTGAGTCCTCATGTGGTGGAAGAGGCAGGAGAGCTCTCTGGGGCCTGTTTAATAAGGAC
The DNA here is from genome assembly GCA_004027475.1 of Anoura caudifer. Classification (NCBI taxonomy): domain Eukaryota; kingdom Metazoa; phylum Chordata; class Mammalia; order Chiroptera; family Phyllostomidae; genus Anoura; species Anoura caudifer. The sequence continues at coordinate 77,801 of PVKU01002999.1, read as the reverse complement.
ATTATTCCCATTCATGAGGGCACCACCTCATGACCGAATTACCTCCCAGGGCCCACCTCCTAATACCATCACATTAGGTCTTAGGATGTTGACATTTGAATTTTGGGGGGCGGGATGCAAATTGCCCCATTGCAGTGGGGCAGTTACTAACAATAGTTTTTTTAGCCAATGGTTTGTTTACATTATTCCAAGTACTTTATACCTTCTTTCTGGTTACCTCCAAAAAATGCTAATTTGAAATTGTTTTCGTGTGCATTTCAGTAAACCCAGTCATTACGCACCAAGCAATGACATGTATGGCGGAGAGATGAATGTTCGACCGATGCTTTCTCACACGGCATATTCTTTCTACCCAGAAGATGAAATCCTTCACTACTACAAGTGGACCTCCCCTCCAGGAGTGATTCGGATTCTGTCTCTGCTGGTTATCGTGATGTGCATTGCCATATTTGCCTGCGTTGCCTCCACACTTGCCTGGGACAGAAGTTATGGAAACAACGTACTAGGGAGTGGTATAGGCTACCCTTTTGGAGCAGGTGGCTTTGGAGGCTATGGAAATGGCTATGGTTATGGCTACGGTTATGGCTACGGAACAGGTTATACAGATCCAAGAGCGGCAAAGGGCTTCCTACTGTCTATGGCTGCCTTTTGTTTCATTGCTGCATTGGTGATATTTGTCACCAGTGTTATAAGATCTGAAATATCTAGAACAAGAAGATATTACCTGACCGTGATAATAGTGAGTGCTATCCTGGGCTTCTTGTTGTTTATTGCCACAATTGTCTATATAATGGGAGTTAATCCAACTGCCCAGGCCTCTGGGTCCATGTATGGCTCACAAATTATTGCCCTCTGCAACCAGTTTTACACACCTGCAACTTCTGGACTCTATGTGGATCAATATTTGTATCACTACTGTGTGGTGGACCCCCAGGAGGTATGGATAATTTTGTTTTTTTCACACCCCCTCTCTCCTTGGGTCAGAGGCTGTCAACTTGGGAGACTTAATACAATCGCTTTGGGAACTTTTAAAAAATGTCGATGCCAAGGCCCTGCTTCTATTTAAATCATAATCTGGGAGAGGGGCTAGGTGTCATTATTGAGATATAATTAATATGCCACATAATTCATCCCCTTAGGGTACAGTTCATTGGCTTTTACTCTATTCAAAGAGTTGTGCAAACAATTTTAGAAAATCTTCACTATTCTCCAAGGGACATTCATTAATCTATTCCCATTAGCAATCACTCTCCATTTCCCAAGTCTCCTCAGACCTGTTCTATCGATTTGCCTATTCTGTGTATTTCATATAAATGGAATCACACAATATCTATGCATTCTTTTATGACTGGGTTCTTTTATTTAGCATAATGTTTTTAAGGTTCATCCATGTTGTAGCAGGTACCAGTACTTCATTCCTTTTTATTTCTGAATAATAGTCCACTAGATGGATATCCCAAATTTTATTTATCCATTCATCAGCTGATGGACATATAGACTATTTCCATATCGGCTGTTATGAATAATGCTCTGAACATTTGTGTGTAAGCTTTCGTGTGAACCTGTTTTAATTTCTCTTGAGTTGAGTATATACCTAGGGGTGGAATTGCTGGGTCTTAGGATGACTCTGTGCCTAATCTTTTGAGGAACTGCCAAACTTTTTTCCAAAGTGGTTACACTACTTTACATTTACCAGAAATACATGGGATTTCAATTTATGTGCATTCTCACTGACATTGTTTTTGTCCCTCTGATTGTCACCATGCTAATGGGTGTGAAGTGGTGCCTCAGTTTGGGTTTGATTTGCATTTCCTTGACTCCTAATGATGTTGAGCTTGTTTTCTTTGTGTATGTGTCTTCTTTGAAGAAATGGCTATTTAGAACCTTTGTCCATTTTTCAGTGGGCTGTGTTTTCATCACTGAGTTGTATAAATTCTTTTTATAGCTGGATACAAGTCCCTCATAGGTACATGAACTGCAGGTATTTTCTCTCATTTTGTCATTCTCATGTCACTTTATGTTGTTCTTTGCACAAAAGCCTTTAATTTTGATTTGATTTGAGTGTTCTGTTGCTTGTGCTTTTGGTGTCATATCTAAGAACACTTTACCTAATTCACAGTCACAAAGATTTGCTGCTGTGTTTTTCTAAGACATATATTTTTTTAAATCCTCACCTTAGCACATGCTGATTGCTTTTAGAGAGAAGGGAAAGCAGAGGGAGGAGGCGAGAGAAACACTGCCCTCCCTCCCCTATTGCAGATGGAACCCACAACCTAAGCTTGTGCTGTAACCAGGGATTGAACCCATGGTCTTTCCATTTGCCAGACAGTGCTCTAACCAACTGAGCCACACTGGCTAGGCCTGTTCTAAGACTTTTAATTTTAGCTCTATTAGGTCTGTGATCTATCTTCAGGTTGTTTTGGGCATGGTATAGGGAAGGAGTCTAACCTTCTTTAAGTGTAGATACCCAGTTACTTTGGTATTCTTTTTTGAAAGGACTATTTCACCATTAAATTGTTCATGCCCTAGTCAAAAACAGACAATAAATTTCAGGGTTTATTTTGAAACTCTCAATTTTATTCCATCAACTTATATTTCTGTCCTTATGGTAGTACCTCACTGTCTTGATTACTGTAGCTTTACAGTATGTTTTGAAATCAGGAAGTAGGAGTTCTCCAACATTGTTCTATTTCAAGTTTGTTTTGGCTAGATTGTGGGTCCCTTGTGTTTGGGTGTGAATTTTGACATCAGCTTGTGACTTTCTGCAAAACAAACAAACAAACAAACAAAACCCAGCTAGGATTTTGCGTTGAACCTGCAGATCAATTTGGGGAGTATTGTTATTTTTACATCAAGTCTACTGATACATACAATGTTTCCGTTTACTTAGGTGACCTTAACTCCTTTCAGCAGTGTTTTGTAACTTTTTTAGAGTATAAGTCAGTATTTTTAAAAGCTACCCTGGTGATTCAGATGTTCAAGTTGGGTAATTTTTTGTCCTTGTGTTATCTTTTTTTCTCCTCACATTATCTCAGGAATTCTCATTTTTTTACCTGAATGAGTCATTCTGTTTTGAAGACTGAAATGGTTTCCCTGCAAATGTAGGTTTTCAGAATGTTTGTTGTTGACATTCAGATGTACTTAATGGTAAACAGGGTGGAAGGTTGGTACTTTGGTCTTACCACACCCTCATCCTTTTTTAGCCCTGGGACCACCCCAAACCCGTGTTCTTTGGAAAAGGCTGTCACTGTTAGATAGCTGCATTGAGAGCCACCTGTTACCCATTAGCAGGTATCTGGAGCAGAGTGCAGGTGCCTACCCAACTCCAAGTGCCTCGGGGGCAGTGTGCCACTTAGCACACCTACCGGGCTCTAGGACGACTGTCTCGGGCAGGGTTTCCTTGCCACATAGCCCTTTCTAGCAAGTGCACGAATGACTCCAGAAACAGAAACCTGCCAGACTAAATGAATCATTGGTTCGTTTTCTCTTGATTTATAGCTTGGTTAGATCATGTCTGCATAATATGGTAAGACAGACCCTCTGTAAAATAATGGCACCTTGGTGCTCAAGCTTCGGAATAGTTGTCCAAAAAATTCTGAAATGGGTTGATGGCAGTACCTCACGTTGATTAACCATGTTCTAAGGATTGAATTAAGGGATGTGTATGTGTCTTTTGCTAGCCTTAGCCCAACAGGTATGGGCTAAGTTTTACATTTCTAAAGTGTAACATTTGTATCAATTTTATATTGATTAAACCACAGATACTTAGTAGGGTGTTTGTAGTGGGTGAATTAGGTACTTGTAGAGGGTGCAGTGGGATAAAGTAAGCAGTTAAAATCTAATTATGTCAATATCTTTCATCTCTTTTTAGGCCATTGCCATTGTACTGGGGTTCATGGTTATTGTGGCTTTTGCTTTAATAATTTTCTTTGCTGTGAAAACTCGAAGGAAGATGGACCAGTATGACAAGTCGAATATTCTGTGGGACAAGGAACATATTTATGATGAGCAGCCCCCCAATGTTGAAGAGTGGGTAAGTATTTAAAAACAAATCAGCAGGCATCCAACCTTTTGTTAAACCCCTAGGTTTCTGTGTCTAAACTTGACTTTTAGTGCTTTGTGAAGCTTTGTTCTTAGAATTACTGTGTGTGGCCTCAGATTTTACTCAGACCTGAGGAAGGAAGATGGGATAAGTGGAAATTATGTTACTACAAGGTGAAAAGCCGATTTCCATTTCCAAGAAGTGGGTGTAGGAACTGAAAAGATTACTTCTAAAGGAGTCATGTTGAAAAGAGCTTGGCCTTTGCAAAACTAACCCCCGCCCCCAGTCCCTTTTATTTTCCTGCTTATTCTTTGGAGGGAAACACTATTACTCAAGGTGCTGTCTAGGGTCAAGATTGCCAAAGGTTGTTTTTCGCGTGTTAGCAGGTAGCAGACCTTTAAACTTTCTACAAGGAGAACAGCCTGGTGAATCACAGTGTCTACCTTTGCACTAATATTTACCTATGAAATACCTTTAGTGAGGCAGAGAGAGATTGGGACACTTTCCTTTTTGTCTATACTGTTGATCCTACCTGTAGTAGCTTCTTATATGATGTGATTTGCTGAAAGCCCACAGAGTCTCTCTCTTCAAAAATACCTCCCCAATTCATGTTATTGATAGCCTGACCTGTCTTTAGAGATGTTTGGAGTTAAGACTTTGTTTCTCAGAAATCGTCTGTTACAGTGCTGTTGGGAGCAACCTCAGAAACTGCTATCATAGGTTTCTTTGAGCAGATTGATTTTTTTCCATGAAGGTTAGTTGAGGATCCTGGACACTCATTCCAGGGTAGAATGAGGTGGCAAGGAGCGGGGGCTAGTAGGAGGTAAGCAGAAAGGACTGGGTGGGTACCACTGGTCACTGCTGGTCTGTGGTAAAAACATTGATCATCCCAAAGGCTCTTTCAGCTCTAGCATTGTACACATCTGGTGTTTAATTCTAGAAATGTAGGTGACTTTTTTTTTTAATAGTTAGTTAAGGAGCAAAAATGAAGAAGTCTTCAGAAAGTCAGAAGGTGTGGTATACCCATGGAGATGATAGTGCAGTGTCCCTGCCCTCTCCTTGAAGCCTGCTGCTTCTTTGTTCCTCCTCATTTTTTTTCCACCCATAAAATATGAAGGTGTTAGGGAATGTTTTCTTTTGACCTTGAGCTCCAGGCGAGGCCACCCACAGATGGAATAGGACAGTCTGTTGTGAACTACGAGGTAAATGTTTCGTGGAGAGTTTCTGGGTGTGTTGGTTTTCACTGGCTGTTGGATTTGTTTACTTAAGGTTTCGAGAGCCTTAAAAAAAAAGAATGACTTAAGAGAGACTAGCCAGTAATAATAGAGTCCCAGTGAACTTTGGGCTGTCACTGGATTTTACTCTCATGGAGGTTTAATCTGTTCTAGGTGCTTTTGATAATTGGGCAAAAGATAGTCATAGTAACTTAGGGAGGTGACGATGACAGAGAAGCCTAGAAGACTTAACTTTTACAGACGTGATAGCCAGACTAGGTTGTTGGATGTGTACGTGGCAGGTTTACTGTCGTACTAAATATTTCATTATATGAAACTTAAAGAATCATCTGTTGAAGGGTGCATATATGATTTTGGTATACTAATGTTTTATGGGATACTTGCAAATTCCTTATTTCTTTTCCCTTTCCCCTTGTTCAACTGAAATGGCTGAGGAAGGGTAGTATTTGAAATAGGCAACTTGGAGGTGGTTTTAGCCACAGGCATGTTGCTTTTCCTTTCATTCCTCGCTCACCTGCCCATGTTTGTTTTGCTAAACTTGAAACTAGGGCCAGTGCTTCTGATCCTGAGAGAGCGCCTCCATCTCCCAGTGAGTTCCTGCAGTTCCTCAGCCTTCTCTGTTTGTTGTTCAGAACCTGTGCATCCAGCCCTCTGTTGTCTCTTAGGAATAGGAATATTTGACATAGGTGTATATTTCAATGTGCTTTTTGGAAAGTCAAGTTCAGTGTCCTCCTACACTGCCACCATCTTGGACCTCCTCAGAAAACGTGCAATTTTCTAATTTCCTATCTTTCAATCTTTTTTTAAAAACATTTTATTTATTTATTTTTAGAGAGAGGGGAAGGGAAGGGGAAAGAGAGGGAAAGAAGCATCAATGTGTGGTTGCCTCTCATGCACCCCCTACTGGGAACCTGGCCTGCAACTCAGGTATGTGCCCTGACTGGGAATTGAGCTGGTGACCCTCTGGTTTGTAGGCTCGAACTCAGTCCCCTAAACTACACCAGCCAGGGCCTGTCTTTGACTTTTTAACACAATGGTTTCTCTGCCTTCCTAGGGACTTTTAGGTTTCTTCCCCCCTGACTTTTCTGTATATCTTGTACTTTGTAAAATAAACAGACCATGTTTGCACACTGTTTGGGTGTTAACTTGGTTCTTTGAAGTCACTCACATTTGTGCCAACGTCGTATATATTTTTTAAAATATATTTTATTGATTATGCTATTACAGTTGTCCCATTTCTTCCCCTTCATTCCCCACCACCCTGCATACCCCCTTCCACCCACAATCCCCCCCTTTAGTTCATGTCCATGTGTCATAAGTTCTTTAGCTTCCACATTTCCCACACTATTCTTGCCCTCCCCTGTCTATTTTCTACCCACCATCTATGCTACTTGTTCTCTGTACCTTTTCCCCCTCTCTCTTCCTCCCACTCCCCTATTGCTAACCCTCCATGTGATCTCCATTTCTGTGTTTCTGTTCCTGTTCTAGTGTTTGCTTAGTTTGCTTTTTAGGTGTGGTTGTTAATATCTGTGAGTTTGCTGTCTTTTTACTGTCCTATTTTTGATCTTCTTTTTCTTAGGTAAGTCCCTTTAACATTTCATATAATAAGGACTTGGTGATGATGAACTCCTTTAACTTGACCTTATCTGAGAAGCACCTTATCTTCCCTTCCATTCTAAATGAAAGCTTTGCTGGATAGAGCAATCTTGGATGTAGGTCCTTGACTTTCATGACTTGGAATACTTCTTTCCAGCCCCTTCTTGCCTGTAAGGTCTCTTTTGAGAAATCAGCTGACAGTCTGATGGAATCTCCTTTGTCCGTGACTGTCCCCTTATCCCTTGCTGCTTCTAGAATTCTCTCCTTCATTTTAATCTTGGCTAATGTAATTATGATGGGCCTTGGTGTGTTCCTCCTTGGGTCCAACTTCTCTGGGACTCTCTGAGCTTCCTGGACTTCCTGGAAGTCTATTTCCTTTGCCAGATTGGTAAAGTTCTCCTTTATTATTTGTTCAAATAACTTTTCCACTTGTTGCTCTTCCTCTTCCCCTTCTGGTACCCCTATAATTTGGATGTTGGGATGTTTAAAGATGTCCTGGAGGTTCCTAAGCCTCTCCTCATTTTTTTGAATTCTTGTTTCTTCCTTCTTTTCTGTTTGTTTGTTTGTTTGTTTCTTCCTTCTGGTCCACTCCATTGATTTGAGTCCCAGTTTTCCTCCCATCACTATTGGTTCCCTGTGCATTTTCCTTCATTTCACTTATTGTAGCCTTCATTTGTTCATCTAATTTGTGAGCAAAATCAACCAATTCTGTGAGCATCCTGATCACCAGAGCTTTGAACTGTGCATCTAATAGGTTGGCTATGTCTTGGTCGCTTAGATGAATTGGCTCAGGGGCTTTGATTTGTTCTCCCGTTTGAGCCATTTTTGTTTTTTGTTTTTTTTTTGGTCTGGTCACGGCTGTTACATAGTGAGGGGTGGTGCCTTAGGTGTTCCCCAAGGTAGGGCAGCCCCGTCACCCTGTGCCTGGGGTCCGCTAGCTGCCACCTGTGTGCCTGGGGTCTGCCATCCGCTGCTGCCTGCGAGCCTGGGTCCGGGTATGCCAACTTCCACTTTTTCCTGCTGGGACTCTGCCCCTCTTACTGGTCTGGGTGAATGATTGTTGGACTTCCATACAGTTCAATTTTTTATCAGTTCTCATTGTCTTCTTGTTTCTGAATCTTTGTTGTCCTTAATTTTGGTTGTGTAAGGAGGCAAAGTATGTCCATCTACACCTCCATCTTGGCTGGAAGTCCGTTGTTATAATTTTAACATTTAAAAGCTATTTTAATACATTTACAGATCTTTATTTTTTTCTGTATGTCCTCAAACCCCACATCTAATGGGTACTTTCTTTCTGAATTTAAATACAATCACTTGGCTCTGGGGCATACCCACACCTCTCTTCCCTCTCAGGCATGCATTTTTACTTTTCTCTCCTAGACTGTAAAGGACCCCTTGAGACTTGCAACCGGGGAGCAGTGGGTGGCAGCAGCTCGTCCTGGGCTCACCCCCTGAGTCTGTCTCCAAGGCCCCCTTTTCTCTGACTTTCCAGTGAGCTGACAGCAGCCCTGCCTTGGCTCACTCCTTTCCTGTAACGTTTCTAGAGAGCCATAGCAGCCCTGCCTAGACTCTCTCCTGTACTTCTAAGCCCTTCCTTTGTTTCACTGTCCCCAGCTTTAATAAATACACTCTCAAAAAATCCCCAAAAATCATTCATTGATGAATGATGGAGATACATTTTGAGAGATGTGCCACTAGGCAGTTTCATCATTGTGAACATCGCAGAGCACACTTACACAAACCTGGGTAGTACAGCTTACTATGCTTCCAGGCTGTGTAGTATAACCTTCTGCCCCTGAGCTACAAGCCTGCACAGCATGTTTCTGTATAAAACAGAAAATTATATCAATTACAAGAGACTGTGCCATCAAGAGACACAGTGAATGCAAGATATATGAGGCTCCTGCCTACATAACACAGCGTACTGTTTTGTAGCAAATTTTGTAAGTAGAAAGAGTACACTCTAAAATAACGATAAAAGAGTGTAGTATAGTAAGTAAATCATTAACATAGTTGTTTATCATTATCAAGTATTATGTACTGTACATAATTGCATGTGCTAAACTTTTATGCAGCTAGCACTGCAGTAATGCATTTTGCTACAATGTTATGAGCTACAAGTCAGTAGGTGGTAGAAAACTTTAAACTTAATTACACTCTTAAGAGACCACTGTCATATATGTGATCTATCATTGACTGAAATGTTATGTGGCACATGTCTGTGTGTATATGTGTGTTTATTTAATCAGTCAATCTGATTGGTAACTGTGGAGAATCTGAAAAATATAGTAAAGTATAAATTTTTACTACCCTCAGTTACTATTTTAGTGTATTTCCTTTCATTCTTCCCCCCATTCTACTTCTTATTCTAAATCAGAAGTATGTTTATACTCCCTATCAGTATAAAATCCTACTTAAAAAAATTATTGACTTGTAAAGAGGGAGTGAGAGAGAAACACCCATTCACTGCTCCACCCACGTAAGCACTCAGTGGATGCCTTCTGCATGCACCCCAACTGGGATTGAACCCACTGCCCGGGCACATTTGGGATGATGCTCCAACCAACTGACATGCCTGGCCAGGGCCAAATCCCATCTTTTCTGGTTTGACATTATATTGTAGGCTTTTTGTCATATCATTAAATCTTTGTCAGAAGATACTGTTCGAGTTTTACTGAAGTGTAATGTATATCTTTATACACAGAGTAAAGTGCATTAAGTACACTGTTTAATTGTAAGTCTTGGTGACTTTTTACATGTATATGCCCATGTAACCATCACCCAGATCAAAATACAGGATGTTCAGTGGCCAAGGTTTCCTCGCGCCTTTTCTCAATGAGTATCCCCTGCAGAGTGGTATAGCCCTTATTTCTATCAGATCCGTCAGCTTTGTCTGTCCTTGAACTTCATATACATGGAATTACGTGCTGTGGGCCTTGTGTCCACTCAACAGAGTGTGTGTGAGAATCATTTATGTTGTTGCATTTGTCATAACGATATTCGTGGGTTTGTGGGGAAGATAAAAGCTCTTTAAAAGTCCATGGTCAGAATCACATTTATTTATTTATCTAAATTTATAAACAGAAAGATGTTCTTTATTAGAAATAACTTTCTTTTAAAAAAGAAGATTTTATTTATTTACTTTTAGAGAGGGGAAGGGAGGGAGAGAGACAGGGAGAGAAACATCAGTGTTCGAGAGATACGCCTATTGTTTGCCTCTGGCACGCCCCCCGCTGGAGACCTGGCCTGCCACCCAGGCATGTGCCCTGCCGGGAATCAAACTGGCAACCTTTCTGTTTGCAGGCCGGTGCTCAATCCACTGAGCCACATCAGCCATCGCAGAATTGTAATTAAAAAAAAAGTTTTTTGGGGAAATGTCTCTGTGCTATCATTGTGTCCCCATTTGCCCACTTACAAGTATTTTCCCCACCCTTTCCCACTCTTGTGGGCACTGTTCTTAGTTTCTTGTGATTCCCTTCATTGTTTTATTTTATAAAAATAAACCAAGTAAAAATAGACTTCCTGCACTTTTATATGAAAGTTAGCAAACTGCTCACACCGTTCTGCTTGCACCTGGCCCTTTCACTTTACGATGTATCTTGGCACAATAATATAACTTTCAAAAATTGTATATCTTGTATACTTCTTTCTATCAGCTAGATTTCCCAGTGTGGTATTACTGAGTCAAAGGGTATAACATTTGTACCTTTGTTAGATATTGAGACATTGCCCTTCTTAGGAGTTGTACCAACTTATGTTACAACTGTCAGCAATGTATAAAATTCTGGTTCGACGCACTTTTTCTAATAACATTCCCTTGTAACTATGCTCACACCCAGCGGCTGCTGTGCCCAGGGGCAGGGCCCTCCTGATAATGGAGCATATGGCAGCTACTGCGTGGAACAGAGAGATGGTTTCCAGAGAAGTGGTGCTCTGTAGACAATCTGGACTGCAGTTGCCCCCGCCTTATCTGCAGGGGGTATGTTCCAAGAACCCCAGTGGATACCTGAAATCACAGATAGTACTGAACCTTATATAGACTGCTTTTCCCTGTACATATTTACCTGTGATAAACTTCAGTTTATGAATTAGGTACAGTAAGATTAACAACCAGTAATAAAAGAGAACAATTAAAATAATATACTGTAATAAAAGTTATGTGAATGTGGCCTCTTCCAAAATATCTAATTGCACTGTGCTCACCTTCTTGTGATGCTGTGCGATGACACAGAGCCAGTGTGAGGAGATGAAGTGAGGGGGAGATGCTGGACGGAGGGATGATTCACATCCTGGGCAGGATGGAGCGGAACGGCATGAGATTTCATCACACTACTCAGAATGGCATGCAATTTAAAACTTATGAACTGTTGGTTCTGGTAATTTTCAATTTAATATTTTCAGACTGCCATTGACTACAGGTAACTGAAACCGTGGAAAGTGAAACTGCGGGTAAGGGGGGACTAACTACACGGATATGCATGGATATATGAAGTAATTGTAATTGCCCCCTTATTGTTGGTGCCTGTGGTCATCCGGCCAGGTTTAAATTCAAAGTGCAATTTGAATGGCTTAGGATGAGCAGGTGTGTGAGTGTTTCGCCCCAGCGCCCCTGAGTACTCTGCTGGCTCCTCCCAGAGGGTGTAATGCTGCTCAGATCCCTGTCTGCCCCTCCTTCAGCTGGGCCTCATCCAAGGGCAGGGAACTGTGGTCTGAAAAGCTGTGTCCTGCCAGCATGCAGAGAATGCCAGTGGCGGGAGAACCATGGGTGCCAGGGCTGAGTCAGGAAGGACTTTAGCCCATGAAGATGTAAGTATTGCATATTAATCTTTGCATTCAAACCTTTCTTCGGCCACCTGTATTTTCAGCAGGTCATAAATATAAATAGCAGGACATATTCATTTTCTCTAAAGTAAATGCTTAAAACTGGGATCTGGCTTTGGAAAATCCCACACCTATGGTAAATATTAGAGCTGATTATAAAACCTGTACTTGAGATTAGTTTTTATTAATACCTACAGTATTCTGGTGAAAGGGTCACTCAAAGTTAAGAACTTCAGTTTTAGGAGCTCCCGTGAATAAATTTTGATTTGGTGTTGATCAGATAAAAGAAAGCAGAAACAGAGCCTTGGGGGACCTTAGGGTGAGGGGTCTGATGTACCCCAGCGAACTTACAGGAGGAGGCGGAAGATCTTTGAGCTGGGCACGCTAACAAGTTGGCAGCTTGTTGGCGACATGAGAGTCGGGACTAGAAGTTTTTTCAGTGCTCTTTTCTTGCGGGCCATCAGGCCGACTCGGGTTTGAGCATCATGTCTTTATTTTGGTAACAAAGCTAAAAACAATCAGAGTGAAACAAGGAAAAGTAGGAGCCACCATTTCCTAAGGAACCGCTATAGGGCAGCCACATTGTTACCTTTCTAACTGCAGCACCTGCGGGGTGGGCCCTCTCAGGGGAGAAACCGAGGTTCGCAGATGATGACTTCAGTAATTCATCTTAGACTTGATATGCGAATCAGCAGGACCAATATTATATTTGCTGTTATAACTTGTATTTTCTGGTGTGTGTATATGTGTATCTTTTTTCCCTCTGAGCCTCAGGGGTTTTTTTTGTCCATAGAATTGGGGAAAATAGTGTATTTTCCATCTCCAGTTGAGAAACTGCCTATGGGGAGGGTGACCTTAGTTATACATGGATTTTTTACTGGGGGGTGGGGTCTGGCACTCCTCATCCTTGCATTAGCTCAAGGGTCAACTGTACTTAGTAGAACTAACAGATTAAAATGATAATGCACTTTTAAAATGCCTGTCTACAGATCAGCATACTGATTCTCAGTATTTTCTGCGTGTCTCCTAATTGGCACGTTTTCTTGTAACTGCCAGAGGATGGTTACCTCAGAAGCAGGCGTAGACTGAGTGTGGAGAGAGCATGCCATAAACTTGTTTCTCCGTTGCTGCCAAGTAGTAAGCAAAATTTGTTAAACAAGAGTCCATTTTTAAGTAGGAAATACTTAAAGCTAAGTGTTACGTAGGTAGTTTTGTTTCTAGATGTTTCTCCGACTTTGACATTATGATACAACTTGTATGTGGTATTGCTCCCAGTATTTACTTGCCAAGGTAAGAGCTAGTGAGGATGAGCTGGCTGGGGGGAGACGAGGGACAGGGCCTTTGGTTGTCCTTTGTTGTCAGCCCTGGGGAGCTTTTGGTTTCCTTGGACTTGGATGGAGAGAGTCACTACGTCTATTTATTTAATAGGTTCCTTGTGTATAAATGGGGAAAATACAAGTTCCACCTACGGATTTTCTGATTCTGTAATGATTAAAGGTCTTAGGTCAGTCCAGGCCAGCACATAATTTATTAATGCTCAATGAATTTTAGCTAGAGTAACAATTGTTAGCATTTGCAATGATGAGCTTAAATAAGGGAGTTTGGGGAAGAGGACCTAAAATTAATATAGAGTGCAGTTTAACTTAATTTTCCTCTGATTTGTAGGCTTGTTACAAGTTCTGATAAGAACAGTATATTTTGTTTTTGTTTTTTCTGAAGGGGATAGGCAGGCCCTGCATATTATCTCCTTGCACACAGGATGGGGCGACAGATGTGCATGGGGAAGGCGACTGGGATAGGACAGCGGTGGCAATCAACATTAGACATCTAAAGAAATTTGAATAGCTTTTTAATTTTCAACCATGCAAGCTTTCTTTAATGTAAAAGCAGTCCTATCAGCTGCTGACTAATTGGTATACCAGGTTCTCACCCTGGGAAAGAATTAACTGATACCTGTGGCCTTGGGTGGGTCAAAATGGAATGGAAGTGGAAGTGCCTTTTCTGTCTTCAAACCTTTAGAACCCACCAGCATGGAGAACAGAGGTCCTGTCTGTCCCGGCACCCCTGTGAATGAAAGGGGTGGGCAGACAGGCCCGGCATCCTGGAGGGCTGGTTTAGAGAGCTGTAGTGGAGGCAGAATATGTGCTGAAGCTGATGATGTCTTTGTGGCTCTCTGAAAGCAGGAATTCCTAGATTTCCAGCACTATGTAGAATTAATATTATGTTAACGATAGGTGATGGTTGTAATGGTCCAAATAGGGCAGTTGTCTGTCTTGGTCAGTGGTTCTGAAACTTCAGCAAGCATCAGAATCATTTGGAGGATTGCTTGAAACAGCTTGCTAGGCCCCATCCCAAGGGTTTCTCATTCAGTAGCTCTGGCTGGGGCCTGAAAATCTGCATTTCTCATGAGTTCCCAAGTATACCGCTGCTGCTGGTCTGGGGACCACACTTTGAGAACCACTGCCCTGCAGGGCTGCAGGCCCAGTTTGAGTTAAGGTATGCATAGGGCCTTTTCCACATCATGGCACACTTACTAAATAACAGTGTTGTAGAGAGTACTGGAGGAAATGGAAGGGGATTTGGAACCTCAGGTGGTGACTGACCGACGGACACAGGCTCTGAGGACTGAGGTGTTCCGTGCCTTGTGGCATTCCTGTTGGGGAGTGTTGGTGTACGATGCATGGGTATTAAAATACAGTCTGCACCAGGATTTTTGTTTCTAGAGCAAGGAGTGCTTGAATGGTATTTCTCACTGACTATAAGGTTTCTGCAGCTCACCTTCTCCTAAAGCTCTGTTAACAATTCACTGACTCCTAGGGAGTTTCAGAATTCATTTTTGTTGGTACATGATGGGCCACATGCATTTTGGTTGGGGACATTGTGTTTGCTCAATCTTCAGTGCCATTTGATCAACAAATGGGAATTATTCAGACTCGCTCAAACCTGGTCCATGCATGAGCTCTTCATTTGTGGGGTTAGTACATTTGGGAACATCTGCCTTCAGGAGGCCAAGGGTGGGGACAGATCTGAGGGAACTTTCAGAGGCAATTTTGAGGCTCTTGCTGTGGGGAGCATCTTGTGGGTTTAATATCATAAAACAAGAAAAACGAGTTGGACCACTTACTGGTCTGAAAGTGGATACCGGTGGTAAAACTGGAGATGGTACTTTGAGATTACAATTTGTCTGTTGTCTTTCTCCACTGTAATTATCAAGCAGGAAGAGTCCTTCTGTTTCCCTTTGGAGGGTGGTGTTTCTGCACTCTGGCCCAAACAAAGGCACCTAGTGAGTGAAGCGGCATTCAAATTTTGTGTCAGAAGCTGTTTTTACTACATTAGTCTAACAGGCAAATAAAACTCTGCAAAATGGATTCACCTCACATCTCATCAGGGTGAGGTGAGGCATTAAGGCCATGTTCCAGGGACTAGTCAGTACCCAGACAAGATGGGTGCCTCAAGCCACATTTAAATTACTAGGTGGCAGTTTGCTACAGGAGAAAGGGCTGGCCTTTGGAGACAAATGGGCCAGCGTTCAAACTCCCCTTCTCTACCCCATTGCTTTCTGTGTGACCTTCAGCAAATTAATTTAAACACAGAGGCTCGATTTCCTCATCTGAAAATGGAAATAATTGTATCTACTCCAGCAATGGTGAGGAATACACATGGCCATAAATACTGAACAGATGAACTTGCCATTTCATTCTTAGAGGTGGCGACTTTTGTCAAATTGCTTTACCAGTTGGATGTAAGGGGAGACTGACTCTTTCTCCCTTGAGTGAGCGGCAATAAAGACAGGATGAGGAGGTGGGGAATGGCTGCGGTGGCTCCTTTTGCTGGTGCTGATTCCAAATGACACATAAAGTTGTTTTGCATGGAGAGAAGTGTTTTCCCCGGATGTTGTTTTGGGGGACAGACTTTCTTTCAAAGGGCCCTAAATCATTCTGCTTTTTATTCTGTCTATCCACCTGGGTCCCAGGTGATGAGGAGGCACAGTGATGGCAGGGGTTTGGAGGACGGCTGAAGGGAGCCACCTGCTTTGTCCTTTGGGCACCCCATGGGGATTTAGGGTGCTTTTGTGAAGGAGTGTTAGGTTGTCACAAAGATTTCTTTCGTGAGTGACATAATTGGAACACTTGTAATGAGTATAATTAAATCTTGAATAAAATTTGGTCCTCCTAAATACTTCTTGTGAAGAGCTTTTGAAATTATTTCATTTGAATTTTGTTCATTTTGACATTTCAGAAACACTCTTGTTCTTTCCGGGATTGAAATATGAATCTTAGTAAAACTTTTCCTGTGTCTTGCCCTAAATTAATTATTCATATTCCTTGAATTAAACAAGGTCTGTGTGAGTGCTTGTCCTTTTTGAATTTAGCCTCAAGAGTGAGTCTGAGTCATTTTTTGGTTGCGTGAGGTGTACGTCTGTCTTTCCCTCTGCTGTCTTATGTTTCTCTTTTTTATAGTCTGTCTGTGGGGGGTGGGTGCTTGGAGGACCAGGGACTCCTCCAGCAGATCCCAGATGAGGGAAGCTGGTGGGCCCTGCTGGGTGGATTTCCACTGCCCACAGCTCACTTCCCCCTTCACTTGGGTCTCCTCCCCACTGGAAGGCCCTGGGGTCAGGAGCACTGGATCCGCCTCCCAGGCTCCTCTGCTTCAGAGCAACAATTCCAGCATTTGGTTTCTGGAATGTTGACTCTCCAACTTTTCTTTCCCCTCAGTACTTGGTAGAAAACAGATCTTCCTTAATTTGTGGTTTTACTTCTGTCCCTAATTTCTCAGAGCTGTTTCCAAGATACTTGAGGAAAATTGCTCACCATTTGCTATTTAGAATTAAGCCTAATTTTCTCAATTTCTAAATCTTTTAAACAAATTTTATTTATTACAGTGATTACAATGGTGGGGATTTTGTTAGTATATGTATGTGTTTTTAAAGAACTTAAACTACATCATCAAGTCTTGTGGGTTGGCTGAGTGGGGAGTCCATCAGTAACAAGAGTGAAGCTCAGAAATCCTAGGACAGACAGGTTGAGGACTCCCTGTATAAATACCAATACGTGGTTACTCCCCAATTGGGCTTCCCCCTTCCTTCTCCTGTCCTTTCAAAGCAGCAGGTGTATACTCACTTTGTACTGGTACCATGAGAAAAAGTAATATTTTAGCTTTTTCTTTTCTTTTTTCATAAAAAGGAAAAAAAAAAACAGACCTTACTCCTTGTTTTACAAGTATGTTTTGTCTCTGCCTCTAGAATCTTAAGCTCCTTTTAAGGATACGGTTTGCTTATGCTTTTTTGAATCTGTCTGGGGGTTTCTTTAAAACTACATTTACTGGAGTGAGCCCTGGCCGGGTAGCTCAGTTGGTTAGAGCGTGGTCCCAGCACACCAAGGCTGCAGGTCCATCCCCAGTCAGGGCGCGTACAAGAATCAACCAATGGATGTGCAACTAAGTGGAACAGCAAGTCAGTGTTTCTCTTCCTCTCTAAAATCAATAAAAATTAAATTATTGGGGTGACATTAGTTAATAAAATTTTATAGATTTCAAATATACAGTTTTATAATACATCATCTGTATATTGATTGCATTGTGCGTTTACCACGTCTGGGGTATTTTAAAAATGTGAACCTATCACAAATGTGCCTGTCATCCTTTTGCTGAGCCCATGCTGATAATTAATTTTCTTTGTATTGTTCCAACTTCAGTATATGTTCTGCCAAAGCAAACAGTACTTTGGAATTTTTTGTGCAGTTGTATAAAAAGGGTTTGAGTAACCAAAGACCTGCTGGAGGGTGAAGCTAGTGGACAAGTTAGTCCGGTCCTGCTGATTCAGAGATAAAAGTCTCTCACCAGCTGCTCATGTAATAACATTTTTGGATACATAGTGTGGTGCGGCAGTTAGCAAGGTAACCTTTGTGTAGCAAACTCTGCATTCCTGATTTGTGCCAGGGACTATGCAGGGCTTTGGAGACCCAAAGAGGAGGGAGGGGACTGGCCAGGGAGAGGTGGTGGATTGTAGCAGAGGTTTCCCAGTGAGGCCTGTATTTAAATCCCGCATTACCATTTAGTAGGTACAGGTCTTTGGGAAAGTTGTCGGCTCTGTGAGCCACAGCTTCCTCATTTCTGAAAAGGGAATCATAGTATTTACCTGTAAGGTTGTACCTTCTAGATGTATCAGTTCAGCATTTGGCACATTGTAAGCAGGCAGACAGAGGTGGCTTTTAAAACAGGTGACTGCCTACTGAGGTTAGAGATATGGGAGCAAGCCATTACACTGTGTGTAAACAATTGCTCCACAGTGCAGAAGTGCTGTGGTGGGTGGGAGGATTGTGTCCACAGGTGCTTGGGGAGATAGGACGACAGATAGGTACCTCACCCGGCAGGGACACATGTGGAAGGCCTCCAGAAGATAGTGACATTACTAATCCTTGGTAGTGAGCCAAGACTTGAAGCCCAATTAAGGATTAGCTGGCAAAGGAAAGAGGAAGAACATTCCATCCCAGGCAGTAAGAAGTTTCTACAAGGACACCCACACACCTTGGTTTTGCTTTCTCCTTTGTGAGTCAGTAGGAAATCTATCAGTTTTGAGCATCTGCTAAAGTTGTTAAAGGGAAAGAACATGGAGAGATGTTAAATGGGTTTTTTATTTTAAAGATTTTATTTATTTATTTTTAGAGAGAGGGGAAGGGAAGGAGGAGGAGAGAGAAACATCAATGTGTGGTTGCCTCTCAAGCACCTGCTACTGGGGACCTGGCCTGCAATCCAGGCATGTGCCCTGACTGGGAATCGAACTAGTTACCCTTTGGTTTGCAGGCTGGCACTCAGTCCACTGAGCCACACCAGCCAGGGCAAGATGTGAAATGAGTTTTAAAGAAAAGGAAGTCTTTTTGAACTCTGATGAAGTCTCCACAATAGGAATAGGCCTTTGGCTTGGCAGAGCTTTTTGCCTGTGAAGCTTGGTGATGGAGTCAAGTCCTAAGGAATTCATCGGGGTTGCCAAGAGTGGTCCCCACCCCACCCCCTGTGGTGGGATCTAAGCACACTCCCTGGCAACCCACCCACTGGTTTCCCAGTTGCTGCCAAACTCCACTTTCAAGAGGAAATGATTCCATTCCTTTCTGACTCACGGGAATATTAAACAATCAAGAAGACCTCCATGTCCTTAGAGGGGCGGATAAATAAATACTTCAGCATGTGATACTGCAGCGATAGGAAAAGGAGCAGGTCATGTTATGCTATGCCTAACAGGAAACAAGATGTAAGTGTGTGTGTTGCAAGGAAATACACTATTGATACTGAACCTAATTGCAAGTAGTCACAATTGCACAATAGTCCAATTAAAAGTCTGTTGTTGCATTCAAATACTTAGGAAAATTCTTTGTATAGCTCTAATGTCTTTAATTCCAGAATCTAGCATTTTAGTTTTTACATAAAGGCATTGTGCTGAATATGATACTTTGTCATGTCTTTAAATTGTTAAAACAACTTGGTGAAGCAGGTAGCTTTCCCATTTCTCACAGACGAGCAGACTGAGGCTTTCTACAACTTGTAGTTGGCAGATCTGGAGTAAACCCTGGTAATCTGATGCCATTGTTCTCATCACCAAACTAAAGTAGTCCCACCCTCCCTGTTTTTGGAAAGTTGCTCTTTTTTTCACAGAAATAACTTAATAAAGTTACTTTTAATTTTTTCCCCATACTTTATTTTACTCCTTTACCTTGAAATAGCTCAATGACTTTTATGGGTGTAGCTTTTTTTCCTGTCAATTACAGAATAATAGGTAAAGATTTTTAGGTGAAATTTATTTATTTATTTAGAAAGATTTTATTTATTTATTTATTTATTTTTAGAGAAAGGGAAAGAGAGGGAGAAAAAGAAAAACATCAACGTGTGGTTGCCTCTCTCATGCTCCCTGCTGTTGACCTGGCCCACAACCCAGGCGCGTGTCCTGATTGGGAATCAAACTGGCAACCCTTTGGTTTGCAGGCTGGCCCTCACTTCACTGAGCCACACCAGCCAAGGCAATTTCAAGTCAATTAGGTGAAATTTAAAGAATGTTGGATCTACTTCATGAACTCTGACAATGTTGGGAATCTAATCAGCTATGCTTATTTAATTTAAATTTTTCTTCCAAAGTTTCTGTGGGAAACCTTTCATGTTAACAAAGCATAGTCTCTAATATATGCTCATTCTTAGGACAAACTCGCTGGAAAGCAGAGAGGGCTGGCAACAATGTTGTGACTGCACTGTATAGGCTGTTAATAATAGAGCCATGGAGAATGTGTGTTAAGGGAGAATACACAAATCTCATTAAGGAACTATAGCAGAAATCAGTTTGAGTTTAATTACTTCTGTGGTTTTAACAGTCCATATTTACGGTGAATAGATTAAGAAGAGCAAATGTCCTTTGTCCTAGCTAAGTGGTGTTCCAAGTGTGGTCCTCAGATGGCAGCATAAACTTTACCCAAGAACTTGTTAGAAATGAAAATTCTCACCCTAACACAGACCTAGCCTAGGTAAATGAGATTAGTCTTCCTAATATGGGGGAGGAGCAGTTAGGTGCGTAATTATTCCACCTAATCCCATCAGGATGAGAGGTAATCGGGATTTTTTTCTTCTTCTTTGTAGTTCATCCTGGACTTGTGTTTGTAAAGATACTGATTTGACTGTTACCACTAACAATAACAAACAGTCATTACAGGTTGATAGTATTTAATGAGCCCAACAAATACTAGATCATTTTATGTATCTTTTTCTCCATTTCTTCCCCCTTTAAATTATAGGCTAAATAATACCTGTGTCTCTTGGGGCTGTTTCTTTAGGTTAAAAACGTGTCTGCAGGCACACAAGACATGCCTCCTCCCCCTTCGGACTTCGTGGATGGAGTGTACAGTCCTGTGGCCTACTCCTCCAACGGTAGAGTGAATGACAAGCGGGTGTATCCAGAGTCCTCCTATAAATCAACACCGTAAGTAGCACCTTCTGATAGAATGAGTCTAAAAACTGAGTATTTGCACATTTATAAATCAGGTGCTGTTTTGTGCCATTTATCTTAAAAAAATATCCAACACTTTGCATGAAGGCTGGAGACCCATCTTGGCATTGTAGGTGAACGCCTAGGGTTATTTAGAAGATAAGGAGAGTGGGACTGTGCGGTAGGGTTCTCTTCCCCTTCCAAGCTGAAAGTGCTTTTCTCTTGATGATCTAACAGGTAGGTGGTAGGTTAGGTTCTTTCACTCTAGGAATGTGGTTCTCTTTCCCAGTTCAGGTTTTCAGTTTAGGTGTGGGTAAAGGACATTACTGATGGATGGCAGAGCTGAAGTGCATCTCTCAGTCTCTCCTTTTGCCTATAATTATTAGATCTCATTAAAAGTATTAAATAAGCACATACAGTCAGGAGGCTTTGGCTAGAAATAAATGATAAAAGTTTACTCAAGGGTATTAGAGTTTGCAAACTGGTAACATAGCTAGGTAAAAACCTAGAAAGGTTCCAAAGAAGAAAGAAAAGTTAAAAGTTCTTATAGTACAAGTCACAACCTTGAGAATAATCAGTCCTGCGTTCTTAGCCCTCACACTGGTCCAGGACACGTGTCAGTCGGATGTCAGGCAGTCTGGATGACAGATGCCAGGTGGTCAGGAGGTTGGGCACCAGGAGGTCTGTTTCTGTCCTAAATCCTTTAAGGGGTAGTCACAGGGCTATCCATAAGTTTGATGGATGTCTGGGCATTACCTAGGTATTGCCTCAGGCCTGAAAAGTTCAAAAGTTGAAGATCCCAAGCAAGTTAAGATAAGAAAAAGAATCATTTCTTCCTGCCTCAACCTTCATAATGTTAAATAATTTAGTAGCTTAGTTAAAATGACTCTATTTTATATTTTCCTTATCTTCACTCTTTCTTCAATAGAAAGGGGAGTTTGCTCATTGATCAACCCTGTCCACATACATTTTTATTAAACTATAAGGCTTCATTTAAATTCATGAATTCTGAGATCTCCTTTGCTGTGCTAGAGCCTCCATGTTGCTGATAAAGCCTGTAGGTTTTGTTTTACATGTAGTGTAAAAAACCTCATAGTGCCCAGGCCTTGTGGCTCAGTTGGTTGGAATGCCATCCCATACACTGACAGATTGTGAGTTCGAATCCTGGTCAGGGTACTTACCTAGGTTGCAGGTTAGATCCCTGGTCAGGGCACATATGAGAGGCAGCAGAGCAGATGGATGTTTCTCTCTCACATCAATGTTTCTCTCTCTTTCTCTCTAATCAATAAACATATCCTTGCCCTGAGCCACACCTGGCTGGTGTGGCTCAGTGGATTGAGTGCTGAACTGCAAACCAAAGGACTGCAGGTTCGATTCCCAGTCCAGGCACATGCCTGGTTTGTGGGCCAGGTCTCCAGTAGGGGGCACGTGAGAGGCAACCACATGTAGTTTCTCTCCCTCTCTTTCTCCCTCCCTTCTCCTCTCTCTAAAAATAAATAAATAAAATCTTTAAAAAAAATAAATAAACATATCCTTGGGTGAGGATTAAAAAAACAAAACCAAACCTCATAGTGAGTTTCTGGCCTGGAGTAGGTGCCATTGTAGTTATTGAAATGGAGTCCCCATTGTGGTTTCAGTTTTCCCGAAAGACTAATTCTAATTCAGCTTAATGACCGGTTCGTGAAGGATGCTGGAGGTGTTGTTAAGGACTTGGATATAATTTTTGCCTAAGGATGGTAAGTCATTATTGCTATATATAATTCTAGAATTCTAAATTCCTTTATAGAATGAAGAAAGAAACCTTCCCTTTAGCTAGTTTGATTGTTCTTATTTAAAGGTGTATCTGCTGGAAAACTTTCTGTTTTTTAAAGTTTTATTTCAACCCCACACCCTTATTTAGTGGGCTGGGTTACATAGAGATCCACTCTGAGTGCACAGTTTGGGTGGCTGAAACCCCATAAAGTGATGCCAGCAGCTGAGTTTGAAGACAATAGATTGATTATTGTCCTGCAGTGGAATTTGGAAACACACTGGCAGTCTGCCTTACCCTCCAAATATTTTGCTTTGCTCCGCAGAACCAACCTCGCAGTTCATTTCAGTTGTGAATGATTTAGAGGAAGAGCATTTTCACGGTTTTCCTTCTTCTCTTCGGATTTTAACAAAACCCAAAGCACCTGAGGGTAATAAGGGCAAAGGTACATAGTAGCAGTGCAGTCCTAATGAAAGCTTTAAGCTATGATTTGTGGGACTTTCACACATAGAAAATAAGTGTCTATAATGCATGTGACCAGCTGCGCCCCTAAATTAACTGAAAGGCCTGCATTCCCACATGTGGTCCCTTTTCGTGAAAACCAAGATAGGTTCACCATAAGTAGAACCTTCTGATAGAATGAGTCTAAAAACTGAGTATTGCACATCCAAACAATTTAAAAATCTTATTTATTCTTGAGTAAGCCAATATATTCGTAATGTAAAATTTAAAAGGGAAAAAATAGATCTGTAGGTCCCTCTCTAGAGACAGCTAGTATTACCAGTTTCTTTTATATCCTTTCAGAGGTTATTTTTAAATACATTATGTTGGCTAAATATGAATATTGGTTATGTTTTCTTTTTTAAACGTAAGATTTCCTTTGTTTTTTCATTTTTTTTAGTTTTTTTTTTTTTAATTTTTAGAGAGAGGGGAAGAGAGGGAGAGAAACATCAATGTGTGGTCACCTCTCACATGGCCCCCACTGGGGACCTGGCCCACAACCCAGGCATGTGTCCTGACTAGGAATTGAACCAGTGACCCTTTGGTTTGTAGCCCACGCTCAATCCACTGAGCTACACAGCCAGGGCTGGTTATTTTTTTCTTTAATAATACTAGCATATTATGTTTTTAAAAGGTTTTATTTATTTATTTTTAGAGAGAAGGGAAGAGAGAGAGAAAGAGAGAAAGAGAAACACGGGTATATGAGAGGTACATCAATTTGTTGCCTCTTGTGTGCCCCAACTGGAGACCTGGCCTGCAACCCAGGCATGTGCCCTGACTGGGAATTGAACCAGCTACATTTTGGTTTGGAGGCTGGCACTCAATCCACTGAACCACACTAGCCAGGGCTAAAAAGTGCTAGCATATTAAATGCCTTGTTAGCAATATATCTTGGAGTTTTTCATATTGGTATACAAAGAGTTTACTGGCCTGTTTCACAGCTGCATAATATTCTATCAGTAATTTATTTTATTAATCCCATATTGATGTGCAGTATTTCCCCATTGTTTTGTAGTTATAGACTGCTGCCGGGAATAATTAACTTGCACACTTATCACTTTACACATATGTCAATATATATGGAGATAAAGCAGAATTGCTAGGCTAGAGGAAATTATGTATTTAATTTCATTCAGTGTGGTCAAACTGTAGTCCCAAAGGTCCTCTTGGGCCTTTTTGTCATCAATACCCCCACCCCCCACCACTCTTTTGGTGCTTAGCACCATCTATTAGTTTAGCTTGTTACTGGTGTTCTTTTTTTTTTTTTTTTTTTTAATTTTTATTTATTGGTTTTAGAGAGAGGGAGGAAGGGAGAGAGAGAGAAAAAAAACACAGATTTGTTGTTCCACTTACTTCTGTGTTCACTGATTGATTCTTGTTTGTGCCTTCACTGGGTATCAAACCCACAACCGTGGTGATTAGGATGATGCTCTTAACTAACTGAGCTACCTGGCCAGGACCTGTTATGAAATGGAATTATATAGTAATTACTCTCATATATGGTTCCTCTTTCTCATCATAATGTCTGTACCTAAGAATTTCAGTGCTGTTAGAATTACTCGTGGATTAGATGACAGCAGAATTCAGCTGAAGATGATCGCTACTTCACCCTTTCTAAGTGAATTTGGGAGAGCCCTGTGAGGTCCACTCCCTGCTATACTGTCCGCACTTAGGGTGAATTAGCCTTAATAAGTCATGCAAGTTGAGTGTTGACACTACAGAGAGTGTTCAAGGCAGGATGACACCCTAGAGTGATAGAAAAGACAGACCACTGTTTGGTAGTAGCAAGTAGGCTGGTGGGGTGATCTGTGAGGGCTTTTTGTGTGAATTGTAGGAATTCGCTGGTTCACATAAGGTCCCGGATGGTCTGCGTCAGGCATGGCATGATCCAGGGACTCAGAAGACATCAGGGCTCTTGTTGGTATGTTGCCTGTATTCTCAGTTGTAACAGGATGGGTCATCCACATTCTTCAAGCTGCATTGATCTTCCAGCGGAGGATTTAGAAAAGAAATTTCCCTTTCCCAAAGCTTGCCCTTCAAATCTGTTGAAAAGATTCCAGTTGGCTCTTTTGGGTCATTGTCATCTCCAAGGTCAGGAAGATGAAGTTCTCTGATTAGCAAGGCTTAGTTACTCCCCCCAGTAGTGGTGACAGTTCTAACAACCATGTATATAATGGACATCATTCTCTCAGTTGAGGCAGTGGTATTGATCATGCATTGTTTCTCCCGCATTGAAACTGGTGTCATCAGAAAACAGGATTCTTGTAACTGTTTTTAATTCAGTAATTACCTTGAACACCTGCCATGTACACACAGTACTGAGCCAGTTGCCCTGGGAATACCAAGGCCATGCTCTCATGGAGGTTGCAAACTAAGAGGCGTGAAAGAAAGTATATAATAACTACATTGAGACTTGGGGCAAGGTAAGAGCAGCAAAGGCATGTAAGGGTGTGTGAGAGAGAATAAAACAAGTGAATAAAAAAGAATCAATCCAAAAGTTACAAAAGGGGGAACTTCCAGCCCTGGGAGACTGAGTTGGATCCTGGGAAAGTATACAGCTGGTTACCTCTTCTGGGTTGTACATGTTTTTCCCAGTAGGACTTGTGTCTAAAAGTAGGTTGGAAAGAAAAAAGTAGGTTCCAAGATTATTGAGAGTATACATATTCCCTAGCTCTTAAATTTGTATATACTTTTATTGCTAAGCATTTTGTTTTCAGCTTTTATCCTGTATGAAGTATGTTACTACTTAGCATTTCAAAGGATGTAGGAAGAAGGGAGGTGGAAAACTTCTAAGGTAAAGATTTATAATATAATGACTAATAAAAAATTATGGGAGGAAGCCTGCTTTAATGTGTTTTTTAAATTTAATGTATTGTTTTTTAGGGAGTAATGGCGGGGGGAATGGGGGGAGACAGAGAGAGAAATAGAGACACCGATTTGTTGTTCCACTTATTTATGCATTCATTGGTTACTTCTTGTATGTGTCCTGACTGGGGATTAAACTCGAAACCGTGTTATATCAGGACAGTGCTCCAACCAACTGAGCTACTGAGCTGGCTGGCCCGGACTTAATAATTTTGGTGTTTTCTAATTTATTTTGCCCTTTAGCTTCCTTCCCTTCTGGCTCCCACTTACTCAGATAAACCGAATGCATGCTAAAGGTTTTGTTTGTCACCTGAAGGCGGTGTGTCTAGGAACTTGTTTAATTATTAACTCATGGAAAAAGTCACATTTTCTCTTTTTTACAAGTACTATTAACATAGCACACAAAGCCGTGTTATCTTGAATAAATTTAGAAAGAAGAAATAAATACCAGCATCATTCCCAACTGCAAACACACACACAGATACACACACACCAAAGCTTTAGACTTTGACAACCAGAATCAAGCAGTTCTGGATCACCTAGAAATGAGAGCAAACTTCATCGATAAAGCTCAAGATTATAGTTTGGCTAAGTTGAAAGACATAAGGAAAGAAAATCTGTAGATGTCTTTAATGATTGGGAAGTCTGAGGTGCTTTCTTTATCTTCCTTTCCTTTCTCTTGCCCTTCTCCAGCTCTGCTATAAGGGAAAGGGGAGCATTGCATTTCTGGTACTCAGAGGTGGTGTACAGTAGCCAGAGCTCTTGGTATTTTATTGCGTGTTAGGCTTCAGTTTTAAGATTGTGGCAGAAACATTAATATGCAATGAAAAAATCTGATGCAATATTGAATGATTGCATTAGAAGAGTAAGTGTAATGGTAATAACCCTTACATTCCATCCATGCTCTGATGCTTCAGGATTAACAAAGCAATTTTAAAAAAGTCTTAATGAATTCTTTTTATTTATTATGATATAAAGCTTTTTAGTTTTTTGGATTTAATTTTTCTAGTTTAAATTTTTAGTGTTTTTAGCTTTTGGAAATACCTTGAAAAGATACTTGATGTGTAGGACTCTTCAGAGTCCACTTCCAAAGGCATTGAGTAGATCTGTCTGGGCATTCCTCTTCTCCACTCAACATGCCAAGAACCTGTAGCAAAGATTCATGATCATTACTTTCCTGACAGCCTCTTGTGGAGTATGTCCCTGGCACAGGTCAGGTGAGCACATCTTCTAGATCAGCCTGACCTAAATAAAACCTTAGATCCATTTTACTTAGAAGGTTTACAAACGGGCTCCTCTTACAGAGGAACCTCAAAGCTGCTTGTTGGCATTAGAGGGTCTGAGCTGGTGTCGCACTGAATGCAGGACGCCAGGGGTCTGCTCTGTGTTGAACATGTGAACTGCTTGAGTGAATGCACCTATGTGTAGATCTCTGTAGGGGGGCTCTACCCCCAGAGCACCCCCCGCCAATGGATGAGACTAAGTCTACCAAGACATGATCTGCTTGGGGAGGAAAGGTGACCAGTCTCTCAAAGGAGAAGGACCCTCAGCCTATTCCTCAATGGGCTTTTTTGGGTTGAATTTGCATAGAAATATAGGTCGTATATACGTAAAGCTCATGAATCATACTCAGGCAGTAAGGATCAAACAATAGACAACATAGAAAGAACTAGGAGGGGTTATTCTGAGTCAGGGTGTTAGCCAAAGGGCCGTAAAACTTTGGGAAACAAACTCATTTTATGCTTGGACCCTTATCATTTTAAACTGAGGGTAGGCATTCTTAGCAAAGCAGGTTTCACAGGATTTTATGTATTCTTTTCTTAGGCCTGATTGCCCCAAGAACCACCCTTTCCAGCACAGGGCTGTACCCACTTCTGGCATTGTTTTAGGCTTAAGTCAGGTGGGAGATGTGGGCAGCCGAGATTAGGAGACTTCTTGCAGACAGAATGAGCACTCAGGCTATGTCAAAACCAAGGGGTAAGGGTCCATCACTCCCTTTTTCTATAGTCCTTCAAGTCCTTCCCTGATGGCCCCATTATAACCTTGCCTGTCTTAGGTCATCGCTTCCTTGAGGAATCTTGCCGGTCATTGGCTAACCAGTCATCCACCCGGGGCCAAGCAGGGTGAAGTAAAGAGGGCAGAGGTGGCGCCCCTGCTGGGAAGATAAGCTTTGTCTCCTTAGTGGCTTATGGTCCCAAGGTCTTTTACTCAGCCTTAGCCATGGGGGTTACAGTTTCTGAAACCAGGCAGGGCAGGTCCCAACAGATCTCCTAATAGTCACTGTGCTGCTCTTCGTGCTTACAGTGCACCGGCAAAGCCTTGCAGTGTGCCCAGTGATCACTGAACAGTAATTCCTGTTTTATTAGGGTGCCTGAGGTGGCACAGGAACTTCCAGTGACTTCACCCATGGATGACTTCAGGCAGCCTCATTACAGCAGCAACGATAACTTCGAGACACCTTCTAAAAGGGCTCCCGCAAAGAGGAGGGCGGGGAAGCCGAAGAGGCCAGAGCAGGACCACTATGAGACGGACTACACGACAGGTGGCGAGTCCTGCGAGGAGCTGGAGGAGGACTGGGTCAGGTACGGGCTTGCCTCTGGTGCTGGAACGCCACCTAGCTGATCTTCACGTTGTAGAGCCCTTGCCTCCTAAACTGGGGTGGATGTAATTCCATTCTTTGCCAGCCAGGACTGGAGACTTAATGTGTTTCCTTAGTGCTCTTTTGTCATAAAGTGGGCATGGAGGGGATAGGTTTGGCTGTAACCATGGCTTAAAAACACTTTCAACAGATCCCCAAAAATGGCTGATGAAGTTCACCAGGGCACTTACTTTGCCAAGTCACCCAAGAAAGGCCTTTCAAACAAATAAAATACAAGTAAAGAGAAACTTTATTTTATCAATTATAAAATTCCCAGACTGGTGCTACGTATGGCTTTGCTTTGGCATTTACTTTTATGCTTTCACAATGAGACCAGAGATTCTTTTAAAAGTTTCTCCAGAGGACTTGGGAAAACAGTTCTACAAACAGTTAACAATTGAATGTTCTGGTCAAGATTGGGTGAAGTCCCTTTGCGTGTGCGTCAGTGGTTTTGTTCTAGTCCATCACCGCCAACCCTACTCATGTCTCATGTGGAGCCTTTTTATGCCCGAGCACTGTGATTGGGGCACAAACCAGAAACGTTTGTGGTGCAGATGGTGATTAATCAAACATTGCTTCTCAAGGTGTTAGGGATGGTGGGGTGTGTATAGTCCGAATTCCCCTTCTCACCCGTGGTTCTCATACCTCATTTCCCACTCTGTCCGTAAGGGTTCTTGGCCTACTTCAGCCATTTATTTGTGAAATACTAACTTTTAGAAATCCTGAATTCTTGTTTCCATTTGAGCGAATCCTTTAATTTCTTCTCTTTGTAAAATGAAGATATTAGAGTGATTTAGATCTAAAATTGCAAATTTCGTATTGCTGTGAAGTTCCTTAGTTCTGTTAAACAACTCAGAGTATCTCCTTCGTGGATTATGGGTGAATAGCATTATCTTATATATAAATAACAGCTGTATACTGAGAGATCCAGGTGATCAGAATTGTAGAGATTTTTTCCATAGCTTAATGCATTGCCAAATTATTTGTGCAATGAGAATGTATTTTTAGACATGTACATTTTAAGGTCTAATTTTATAATCAAAGGACTTAAGCTATTTCCACTTAGGAAAAACAAAACCAAGATCAAAAACAAGAACAGCAACCAAAAAAATAACCCCATGCCCCAAACATCCTGAAAACTATGGGTGGTGGTGGGAAATAGCCAGCTGCCGGTCGGCTGCTCTGTCCCTGCAGTGGTGACAACATCCTTCATGTTCACGAATTCCAGTTTTAGGACATTAAACATACGTTGCATTATCATGTTGTATATTCAGAATGAATGGGTTCTTACAACTTGAACCTTAAATTTCATAAAGTTAACTTTATTTCTAAAAATTATGTAGGCATAGTATTTTAAAAACATGATCAGTGATGTATAAAGTATAACTCTTCTTACGAGAACTTATTTGTGACCCACTTTCCTTTTCCCCATAAGCTACAAAAAGAAAACAGGAATGTCATTCTCTACATCCCATCAGTTTTATGTTTGAGGAAGAAGCACTGCATATTATATTTGCTGAAGATACACAGTAATTTTCTCACTGAATTTTTAGGGAATATCCACCTATCACTTCAGATCATCAAAGACAACTCTATAAGCGAAGTTTCGACACTGGCCTGCAGGAATACAAGCGCTTACAAACAGAACTTGATGAGATCAATAAAGAACTCTCTCGTCTGGATAAAGAATTGGATGACTACAGAGAAGAAAGTGAAGAGTACATGGTAAATTCAAACTTGATAATTAATATTATATTACATATACTTTTATTCTGATCTGTGGAAATCTAGTATCCCTCATACTGATGTTGATACAAAATTTGCTCGTAATTATCAAACTGTAACTTCATTGAAGAATAATTAAAATTGAGTCTTGGATGAAAGTCTTTCAAGTTGAAGAGTGTGCTAATACTAATGGAGTTAAGAATTACAAAGCAATAGTCTATGTACATATATCCCATCCCATTTAAAAGAAAACAACTATATTATTTTTTCTGTTTATATACCCAGTTCATTTTTTTCTGTAAAAAATTCAAACAATATGGAATTGTATAAATTCCTTAAATATTTTGGTTATCACCAAAATACTAGTTTTTGAACTAGCCCCTGCATGTAGAAGTGCACTTGGACACACACCATGTTTGATAAAGAATTATATGTTTTATCTATATCTTTCCTGCTTTTTTACTCAAAAATAGTTTTTGTTTGTTTTCCCTTGATCACCTGGCTGAGATAGTATTTGTATAAAGTTACTCTGTTCTTTTTAATCCCCCCTTCCACATTATATCTTAGGAAGGAAGTAACACAGCATCAATCACACTTAAGGAATTGGGAATTAGGTTGCAGCTCGCTAAAGGTGGTACACCTACTCAAGTTATTTGGAGTTCCTCTGCATGGGAAATGTGTCACTTCTAACATTTTAAAATTTATTTAGTCGGTCACTTACATCAGCATGGATTCATGGATGTCTTAATTTATACTTTGGGTTATAATCAAATACTACTTTATTTTGTTACTTGCATTGTTACCGCTGTGACCATCGGGAACTCTTTCAGTTGCCTCTTTTTTCTGTTCAGTGTACCCCCATCATTTTGGGGGTTTCCATTTTTAAATGCTTTTTGCCACTGCCTGTATCCTGTTGTTGTTTTTTAAATCCTCACCCAAGGATATGTTCACTGATTTTAGAGAGGAAAGGGGAGAGACAGAGAAAGAGAGAAAAATGTTGATTGAGTGCCTTCTCTACCTAGCTACATGCCCTGATTGGGGATTGAATCTGCAACCTTTTGTTGTACTGGACTGTGCTCCAACCAAGTGAGACACCCAGGCAGGGTTCTCCTGCTTTTTTACTCAACAACAGCCTATGGTTATCCTTTCATATCAATAATAAAGATCTGTATTTTGCCGTAAAATGCGCACATTTTTGCCCAAGTTTTTGAGGGAAAAACAAGGATGTGCATTATACATGGGTATAATAATGGGTACAATAATCCCAGGTATAATGCACACAAAACTATGGGTATGCATTATACATGGGAGTGCATTATGCATGGCAAAATACAGTACTTACTGAAAAAAATTTCTGTGTTAAAAATAGCTATACAATATTCAATTCTGCGGTTACCATAATTTACTTAAGAGTCTCCTCTGCTCCTGACTAGTGTGGCTCAGTGGGTTTGGCATCATCCTACAAACCAAAAGGTTGCCAGTTTGATTCCCAGTCAGGGCACATGCCTGCATTGCAAGCCAAATCCCTGATTGGGGCATGCAAGAGGCAACTGTTCAATGTTGACAGTAACATCGGTAGAACAGTAACAGAAGCCCAGAAAGGGTCACTGGTTTGATTTTCTGTCAGGGCACATGCCTGAGTTCCAGTGAGGGACATCCAATTGATGTCTGTTTCTCTCTCTCTCTTTCACCCTCCCTTCCCCTCTCTTTAAAAATAAATAAAATCTAAAAAACCAAAGTCATCCTCGGTGAGTAGACATTCGGGTATATCTACCCCCTGTCCCCGCCCACTCAGTAGAAGCAGTAATACACTGGTGAACCTCTCCATATTTGTGTGTTTGTCTAGCCAGAACAAATTCCAGAACATAAAATTGCTGAGTCAGAAGTCATACACATTTAAATTTTTATTGCAAAACTTAACCTCCAAGAAGATTATATCATCTGCATTCCTACTAAAGATGCTCTACAGGGCTCATCTGACGCACATTTCACTAATATTTAGTGCCTGAAAAATTACTGCGTTATGTCTTAGATATCAGTACTTAAACTTTTTTTATCACATCATTTATTTATTGGAACTTCATATTCATTTTATAAAATACCCTTTGGTATTTTAATTGGGGTAATCTGCTTTTCAGTTTTGAAGCATTTGTTTATATAGTTCGATTTAGCTATCGTTTTATGGCTATTGTATGGTGTTTCCATAAACCTTTCTCAACTCAATGAACAATTACTATGGATCATTATTGTGTCCTTGATGTAGAAGTGCCGAAATGAGAAAGATAAATAAAATCCTGGTCAGCCCTCAAAGAGCTCATATCCTAAGGGAGAAACTGACATCTAAACAACTTAGACAGTGTGACTAATGTCATATTCACATAATGTGTAGAAAGTACTGTAACTGATTGCTGGGGGAAGGAATAAGGTCTGATGAAGCCTGAAAAGTTCAGGAGAGGCTTCATTGTGGGGTAACCATTGCATATTCTCCCAGATCGGGCAGGAGGGTACATGAGGACAGCCATAAGGAAAACATATTAGAAATCTGGAAGCATTAACATGCTCAGTGTTTAAAAGGAATTGTAAATGATGGGAGCTAAGGCTGGAAAGGTGGGAGACTAGGTTAGTAGAGGAATTAATGGGGAGCTCTGAACAGTCTTATAATGGGATATAACCTGATCAGAGCATGCTTTACAAGACCTCTGTGGTGCCAGCGTGGCACGTGGACTGGCACGGGGAAAGCGGAGAGACAGCAGAACAAGTTGTGACCTGCCTGTGTGAACGGAACGTGAGATACATTCTTGATTTCTCTTCACCGGCTTCCTAGGCCTACTCCTGACCATGATAGCTTTAAGAGCTTTAAGACTTTGTTATTTTAATTTCCTATATTTTTTGGCCATTTTACCTTCAAAATATAGCATCAGTAATGTTATTTTTGAAAGAGGAAATACGCCATTGAACGTGTCCCCCTGTGTTTCTCATTAATAGGCTGCTGCTGATGAATACAACAGACTGAAGGAAGTTAAAGGAGTAAGTATCCCATATTGTAAGATTCTTGTAGGAAGAATTTTTCTGTTACATGTTTTTCCTTTAATCTTTAGAATGACTATGAATCCCTTGTCACCCATGCACTGATTATAGACAAAAGGTCCAATAATTGCAAGATAAATTATACCCAAGAAGTTGGAACCTTAATTTCAGTTGTTTGCAGCTGCAACCAATAGTGATTTTTTAAAACTGTTTTAAAGGTTGAAGAATATATATGGAAAAGTACACAAATCAAAGTGTACAACCTGGTAAATTTTCACAAAGCAACCACACACCTTGCACCTGGCACTCAGATCAAGGAAAACATTTCCTAGTACCCCTGACAATTCCCTCTTGTATTCTCTTCCAGTTTTTAAATTATTTCCAGAGGTAACCCACATCCCGGCTTCTAACATTATAGATTAATTTTGCCTGTTTTGCACCTTACATAACTGGAAACATATATGTGTGATTTTTGAAAAAGATGTATTTACTGATTTGAGAGACACACACACATACTGATTTGTTGTTCCACTTACTTGTGCATTCATTGGTTGCTTCTTGTATGTGCTCTGACCTGGGATTGAACCCACAACCTTGGCATATCGGGAAAACACTCCAACTGAGCTACCTGACCAGGGCTGATTTTTTTGCTCAGTACTATGTGAGTTCCATTCATGTTTTGGCATGTAGTTGTGGATCATTTATTTTTACTTATTTTGTGAATAAAACACAACTTACTCATTTATTCTTTCATTAATGAGCATTTGGGTTGTTTCCTGGTTAGGGCTTTTGCAACCAGTGCAGCTTCAAACATTTAAGTGTCTGTGCACATGTGCATGCACTTGTTAGGTATATACTTAGGAGTGAAATTGTAGGGTCATTGGGCAAGTGTGTATCTTATACTGTCAAATAGCTTTCTTGGTTTGTGCCAGTCCTATTGCCCTAGGTGCACTCCTATTGCCCTATATCCTTACCAACACTTGCCATTATCACTTTTTCTTGACTTCAAATTTTTGTTTTTAAAAGATTTTATATTATTATTTTTAAATTACAAAACATCACTTTAAATGCAAGAGTTTAAAAGCATGCACAGTTTCCTGTCTTTTGTGCCATTTATCCAGTTCCTCTTTCCCAAGTTAACTGATATCACCAGTTTGTTGTTTCACTGAATTTTTAGATGATCTTTGTGTTAGCAAAAAGGCCAATAAGCGTTTTTTGTCACTTTACAAATCATTAGAAATGAGTGTATCCTTCATAGAACTCAGGTTAGAAGACCTTGTTCAGCAAAGAGAATTAGCTGCCTGTCTGGTCTGAGATGCCGCCAGGTGCCTTGTGTAGGTCATGTTGGTCCTGGCTGACTAGTGCTCCCCCTGGTTTTCACTTCACCTCTGCCCTCCCAGCAGCTTCACATAACTCGTTTTTATATTGTTAAATTTACCTGTTTCATTTTTTTCCCTTCTTTTAGTCTGCAGATTACAAAAGTAAAAGGAATTACTGTAAGCAGTTGAAGAGTAAGTTGTCACACATCAAGAAAATGGTTGGAGACTACGATAGAGGGAAGACCGAAGGCAGAGTCCAGATTGTTTGAGTGATTAAGAGGTGTCTGGCGTGTCTGCGATGCAAAATGACTTCAGACTCCAACTGGAGAGGCCAAACCTTTGTGACCATTACAAAGTGTTGGTAGCTTTAGTATCATCGGTATTGAAGCATTTTATAAGTAGCTTTTGATAATCAACTGAGCTGAACACTCCAATTAAGGATATTATGCTTTAAACTTTGGTTCTTTTATTAAGAACTAACTGTTGTTTGAGGTTTTTAAACTGTTGACCTTGAAGGAAGGTCGCTGAGTGGACTGTGCTGTGAACTTTCATGCCCTGCCCTGGTCATGCCGTAGTACTTCACTATTTCGAGTAGGTGATCTCATTTAATCTTCCCAGAATGCTCCCTTCACATAACTATTATTTATAATCATTCCTTTTCAGATAAGGAAACTGGTTCCCTGCAATGAAGTGAAACTGCTTGTTTCCTAGCTTGCAGTTTTGGTTAAGTCTGTTTTATGACTCCATTGATAAAGTCCCTGGCCATTCACATTTTAGCTACTGTGGATATTGAATTCTACCAACCTCCCTATTGATATTTTTCTGTGTGTAAATGGTTAAAAGAGCTTTCTATTGTTTTATGTTATCTTGGTAATAAAGATCATGTAAAAGTTACAAATTTTGAAATTTAAAGCTTGTAAATATATATTTACTTTTTAAAATCAAAATTTAAAACCACTGGTTAGAATTTTATTGTGTATTTTTAAATACTTTTTAATCTTTTATGGTTTACATGCTTTTTTTAAAAACCAACTAGGCCTTTTCATTATATTAGAGTATCTGATTACATTTGTAATTTGGTTGTGACTTGAAATGTATCTTACAGGAATGTTAAAGTCCTATACATATTTTATAAGGTATTAAACCAGGTGTTTTTTTCCTATAATATGCCTGTTTGATGTCATTAGTGCTGTTAATTTTAAGCTGTACAAAACTACACTCAGCAATGGTATCTGTTATGGTTTTAAACTATTTTGGATACTGTACTGGTTGCTTGTTTCCCAGTCTGTTAGCTCTAAGAAGGCCAATTGTGTGAAAGTAGAATCCAGTACCACAAAATATCAAATATTTCAAATTGTGCCCCTAAATCTCAACACCTTTATTAGTAAAGTAAAATTAGCTGATAGCACTGGGCACATCACTAGCCAAGTTGACTGTGAGCATCCCCCCAGTTTAGAACTCTGTTTTGGTGAAAATATTTTGACGAATCCATAATTAATCATTAGTAGTATGCAATTCAGTCATTTAAAGAGTGAGAGGAAGGGAGCTAGGGAGAGAGAAAGAAATGTCGACTTGTTGCTCTACTCATTCATGCATTCATTGGTCACTTCTTGTATGTGCCCTGACTGAGGTTAAAACCACAACCTAGACATATTGGGACAATGCTCTAACCAACTGATCTACCCAGCCAGGGCCCAAAGGTAAACTTTTAAATAATGTTTCCACTATAACACTGATTTCTTCAAATTGAAGAAATTCGCCTTGGCTGGTGTGACTCAGTGGATTGAGTGCTGGCCTGTGAGCCAAAGGGTTGCCAGTTCGATTCCCAGTCAGGGCACATGCCTGGGTTGTGGGCCAGATCCCCAGTGGGGGCCACACAAGAGGCAACCACATGATATTTCTCTCTCTCTCTCTCTGTCTCTCTTCCCCTCACTCTAAAAATAAATAAAATCTTTAAAAAATATATTTTAA
This sequence comes from Anoura caudifer, assembly GCA_004027475.1. Classification (NCBI taxonomy): domain Eukaryota; kingdom Metazoa; phylum Chordata; class Mammalia; order Chiroptera; family Phyllostomidae; genus Anoura; species Anoura caudifer. Next base: position 41,349 of record PVKU01002999.1, on the reverse strand, counting down.
AAGTTGAAGAAATTCTTAATTTTCCATATGATTTACATACTTATGACTAAATAGTCGATGTTTTTCATACCATTTGAGTCACACCAAATGGTAAGGACTCTCTTGAGCAACTTAGTTGATTTTTATGCATGCTAAAATTTTAACTCTGTTCTTGGAAGTCAATGTATTTGGTTTATGAAGGCAAGCTTGCTAGTGTTCTGGCCATACACAAGTCTGCATTGTAAAATTGTGCCATGCAATTAGATTTTGAAATAAAATAACAAAATCATTTTTCAAACGTAGTACTTACTACAGACCATTTCAGGAACCAGGATCGGGGGCTTCTGCTGGGATTGGTATTAACTAGCCAGATATAACTTTGAAAAGCCACTCAAACAGTTTCCAAGTCTGGAAAATAAGAGGTTTAGATTAGATTCCACAGGTCTCTTCCCCCTCTGACCTTCCATGATTCTTATTTCTGCATTCTGCTTTCTACTCTGCACCATTCAAGATTTTGTTGTGAAAGTATGTGGCCCACTTGGTAAAGGTTCATTGCATACAGTAGTTTCCTTACCTGTGTGTTTTGTATTAAAGGTAGATCAACATTTTAATTTATTTTGAAAAATTTAAATACAGAAAACTATGAATATACGTGAACCCACTGCCCAGAAAAAAAACAAGTGTTAGTTTGTCATGTGCTTTGTATTTTTTGAAATAAATTTAAGTCTTAGCTTTATAGTAAAAGTTACGTTGTCTATACATACATACATACATACACAGTGAAATATTTACTTTCTTACAACACTATTGACTTGCAACCATTTCTCATTTTACAGTAAAGAGAACTAATGATCTGAATTGTTGATTATTAGGTTCTATACTCCCATTCTATCTTGACTTTGTTAATAAATTAATGGGTTGGATAAGGTGGAGTTGCTCTGATGTTAATAAAATGTCCTATTTTAATTTTGAGTGCTCTTAAGTCCTTTTAATAACATGAAATGTTTTCACATAAATATCTGAGGTATCTGTAATGACCTGAATGGGGGGGTATGCATGTGTAAAGAAAAGTCAGGGCAAAGATGTTCTTTAATCAGTTCAGGGATCTCAGCTTCAGTTGTGGGGTGGGGCGAGTTCCTAACATAAACACATTCTTCCTTCTTCAGCATTGCATTGGAAGTGTCTCAACTGGACATTTTTAAAGGCTCAGCTGGAGAAATAAAAATTCAAACTCAATCCCCTGGCAGCTCATGGTTCTGCTACATTTACTTTGTTACCTCTCTTGTGTAAAAGCACAAATAAATCAGATGGAAAATTATCTCATCCCTCCTCCTCTGTTTCATATTGTTAACATTTCTTCTAATGGGACTAGTTTTCATGAATAAAATGCCTAAGTATCCTGGGTAGTTTTTAGAAAACACTGTGTTAAAATAATGCCACTTTGGAGTTAGAAAAAGAACATGAACACAGAACTGTGTGTGTGTGTGTGTGTGTGTGTGTGTCTGCAATGAATGTGAAAGAGTGTTCCAAAGAAAACCTTCCAGTTGCTGCCAGAGAACCTGCTTGCTCTTTCCTGCACATGTTCTTGCTTTGTCCTTTAGCAATTACTTGCTGTGTGACTTTGGGCAAATAGCCTTCCTGTATCACATTTTGCTTATTTGAAAGAGAGATATTTGTATCTAATATGGTTATATGAAGGTAGTTAATGTGTGTCTTAGACCAGCACTTGTCAAAAAGTAAATATCTAATATTTACTTTTATATCTAATTCCCAAAGCTGGAAGGTGAAACTTTAAACGACTTTTTAAAAAACAAATTGTCTTAATTATTTATGTATCATCCCAATCCCCTTATATGCTTCATCTGTGTTGGGTGCAGTTTTAGGGTGTACATTCTAAGTTCTAGACAACTGCATTAGGCTTGGCATTATGACTATTCATAAATGATTAACAAATGCTTTAAAAGAATAGAGTTTACATATCAAGATAAGAATTATTAGATACTGTTATAAGCAACTCTCAAAGTTTTTAATGAGTCTCTTGAATGATTTACGTTCCATAAAAAGATATTGGAATAGGCAGGTTCACCTCTCCCAGCCTTTAAAGTTGCACACTTTGAATTTCAACTTAATTCCACTGGCTGAGCTATTCATGAATTTCCTAACTCTGGATTGTGTCCAGCCACCTATAAGCAGAGAACAAACTGTTCCATTCTTTATAGTTGTGCCTTAATTTTACAAGTTAAAACATTTGGCTAGGTTAGATCATTCATTCTACTACTTTGTACACAATTAGAATATTGTGTCATAACCATGGCAAGGGATTAGCATGGATTTGTACATATTTTGTCCCGCTTTGCTTTAGTACCATTTCTAGGTAAGTCAAGATTTACAAAATCTGTGAGGAGAGTAAACTTACAGTTGCTAAAAGTCTGAATGATTCAGCTTCCTCTTCTCAAATATGCTTTAATTTAAGTTTATTGGGGAGTCCTCTGTCTTTTCCCTGGTTTTCCATTAAAAAAATTCCTAGGGTAGTAAACATAAGTGAGAAACTTAAAGCTTGGGGTTGTGGCTGTTTGTCTTGTAATACTGCATCCCATCTTGGAATAGGAAGGTCAATGAGAACAGAAGGAAAAAAGGAGAGAACCTGGAGTTTGTAGAAGAAAGGAAGGAGAATGGAAGGAAAATGGGAAGGGAAAGGAAAAGGTGTGGAGTTCTGTAGAGGAGTCAAAGATATGAGGTAAGCAAAAATGGAAGGTGACTGGCACTGGCAAAGAATCAGCAATGCTAGTTTCCTCTCTCCCTTTTAAAGACAACACCACCAACACTAAACAATAAGACCTTGTCTTCTGGGGGAAATAAAAGGAGCTGGTTACGGAGCTGCCACTATGTGATGCATAGCAATGTAGAGGAGATGGAGTTATCCCCGTTTTATAGGTGATTTGCTTGAGGTCACCCAGTTAGTGTGGCAGAGCTTGATTTTAAATCCAGGTCTGTTCTTTCCACTACTGTGCAGGATGGCTTCTGTTTATGTTTTTGTGGGGGTAGAAAACATGAGAAGATTTTGGTGCCAACAAAGCAATACAGGCAACAGAGGGGAAGTGTATGTTAATGAGGAAGCAGAGCAGCTCCAGATAAGGTAGCTCCATCCTGCTCTTCCTCTCTTAGGCCTAACCCTTTTTCAAATATTCTGGGGTGCCTTGCCTCTCCATTTCTTGAGCATGGGAAATACATGATTGCATACGTATTAACAGACATCTCAAACAACTTTTTTAAAACTGAACTGATCTTACTCTGCTTCACCTCTCAATAATTGCAACTCCAGTTTTTCAGTTGCTCAACTAAAGAAGTTTGGAGTTATTGATTCCTCGTTCATGCCCAGTCTATCGACAAGATTGTGAATCCAACAGCTTCTCACATGCTGCACTGCCATAGTACACTAACTAGTTCAAGCTATCATCAACCCCCAAAGTTCTCACCATGCTCGGAGCCACCCATCTCTTAGATATCTGTGGCCACCATCCCTGCTTTCTCACGCAGTCCCTCAAACACACCAGTGCTCTTCTACCTTTGTTTTGCACGTGCATCTTCCTTTACTTGGAGAGATCTTCCCTAGTATCAGCGTGGTTAACTTCTTTCCTTACTCTGATCATTGTTTACCTGTCTTGGTGTGGACTCCTCTGACCATATTTTAAACTGCAAACCGTTCCCCGTTCCATGCTTCATTTTTCTCTATGCCACTATCGCCATTTGTTAGAGTATGTTATTCTTGGTAACTGTCTCCGTATAGTAGAAGGAAACTCCACGAGGCCAAGGATTTTGGTCCGTTTTTCATTGCATTTCCTCAGTGCTTAGACCTGTATCAGGCCCAAAGTAGGTGTTCAATAAAATATTTGGTGCATGAACAGCGGGAGCAGCAGAAGCGTCCCAGAAGACTGTTGTATAGCAAGGGTCTAGTTTAGCTGCTGCTGCTGTGGTGGTGTGAATTCTTTCTGTCAACCTTTTAGAAATAAAACAAAGCCATGTTCCTCAGTTGTCGGGTCTACATTACCCTTCCGACCCTTCAAGACCGGATGACGCTTTTCCTGCCTCTTCGTTAGCTGGAAGGTGAACAAGAGGTGCCTCCCCGCACTCTACATCAGCTCAGGGACGCCACGGCCCGGGAACGCCCAGCTCCGACAACTTCCACTTGAAGCAGTCGGAACGTTTATGTGTAGTCTCCGGGCGTAGCGGAAGGCCTTTGAAGGAGCCCTTGGAGCAGCTTGGGCGGAGCTTCCGGACAGAGAGGCTTCCGGGCACAGCGGCATCGGGCGAGACTGGTGAGTCCCGGGGTGGAACCCGGAGCAGAGCGGAGGTGGGGACCGCCCGCCCGGGGAGCACGGCTGCAGGGAAGGATCTTCACTCTCTCTGGCGGAGGCTGAAAGGCCCTGACCAGCGCCTTAGGGAATGAGGATGTGAGGGAGCGTGTGGAAGAGGAGGGCAATTTCTGACTGGGGAGCTGCGTGGAAGCAGCTGGGGCTGCTACTCTGGGGAATGTCCCAAAGGCAAAATGCCAGCTTTGAGAATTGAGATCCTGGGTTCGAGTTTGTGACCTGTTTCCAGCTATGTGGCCTCGAGAGACTTAGCAGCCTTTGAGCCTCGAATTTCACACCTGAAAATCGGGGCAGTACTCCCTTTGCCTGTCTCACAGCTTTCTAGGATAAGGTGTGAGGAAAAGCTTCATAAATTGGATGTTTGATGCAGACCTCATTTGCTTTCAGGTAGCGTTCTGAGCTCCAGTGACAGGAATCACACTAATAGGCTTACTCCGGGGGAAGTGGCTTCTCTGGGGTTGGATTCCCAGGAAACAGATCAGTGATGTTTCAAGATGGAATATTAGGAAGTCACAGGAGTTGACTGCCCTAAGTACTGACGAAGTCACCAAGTACATCTTTCGTCAGGATACATAACCCCCTTCTCTATTAACAACATGCATTTTAAAAATCCAACTTCCCTTCGATCGTCTGCAGTTATAGGGAGCTTACTACCTATCCTTGTAGCGTCCCATCGTAGGCAGGTCTGATTAAACAGTACTTGTGCGCAGGGAGCCAGCAGTGTTCCCACTTGCAGTTACTCCTTGTTCTCACTTTGTTTCTGAACTTCCTGAGAATTCAAAGTAATAAACTAGAAATAAAATAGGTTCATACGATGGATGGTAGTAGGTATAAAAACATTGAAAACACTTGCATGGAGAATCAAAATGTTTAATTTAGTCACTGTATACTATGTTACTACACATCATTAAACCTGCAAGGTATCAACATAGGTATTGAAATAGCACGGAAGTAAGAATAAGTAAGAATAAGTCATTTCTCCTTTTCAGGATGTTAAAGTGAATCACCAGATTTCCTGAAACAAGCAAATTTCTTCCAATGTCAGGGAGAGATTCGCTCATTTCAGGAAATCTGGTGATCCACTTACAGCAGAAAACAGTGATGCTATAAAAACAGTCCAACCTGTCAATAATTTTAATTCCAGAAGTCCATTTATATATAGCTCAGTTCTTTAAATTTTTAAATACAGTGTCCAACACAAATAGTGCCCCCTTTTATTTACAAAATCTCTTATTACAAAATCATAAGAATGTAATTCTGTAACAATATTGCACTCAAGCACACCATATGACAGGTGAAGTATTCAAATTAATACTATAAATTATTACACCCATTTTAATACCCTACCAACTACACTCAAGTAGGAGTTACTCCTGCTGGACCCTGTATATACTTTATATCAACAATGTTATAAATGGAGGGTAAGGTCTTGGTTATGGGCCTTGTTATAAAGATTAATCTTGTGTGGTGGGGTGAAAATGGAGACAACTGTACCTGAACAACAATAAAAAAAAGATTAATTTTTAACCCTGCCAGTGACGGGATTTATTTTGTCCTTAATGTCTTGGCACTTAGGATTCCTTTGAACCTTCGCTTATGAACAAAGGAAGCTGAGGATGAGAGTGTGGGGTAAGGAGGCAGAGTCCATTGAAGAGGCGGATGTGATGGGATGGTTATTACTTGATTATGGTTGATAGTTCCCCCGACTACCTAGTTTAACCATGATTATTAAAGAAATACATATTCGTATTAAAAATATGAAAACACAGAAAAGAATAAAGGAAAAAACAAATCATACTTAATCCTGTCATCCAGATGAAGCCTATTTTGAAATTGTCCTGTTTATTGAAATTGTCATAGTTACTGAATTATTAAATATTTATTTATTTTTTCTTTTAATAGTTGAGATTAGTGTAGGTTAATATTGTGTCATTTTTTGAATTATGAGCCATAAGCATTTATCATTTATAAATCGTAAATTTCATTTAAAAACTTGATTATGAGAATATTCATACATACGCAAAGGTGGAGAGGTAGTACAATGAATCACTATATATCCATTACTCAGCCATAATAATCATCAGTTGTAGCTAATCTTTAAATTTTTTTTTTTTAGCCAGGGCTGATGTGGCTCAGTGGATTGAGCACCAGCCTGTGAACCAAAAGGTCACTGGTTCCATTCCCAGTCAGGGCACATGCCTGGGTTGAGGGCCAAGAAGCAACTCATTGATGTGTCTCCCACACATTGATATTTCTCTCCCTCCCTTTCTCCCTTCTTCTCTCTCTTAAAATAAATCAATAAATTTAAAAATAATAAAAATAATTTTTTATTGTTTATTCCATTACAGTTGTCCCAATTTTCCTTCGTTGCCCCTACCCCATCTTGTTTTGTCTACATCCATACCCGCTTCTCATAATCTGTGGTCCTGTCCTATGACACATCTGTAATGCATTTTTGTTTTTAAAGAAATTATCAGAAGGTACTTCTGTTGGTGCCAGATTTGTGTATAAATATTTGTATCCTCTTTGGGGATGGGAAGAAGTTCCGTGAGGATTTTGTAAAGTATTTCATCTAATAACAATTAATGAATGAATTGCAAGAATATAAGATGACCTTGCATTCTGACTTTTTTTTTTACTTTGTATGTTTATTCCCCTCTTTTCATATTTAATTGTAGGCATTTGGTGACAAAAATCTTTAGGAAATTAATAATCTAATGATTCTTATAGGATATTGAATAATATAATACATTTAAGAAAAAAATGGATGAAGAACCTGAAAGAACTAAGCGATGGGAAGGAGGTTATGAAAGAACATGGTGAGTAGAACATTATTACAATCTCTCCTCTTTCAGACATTTTTTTGCAACTTTATTGAAGTATATTTCACAAGTGTTAAAATTCACCTGTTTCCAGTGTATAATTCAGTGATTTTTAGAAATTTGTTCAGTTGGGCACTCATCACCATAAATCAGTTTTAGAACATTAAAAAAATTTTTTTATTGATTTTTGAGAGAGAGAGAAACATTGATTTGTTGCTCCACCCATTTACGCATTCATTGGTTGTTTCTTCTTTTGTTTCCCTTGCCTGAGGAGATAACATCGATAAACTATTACTACGAGCAATGTCCCAGATTTTACTGCCAATGTTTTCTTTTGGGTTTTTATGGTGTCAGGTCTAAATTTAAGTTCTTAATCCATTTTGAATTTATTCTTGTGTGTGGCATAAGAAGGTGGTCTAGTTTCATTTTTCTGCATGCATCTGTCCAGTTTTCCTGATACCATTTATTGAATAAACTATCTTTAGCCCATGTATGTGCTTGCTTCCTCTGTTAAATATTAATTGGCTGTAAAGTTGTGGCTTTGTTTCTGGGCTCTCTATTTTGTTCATTGATCTTTTTGTCTATATGCCATTAGTTGTTTCTTGTATGTGCCCTGATGGGGGATGGAACTGCAGCCTTGGTGTGTACAGCCGACACTCCGAGCAACTGAGACACCCCACTAGGACTTAGAACATTTTTACCATCCTAGTAAGATCCCTCATTCTCACTTACAATAAACTCAGTTTATACCTCTAGCCCTAGGCAACCACTAATCCACTTTCTGTCTCTATAGATTTGCCCTTTCTGGACATTTCATGTAAATGTAATCATAACATACATGGTCAGTTGTATCTGGCTTCTTTCATTTAACATGCTATTTTCACCCTGACAGGGTAGCTCAGTTGGTTAGAGCATTGTCATGATACACCAGGGTTGCAGGTTCGATCTCTGGTCAGGGTACATACAAGAAGCAACCAATGAGTGCATAAATACGTGGGACAACGAATTGATGTTTGTCTCTCTCTCTCTCTCTCTCCCCCTACTCTGTAAAATAATTTTTTTTAAAAAAAACATGCTATTTTAAAATTTCATCCATGTAGCACATACCAGTAATTCATTATTTTTTTGGTGAATATAGTATTTTATTATATTGGTTATACCATATTATTATTCATCCATTCATCAGCTGATGGACATTTAGATCGTTTACAATTTTTGGCTGTTGAGAATAATGCACCAATGGCCCTGGCTGGTGTGGCCCAGTAGATTGAGTGCCAGCCTGTGAACCAAAGAGTCACTAGGTTTGATTCCCAGTAAGGGCACGTACCTGGGTTGCTGGCCATGTCCCCAGTAGGGGGCGCATGAGAGGCAACCACACATTGATGTTTCTTTCCCTCTCCCCTTCCCCTCTCTAAAAATAAATAAATAAAATCTTAAAAAAAGAAAAAAGAATAATGCACCAGTAAACATTTACATGCAAATCTTTATGTGGATATATGTTTTCATTTCTTTTGGGTTGGAAAATTTTTAGCTTACCTTTTTAAACAAGTAGTTACTGCTTATAGGGAGATTCTTAAAGAAGATGAATCAGGATCACTTAAAGCTACAATAGAAGACATTCTCTTCAAAGCAAAGAGAAAAAGGTATGTAAACTTTTCGTGAGTGTGTTACAAAAGGTAAACTATATTCCTTTAAGCCTTTCTGTTCACCTGTACCCACTCCTTAGTACTTGACTTAAGCAGTATTTCAAGGAACCTGACTTGTAATCTGAATATAAGGAAGAAACCAGCAACCTAGTATCTCAGCAGGGAAATAGGTCTTCAGGGACTAACTAAAGTGACTGTAACAATGTGGTTTCCTTAAGTTAATAATTTGCTTCACTAAAAAGATAACAAGTATAATGATATTTTGAGGGGGTAGTATACAGTAGTTCATTAAAATGTTTGCATAATTTTAACAGAGTATTTGAGCACCATGGACAAGTTCGACTTGGAATGGTATGTTGTTTTTTTTTCCTTTACTGGTACAGAACTATTTTGGGTTCAAGAAGCATTTTGGTTTAATAGAATAAACAATAATGAAACAAAAAATCTTTTAAAAGAATATATTAAAAATGTATGTATAGACTATTTGAATACCAAATGCCATTTTTACTTCTTGGTCAAAAATGTGTTTGAAAATTGGCCTCCTTTGTATTTCTTTTTTGTAGATGCGCCATCTTTATGTGGTAGTAGATGGATCAAGAACAATGGAAGACCAAGATTTAAAGCCGAATAGACTGACATGTACTTTAAAGGTAAAAGAACATTTTTAAAAGGATATAAATGTCCTTTTATTTGTTTGTGTGTTTGTTTTTGGAGAGAAGGGAAGGGAGGGAGAGAGAGAGGGAGAGAAATGTCAATGTGTGGTTGCCTGTCATCTGGCCCCCACTAAGGACCTTGCCTGCAACCCAGGCATGTGCCCTGACTGAGAATCAAACCTGTGACCCTTTGCTTTGCAGGTCTGTGCTCAATCCACTGAGCTACACCAGCCAGGGCTAGTTCTTTTTTTTTTTTTTTAAGTTTTTAAAAAAAATTTAATTGTTTATTTTTTTTTAAAGTTTGAGTTAATATAAACTATAGCTAAGTGCTACCAGATGATTTAAGGAAATGATACACAAAAATAGCTGATTACAGGAGTCCGCCTTATCCTCAGACTCAGTTATCCGTGGTCAACTGTGATCTGAAAATATTAAATAAAAAATGCAAGAGATAAATGGTTCATAAGTTTTAAATTGCATGTCATTTCGAGTAGTGTGATGATGTCTTACAGCGTTTTGCTCTGTCCTGCCATGTCCCACACCGACACAAATCATCCCTTTGTCCAGTGCACCCACTCTGTGTGTGAGATACAGAAGATACTTAGAGATAGAGACAAGGAGGGACCACATTCACATAACTTTTGTTACAGTATGCTATTATAATTGTTCTATTTTATTGTTATTTTTGTTATTTTCTTATGTGCCTAATTTATAAATTACACTCTTTTATAGGTATGTATGTATAGAAAAGAACTATTGCAGCTTCAGGCATCCATGGGGGTCTTGGAATGTATTCCCCCAAAGTCACGGATGGGGACTACTATGTTATGCCCTTAATTTCTACCCTCCCACCCTAAGTCAGGATCTTATTTTGTTCTTCCTTTTCTTCATTGAATCTTTTTCCTCCTTTCAGTTACTTGAATCATTCTCCTCAGTTTATAAATACATTCAGGTTATTCTTGACTTATTAAAACCCATCCCCAGTCCTGCTCCTTCTCCTTTTCTGTCTTCCTTGGATCTCCTCTCATTTAGATGGCTTCTGTCTCACATATCCAATGGCTCCATCTTTTAAGTCCTTGCTTAAACCCGTATCATCACTTACCATTTCAAATTCAAGTGTAATATTTTATTTATTTTGTATTTAAAATTTTATCATTATTTGTTTAATATTCTTACTACTGAACACTTTTTGAAAATCTATAAACTTAAAAATCATGCTTGATAGATAAGTTTCCAAAAATATGTTCCTCTGTAGTTATTATTTTGCTCTTATCTAGTATTTCCTTTTTGTTTTATTTGAACAGTTGTTGGAGTACTTTGTAGAGGAGTATTTTGATCAAAATCCTATTAGTCAGGTATGTATAAGGAATGAAATTCAAGATTAGATTCCTGAGATTACTGCCAAATATAATTTATTTTTAAAACATTGGGTGTCTGTTCTATGAACTAAGTGATTCAGATTATGTACCAGTTTTTGATACACTTGTCAATGAAAAGCAAGTAACTCTAAAAGTTAAATTATGTACAGTGAACTCAGCTGAATTTATGTCAACAGCATCATGAGAAAAAGTTTCTCAGATGTTATGTATTTCTTTTATAATTACTAATTTATATTAATGTACATTCTTATCAAGAAGAAATACAGACGTCCCTTGCTACATCGTGGTTCACTTATTGCAGCTTCACTTTATTGTGGCAAACCCGCGATACAGTGAAGCTGCAATAAAGTGAAGCCGCAATATAGTGAAGGATGACTGTACACTTCACTGGTGAGCACCCATATAGAATTTTATATGTTGTTAAAATTATGTAGGTGTAAGAGTGTGGAAAGTGTTTAAGAGCATATGAAGTGTTTATATGAGTGCGGGAAAAGTTAATAAGAGAGTGGGAAGGTTTATAGGAGTGTGGGAAGGGTTTGTAAAGCCTTAAAATATATATAAATAATAAAATAAATATAACGCTGCTACTTCACGGATTTTCACCTATCACGGGGATCTCTGGAACGTAACTCCCGTGATAGGTGAGGGATCACTGTAATTTGTTAAATTAATAATCATTTTTTAATTTTATTTTTAGATTGGAATTATTGTGACAAAGAGTAAAAGAGCCGAAAAACTGACAGAACTCTCAGGTATGCATCAGTTACCTTTATAGGACTCAAGGGCTTGGCTTTATTTGCCCAACCTGGTAGCCCTGTTCATAAGTTCGCCTCATAAGTAAAATTAGGCCTTCCTGTATGTTCTCTATTAAACTTTCTATTGAACTCGGAATCTAAGATGAAGTGTTTTAAATTGAGTTCTACAAGTGGTAAATAGTGTTTCAATGTGTTTGTCAACTATTCTAAAGAATTTGGCATTTTTTTCTCCCTTTGTTTGTATTGCTTAACTTGAGATAGAGAATCTTTTTAGATGTTAACCTTTTGAGATGTTATTTCCATAATAGAAGATAACACAGCTTTGTTTATTTGTGGAAACCCTCCTTTCTTACATTTTTTAAAGCTCTTGAGTTTTTCACTGAACAAAATATAGAATTGCAGGCATTTTTCTATCCATGAATTTTTGCTTCACCTATAACAAATTTACACCTTTTTGCTCTGTTCCATGCCTTTCTACATAAAGATTTAAACTTTGGTATTAATAACCTTTCTAAAAACACCTTAAAGCACAGTTAAACTTAACATGAAAAGCACAAACAATGTCCATAATGCAGTTGAAACAAAAGCACCTCCGTAGCCGTTCATAGTTCATAGGTTTCCACGGGAGCAGACAGTGACAGCTGTGTCACAGATGCCGCGCGGCTGCCAGCGATGGTAAGACATGTCGTGGTTTCAGAGATGTTAAAATGGGGACATAGACATCAGTCTTAAAAATAATGAAATAGGGAAATATTAAAATTAAAAAGTTATGCATTCTAGGTTAATGTTATTTAAAATGTGTATTAATAGATAAAAAGAGATAAAAAGTACAGCAGGTCCTTGAATAACATCAAGTTCAGCATCATTTCATTATAACTTTGATGAGATGCTGTAAGAACTTAACTCTTGTTTATATCAGTCTCTGGTAAAATTGGTCTCGTTTTACATTGTTTCGCTTGAAGTTGCAGAACCTATTATAATGTTAAGTTAGGACTTGCTGTATTATTTTTTAAGTATGAAGTGAAACATTATATAACAAACATCTCTGTCAAAAGTGCAAGTTGCTAAAAACATAAATTGAAAGGATTCTGTTTTTCAATATAAATATGTAAATTTTTGGAGAGACATAAATTTCCACAATGTATATATAGAGTTTTATTAAAAGTAAATTAATGGGGGGAACACTTTGTAAAGTGTATGATTGTCTAACCACTGTGCTGTACACCTGAAAGTAATACAAAATAATATTGAATGTTAACTGTAATTAAAAAAATTTAAAAATGAAAAAATAAAATTAAAAATAAATAAATAAAAGTAAATTATTCCATTTCTATTTTAGGAAACCCTAGAAAACATATAACATCTTTGAAGAAAGCTGTAGATATGACCTGCCATGGAGAGCCATCTCTTTATAACTCCTTAAACCTGGCTATGCAAACTCTAAAGTTAGTGTTTTACATTTATTATATATAACTGATTTCAAACTTTTTGGAATGAGTTAAGTTGAAATGATAGTATGTTAATCTGTGTCTCTGTACACCCAGCTATAATGAAGTCATTATTGAGACAAATATGCAATGTCATTTATGATGTTTAGTGTTGTATTAGTAATTTTTATTTTACATTTTACTTGGTGAGGTATATTCTTAAAGGTTTTAGAAAAACATAATATTGTAGTAATATTAGTAGAACAAAAGAAATACATTGATGAAAAAATATTTTATTGACAACTGATTGTATATGGAATTCATTGTGTGTAGTAATTTTGAGTTTGTTGTACATTTATTGACTTTTATTAGCTTATTTTGTAATCTGTAAATTAATAGCACTCTTTTCCAACAAGTTCAACTATGTGCAATGTAAGTTAGACCTGTTAGGAAGTTTTCAGTATAGTTAAAGCTTACATATTTTGTCCTGGCTAGTCTATCCTGACTCAGATTTTTGTACCTTTTCATAATAGATATTTTTCTAGTTTAGAAGTAGATGATAAGTAGGTAATGCACCTGATAAAAGTAGGCACAATAGCAGTATCCACAAGTGAACACTGAGAGCCTACTATTGAAGATCTAAGCAAGAAGGCTATAAATAACTGATAAAATTGCTTCTAAAAAGTGTAGAAATCTCCAGTTAGTATAGGGGATAACTGCTTATCACATCTTAAAATCTGATAAGCCATCATTTAATTAAATGGTACATGAAAATAAATGTTTATTATTATTATGACTCTTTATCACCATGAGGTTAAATTATAGACTTTAAATGAGAAAGAAGTACATTACTGTTGTTATGCCACATGTATACATCTTAAAGTTGATCCGTACGGTGTTGTCATACTTTCCAATGTACCCTTTAGATTTTGTGTGAAACAAATCTACTAGAATGAAAGCTTCTGATGTTAGGACTTTTTGTTAGTCTTGTTTATCACTCTGTCCCCAGAACTTAAAAGAGATTTTAAGTGTTTATTTTGTATGATTTTAAAATAGACATTTAAAAAATGTCACTCCTTTGTAATGTTGAAACAGATGAGATATTCTAGAGTCTAAATGTATAAGCCATGTACACTGTCCTTTTTGGTAAACTTTTCATTAGTGTGATTTGTTATACCTAATTGGAGTGCATTTTATCTTTCTTTAGACACATGCCTGGACATACAAGTAGAGAAGTCCTAATCATCTTTAGCAGCCTCACAACTTGCGATCCATCTAATATTTATGACCTAATTAAGGTAGGCCATTAATTTAAAATCAAACCAAAGTTACAACTTCAAAGAAAATTCTGTAGTAAATTCGTTACTAGTTTTCAGAGCATTCTATTCATTTTTCAAAAATATTAATTGTTCAATGCTTTTCCCCCCCCAAAACCATCCATTTACTTGGATCTTATGAAGACCCTGAAGGCAACTAAAATTAGAGTGTCTGTTATTGGATTGTCTGCAGAAGTTCGGGTTTGCACTGTGCTTGCTCGTGAAACTGGTGGTATTTATCTAGAGTTCTTTAATATTTACTCACAATTATTATGTAAGAAGTAACAATTTGTTAATTAAAGTAGGATGTTTTAACCTGTTTTTAAAACTACTCAGCTTAAATCAGTTCATGTCCTGAAATCCAAAATATGGGCAATCATCTTAAATACATGTCATTCTGTTGCTATCATATCAAAATGCAAGGAATTTTCAGAAGCTAGGTTAGTGTTCAGAAAAAGCAGTATAACTCTTGAAAAGCTAGAAATTTCACTAAATGTAATACTTTATTAAGATCTTTTAACTTGACTTTAATAAAATTGTAATCATAGTTATACCTAGAGAAGTCGATTTAAAGATGTTATTTAAATAAGGTTTTTGAACAATTATAATTTAATTTAAATATGTATTTTGAAGATATATGTTATCAGGTAGTAAAATTTTACAGAATTACTTAGAAATTATGTAATTCATTCTCATGTCTGGGAAGCTGATTTTATTATCTTTTGCTTTTCATTTTGTTAGGTACATACCATGTTATTTTAGATGAAAGCCATTACAAAGAATTGCTAACACATCATGTCAGTCCTCCTCCTGCTAGCTCAAGTTCTGAATGCTCACTGATTCGAATGGGTAAGTGTTTATTTTGTATGATTTTAAAATAGACATTTAAAAAAATATATTGTGGCCCAAACTAGACCTTCTGTTTTCATTTGAACAAGTTATTTTAACATTTAAGATTTTTTTAAAATAATGACCCAAGGATATATTTTATCGATTTTAGAGAGAGAGGGAAGGGAGAGAGAGTAGAGTAAGAGAGAGAGAGAAACATTGATGTGAGAGACAAACATCAGTCGGTTGCCTGCCATATGCACCCTGACTGGGGATTGAACCTGCATCCTATGTATGTGTTCTGACCAGGAATCGAAACCACAGCCTTTCAGTGTACGGGAGAGTGCTCCCACCAACTGAGCCACTCAGCCAGGGCAACATTTAAGATTTTTTTTAACTTAAATGTTTTATAATAAGAGAAAATTGTGCTGTTGAAGCAATTTTAGAAAATTACAGAGATATAAAAAGGAAATTAAAACCATTTGTAGTCCTATCACTCAGAGAATACTATTGGCTTTCTTTTATTATTAAGACATGAAAGGTATAAAGACACTGCGTTTATAGAAATATCCTCGTTGTATTAGGAATTTAACAAATTTCTGCAAAATTCTCTGTACTGTTTTATCAAAGCTATGTAATACAAACTGCAAAGACAGAAGGTTGCAGGAAGGTCCATCAAATTGTTTAATGTGATTTTTTCCGGGAAAGGGAGAATGATGGCTTTTGCATCATTTCAAAAAAAATTTTGTTTTCCAAAAATTTTATAATGAACATTTATTACATTTATAATTGAAAGAAACATAACTTTAAAAAGAATCTCCTTGTTTAATATGCTTTTTTTTTTAACTGTCAGTGAAAGGGAGTGTTTTTCTATCTTGTTTTGGGCCATTTATATACTAGTCAACTGCTCTAACCTGTTTCCTCTTCTGTAAGATGAGACTAGTATCTGTCTTGTGTGTTGCCAGGATTGAGTTAATACAGATGAAGCATTTAGAATAATGCTTGACATAAATACTCAGTACATTTTAGATATTATGTTGGCCTACCTTTTTTGATTTATTGATATATTTCCTGAGTCCATTTTAAAGTTGTTACTTAATCTTATAATAATTTATTCTTCAAACTGATTTGTTAGACATTTAAGAATATCATCAGCCATTTTTTGTCACCTGACATAAATATTTTATCAGTTGGTTATTTACGTTTTATTTGTTTTGATATGTAGATAGATTTAGCAATTTTATATAATAAAATCTCTTTTTGTTTATGGTTTCTGTTTTTCTTAGACTTGAAATTTAAAAATACATATGAAAACATTCCAAAATTTTAAGCATAGACATATATAAAGTGAAAATAGATTATGTAATAGATTCTTCCATTGTGCCAGAAACTATTTGAAAATTACAAACATTTTACTTTTAAAAAGCAGTATGTGTTCATTGTTATTAAGTTAGAAAATACTGAGAATCTGAGGCTGTATTTCTGGACAGAAATTTTCCCCATTTCCTCCACTCTTTTTCTTGTAACCTGGAATAGTCAGTTTGACCATGCTGTAATAAACATATGTAAAAGGCAGGAAAAAGAAGAAACATTTTGAGATTCCCAGCCCTAGAATTTTGTTATTTGCTTGGAAAAAGGAAGTAATGCTTTTTCTTCCATGAAGGATTTCCTCAGCATACAGTTGCTTCTCTGTCTGATCAAGATGCAAAACCCTCTTTCAGCATGGCGTAAGTAAAAACATGGAAACTGTCAGTGATGATGTTTTTATATTCTAATTTTTTCTATTAAGTTGTAAATTAAAAAGATGGGCTTGAAATATAATGGCTTTTGTAAAAGATTACCCTCTATATGGCTGTAAAAAGGAGAATGATCTCTGTATACTACTATGTACTCCTACAAAGTAATCTTTAGGTAATATTACTAAGTAAAACAAGGTAGAGAAAAATGTGTAGTAGTATATCACCAGTCATCTAAGAAGGGGGTAGAAATTTTGAGTAGATATACTTATATTAATAATAAAAATAATAATGGAAATCAAAAGTGAAAACTAAAAAATTGTTTACCTTACACGGTGTGTGAAGAAAGGCAGAGTTAGACCATAGAGTTTTCTGAATATACCTTGTCTTAACTTTGGAGCTTTGTATTTTACATAATTATAAAACAAAATTAAATTAAAGAAAGTAATTGTTAAAAATTACAAATAAGACTACTGTCTCCAGCTATAAAGGTGTAATAGGGACTGGATTTACCCTCTTGTCTCCTGTCAGAAAACCAGACAAAATACATAAAGCAACAGTTTTCAGAGATCGGAAGCCGGCAGTGCAGATAATAATCCCTGAAAGAAGGGAAACAAATGAGGTGGGTCCAATGATTGCAGTTTGCTGCCTAGAGAGAATTTTCAGGCAGCAGGACAGAGAAGGAAAACCCGCACAAAGCCTGGAGGTTTTTGCTCAGTTGAAGAAAGTAAGTTCAGAGTTTGGGGAAGCTGAAATGGTTATTATTTTGTAGGACAGAGTACTGGAGAGTAAAGAGCTGCACACAGAGCTCTTGAGATCTGTAGACACTTCCCATGAGTCATTAGCTGAGTGCTGATCAGCACATTTCTGTGAGCAAACTGCCAGGGCCAGGGAGAGAGCCAGTGGAGAGGAGCAGGCAGAACAATCCTTATAGCTCACATGGGGCAAGGAGTAGTTTACGTTCCCACCAGTCAGTTTGGAGAGAACTCTTAACACACAGGCGTTGAATAGAGCCCAGTGATGGAACCAGATTAACTGTAGACCAACAGCTGTTCTGGGCAGCCTAACAAGCTTAAAAGCAAGTCTTGAACAGATCAAACTATTGCCAAGTTACTTAAGTATATTCCAGAAAAAGCCTCAACATATTTAAGGGAATACAAAAAAGTCCACTACCCCAAAGCAAAATTGACAATGTCTGGCAGCCAATCAAAAATTACCAGGCATGCAGAGAAGTCAGAAAATACCCACAACAAGGGGGGGGGGGAATCATAGAATGGGAACATATCCAGAAATAACACAAATGGTAGAATTGGTAGACAAAGGGTTAAAACAGCTATTATATATAAACTCTGTATGTTCAGGAAAGTAGAGGAGAACAAGATGAATATGATGAGAGAGATAGAAGACAGAAAAAAGGCCCAAATCAGATTTCTAGAGATGAATAATACAATGTGTAAGATGAAAAAGTTAACAGCAGATTAGTCACCAAAGAAGGAAAGATTAGCGAATTCAAAGACATCAATGGAAACTATTCAAAACAAAAATGCATATACTCAAAAAAACTAAAATGAGCATAAGTGAGCTATGAAACAACTTCATGATTTTAAAATTGAGGTAGCATACTTTCTTTTACTCTGTTCACATCTTTATATATCATGTTTTTAAAGTAACCTTTCCCCCCACAGGCATTTGGATAGCAATACTGAACCAGGACTTACATTAGGAGGCTATTTCTGCCCACAGTGTCGGGCAAAGTATTGTGAGCTTCCTGTTGAATGTAAAATCTGTGGTAAGAAACCAACTGTTTATTTTTCAGTAAACTAACCTTTCATAACTTCTTACCTGTATTGCTATTAAAGTAGATGTAAATATTCAGTTCTGCCTGTCTATGTTTCTGGGTTTAAAGTAAGAAGAGAAATAGATTACTTTTTTTTTTTGAGTGCCCAATACTCCATTTCCAAGAATAAACCTGGTATTCCTGAAGAGTTTCCTGATTTCTTTCTTTAAAGGAAATGCAGCAGACCTGGTAGACATTTTTCCAGCTCTTAACTTCATAAAGTAAATGTATATAGGAAGAATGAGGAATTAAACTAACAGATTTATAAAACTTTATTTTATTAGTGACTAAATAGGCAAAGAGAGGTCACACACTTAGTGACAAGTAAGACTTCATCCATATTGGAATTTCCTTCTATGGCCACAGGCAAACTGAAGAAATAAATAGCTTCAATTAAAAAAAACCTTGAAACTATTTAGCATAAGTTATATCATTTGACATTTCAGCTATTGTCTTTATGAGGTTTGGGCTATTAAATATGTCTGTCTGCTTTCTGTGTTAGGTCTTACTTTGGTGTCTGCTCCCCATTTGGCACGGTCCTACCATCATTTATTTCCTTTGGATGCTTTTCAAGAAATTCCCCTAGAAGAACATAATGGAGAAAGGTATATGCATTTGGTTAATTTACATGTTATAAGTGGTAGTGTTTCAATACATTGTAACTTGGACAAAATATAGAAATATTTAATAGTAATATAGAAATATTACTTCTAATATAGAAAATGAGATGTATAATGCTTTGGTTATGACTGAAATGACTTATTAAATAGATCTGGATTTCTAGAAATCTATTACTACATTTTTGCCATGTATATTGCGCACTTTCTTGCCCAAATTTTTGAGGGAAAAATAAGGATGCACATTATACATGGGTAGTACCTGAAATACCTTGTATCTGTTCTTGTAAATTGTAATTATTTGTTACATAAAATTTCTTGTAACATAACATGCTCAAAAATAAGTGCTAAAATTCCTTTATAATTTGAAAAACAAGTATCTAAATATAAATAAATAAATGAATTAAAAATTAAAACAAAAGGTTTTTTATTCCTGAAAGTTTGGGCCAAAAACATGAGTGCACATTATCCATAGGAGTGCATTATACATGGCAAAATATGGTGATTTCCCTAAACCCACATACATGTATATTATAGTGAGAGTGGAGGTATACTAATAAATCAGCTCTCCAAAATGAAAATAAAAACCCCAAAGCCCTGCTTTTTAGCATTTGCTAAAACTTGAGGATTTAGCCAGAAGGTCTAATATTAGAATAATATAAGAATAAAGAAAAGATCAAATGAAGAATAGAAGAGAAATAGTTCAAGGGCATTTTCTACTAATAAAAGATTGAAAGGGACTGTCAGGTGTCTGACTTACTGAAGGAAAGCAGATCCACACTAAAGTATATAATTGTGAAATTTCAGAATATGCAGTGAAATACTAATCCTAAATATCTCTGGAGAGGAAAAATTAGGTCACATAATCTGGAATTAAGACTGTTTGGGTTATCATCAGTAACACTGAATGCTGACAAGGAGCGATTTCTCTCAAAATTGGAATGAAAAACTATTACCAACCTAAGTTATATACCCAGCCAACACACCAATTAAATGTAGGTAGAATAAAAACATTTTCAGACGTCTCAAAAAGAGTCTTTCCAAGGAAGCTGTGGAAAAGATGTTTCAAAAGGACTGAGAAAGAATGGATGAAGCAGAGTAGGAATATCTATCTAATTCAAACTGCCTCAAGAAAGGCCTAGGAGGGTGATAAGGGGAAGCCCCAGAATGACGCTTGTGTGTCACATGTGGAGAACTGTCAGTCCAGTTTGAAGAAGGTTAGAATGCTTCAGGAGAGAGGTCACCAGGCGGACAAGAATTATGTAACTCCTGATGTAGTTGAACATGTAAGAGGATTTTTAGGCTTTGTATGGGAAGGTTGGGGCTGAGTTAATGATAATTCCTTAGAAAACTAAGCTTGTGAGTAACTATAATAATTAACTCTAGGAAAAAATGTTTTAAAAGAGAAGAAAAGGTGTATTACATGTCTCAGCTGAATATGTTTATATAGTCAAATGAACTAAACATTTAATATTATTCTATCTAAAATTATTTAACATAGAATTGAGAATGACATTAGTTATGCATGTACATGCTATTGATTCAGGAGAGTTGAAAGAATTAAATTCTCATCTTCTGTAGTAAGAGGTTCATAGCCACTGTACTTGAAAAAACTGAGAGCACGCAAGAATAGGTTACTGTCAGACAATTCAGTTTTGAAAGTGTTTGCTCTGGGGAATGGGAAGTGAAGTGTGGGAGTGGATAGTCAGGGAACTGTTACTTTTTGTAATAAATTTTGAGAACTTTTAATGCTATTCCTTGAATATTAAAGCCTGTAGTCATCTATTATATGCAGTAAATTAACTTTTCTCCAGTCCATCTAGACTTGTACCAGCTGTCTGTTGTCTTTGGGAGAAGTGAAAAATAGTCACTCAAATCATTTTCTGTAGGGTTTAATTCCTTTGTATAATTCCAGTTGGGAGGGCATGCTCATGTTTAATTTTGATGAATTAAAAAAAATTGCTGTTTTTAAAATACAACATTTATTACTTAGATGGTTTGACACATAACAGCTTTTCTACTCATTTTGAATTTGGAAGTACAGTACAACTGAATACAAAGAGGAACAAAAGGACCAAAACCAAACTTGTGATTCTGTGTATGTGGCATAAATACATAACATATTGCAGCAGTTTTTAAGTGCCCTTTAGAAAAACATGAACTCTACAAATTTATTATTGTTTCCTGTATAATTCATGGGCTGAAATCACTAGAACCAACTTCCTTCTTAAAGAAAAGTAAATTTTTTTTAAAGTAAGATTCTTGGGCTGTTAAGGTAACTTTGAGATTTACTGTGGACTTTTCTTAAATTACCGGTATCCTTAACTCTTTTTCCTAAAAGTCATGTGTCAATTAACTATAAGTAAAATTACTTATTAATTAAAGGATTTTGTGACTGAGATTTGCTGAGCTATTTTAAAGAGTAAATTCTAAACAAAATGATTCTTAAACTTTTTCAGGTTTTGTTATGGATGTCAGGGGGAATTGAAAGACCAACATGTAAGTTCATGTTCCTTCTAAATGTTAAATATTATACAAGAAATATTGACAAAATAGTAGTATAAGTTTTCAGTAAATTATTGAAGACTAGACTCATATCAGGTTATTCCTCAGAAGTATAACAGTAGGCAGAGATAAAATGGTAGCACAGTAGTTTAAATAGTTATTTTGTAATTCTGCATTCTAATTTTGCTACAAAGACATTTTAGTACTTTAAACTGTCTTCAATTTGCAAGCTAAAACTGCATTTAGTTTTAAAGTGTTAATTTTTTTTTCTTATTGTGCTTTAGGCTCTGTCATAACCCATTTTGAAGTGAAGTTAAGTTACCATTTAAGGTGGCTGCAGACCAGAGGCTATTCCCTCATTTTGCCAATGAGATAATATTTTTAAAATTTTTAAAGGGGGGCCAGTTTGAATTTATAAACTTATAGAAAGACACTAATAAGATAGATAATGGTCTAGTTTTAATTTTTTATTAATTTAGTTACATGTCCATATTTAAAACTATACATTATAAAATATATAAAATATTAGTGGGAAGGATTTTGTTTATTCTGCTCTCACATTTTATAAAACAATTATATTGTTTCACATGCCTCTTTGATGTTAGTAGCTTCACCCTCACTGGAACTACTTTTTGAATTATTTGACAGGGTGTTTTTTTTGTTTTGTTTTGTTTTTTTAGATTTAAAAAAATTCTAAAATCTAAGGGGGAGGGAAAGGGGAAGGGAGGGAGAAAGGGAAAGAAACCTCAATTTGCAAGAGAAACATTGATTGGTTGCCTCTTGCATGCCCCCAACTAGGGACCTAGCTCACAACACGAGCTTGTGCCCTGACCAAGAATTGAACCAGTGACCTTGCGCTTTGTAGGCCAGCTGTTTGACAGTTTTTAAAAACACGTCATCTTTACTTCTATGCTGTTTAAGATTTAATGATTTATTTTTTATTTTTTAAAGGTTTTACTTATTTATTTTTAGAGAAAGGGAAAGGGAAGGAGAAAGAGAGGGAGAGAAACATCAGTGTGTGGTTGCCTCTCACGTTCCCACATCTGGGAACCTGGCCCACAACCTAGGCATGTGCCCTGACTGGGAATCAAACTGGTGACCCTTTGGTTCACAGGCTTGCGCTCAATCCACTGAGCTACACCAGTCAGGGCAAGATTTAATGATTTTTGAATTTATGTATGATGCTGCTTTGGATATTTTACGCCAGCATTAGTATTTATATACTAATTAATACTACTAGAATAATGAGATTTTTAAAAATTTGTCTTAGATATACATGTCTTTTGCTATATTTTTCTTTTAAAAGATTTTTATTTATTTATTTTTAGGGCAGGGGGAGAAAGAGAGGGAGAGAAACAACATTGTGTGGTTGCCTCTGGCTTGCCCCCTTCTGGGGACCTGACCTGCAACCCAGGCATGTGCCCTGACTGGGAATTGAACTGATGACTCTTTAGTTCGCAGGCTGGCTCTCAATCCTCTGAGCCGCACCAACCAGAGCATGCCATATTCTTTACTAGTTTAATTAAAAGGGTAATACAAGTTTTTCAGTTGTGAGGTCATTCATTCCCTAAGAATAACTAAATGTGTGTTACATTGTTGTGCTTCTCTTTTTAATTAAATGAGTTAGATGACTTTTTAAGCATTCAAACCTAGCACTAATTTCAAGCTCATGTGTCTTCGCCAGTTACTTAAAATGACACAATTGAAAGTATCCTATAAGAGAAGAGACTTTAAGGACTCAAAAACAAAGTTTTTCCCTCATTTCTAAGGAATTTTTTTGAAATAAAATTGCCTTAGATTTGAATATATATAGTACATTGGAAGTAATAAAGCAGGTGGGGAAAACTGATGTAAGAAAAGTGAAAGAGCAAAGCAACTTGAGTGTCTTCTAGCCATGCTCTGCTTAACTTTCGGAAACTGCTGTTGAAGTTTACTTTTCTTTTTTTCACTGCAGGTCTATGCTTGCGCTGCGTGCCAGAATGTTTTCTGTGTGGACTGTGATGTTTTTGTTCATGACTCTCTCCACTGTTGTCCTGGCTGTATTCATAATATGCCAGCTCCTTCAGGTATTTGATTCCAGCACGTAGCACACGTTGAATGTGTTAAAAAGAAATTTGCTACAGTAAATAAAATGATTGTTTAGAAGAAGCTCCCATTAAAACATGAAAAGCAGTTCAAAAGGAAAATCTAATTAAGAACCTCTTTGCCAAAAAAATGTAATATTTTATTAAATTTTAAAATTTGTGTCATCACAGAAATACCTGGAATTCAACAGTACTTCTTTTAGTTAATTTTGTTTTCTATCATCTTGAATTATAATGTTTTCAAAGTCATTTTATATTATTGTGTTTAAATTAGTTATGATTAAATTGATGTGATAATTTCATTGTTTGATAATTAAATACAGAATTCAATGACTTACTCATTTTTATTTGTTTTTAGTGTAAAAAGAAAATTAAGTATAAGTGTAAATTCAGTGTAGGATGAAAATTAATCAATGCTTATGAAACTAATGCATTTGAAATTACATACTGCTGTACTCACACAAAGGATCTTTTTTGACTTAACTAAACAATCAGAATGTAATTGTATAATTAATGCATTTGAAGTCATTTGTGGCTATGACTGACAGGGATCTTTTTAGGCTTAGACATTCAAACTCACAGGATGACCATGGCCATGCATGGCAGTTCGCTCCAAGGGATATTAAACAGGAGCAGCAGGCTGCCAGGAGGCGGCATCAGGCAGGTCTGCAGCAGTGGAAGTCCTTGTAGCAGCGCAGCCAGCACATTTTAGGTGCACGATGATGAGCTCCTCCATAGGCCTCAAGGAGCCAAGACCTCTTCCAGCAGTTCCATAGCACAACTTCCATGTCCCCCGTAAGGGACATGTTGCTTTCAAGAGTCCCCACACTCAGGAACGCCTGGGGCATGAGGTTCTTATCAGATTATTAATAGTGCATCCAGTCCAGTTACAATTCAGTCATCAGGAGCCATTTTTACCAGAAGCAAAGTTGCCCAGAATTGTAGTTGACATTCCTACCTTTATCCGTTACCACATAATGGAGCTAGAAAGCTTAACTGAAGGTGATTCACATGCAGTGAAGGAAAGGTCTTGTTAACCTTTTCACCCTCACATGCTAAATGCGTTACTTTAAAGCTTCTTCTGCAGTAATTGGTCAACTTTAATTTAGTGGAGTATATCTAATACCACCATTTTGGTCGTTTGGTATCAGACTGATTTACCATACAGTTTAAGCTAAAGAAAGTTGTGGTGTCTGTCCCTGTCAGCCTCACTCAGCTTCATACCCAGGGACTATTTAACGTAATCCTCTTTAACTTTCCCACTCTAGGTCATCAGAAAAACTTAGAAGAGAAAGTATGATGAGGTCTGTTTCAGGCTGAATGCAGATACACCATTAGAGGCAGAGCTCTTTTCAGGATCTACCCTGGTGAGAGTTTATCAGGTCTCCATAGCAAAAATACATTTATTTTAAATTGAAGTTCAGTCATTCTAGATCGAGTTTCATTGTGATATTCATGATTGTAGAAATAGTAATTATTAGGGAAGCATGTTATCAATAAAGATAGTGTAATCCCACCCTGGAGAGTCTATTCAATAAATCTTGGATGGAGCCCAGGAATGTGCATTTTTAATAGTGTGCACACTCACACACACACACACACACACACACAAAAAAAAAAAAAACATAATGCAACCAAAGTGACAGACCTTTCTCCCAAGAGTGATACCTAAATGATTCTTTATGTGGAAACAGGTTTCAGCTCTAGGTAACTAGGTAACTGCTGCCTTCTTCCTTCTGCTCTGTCAGCAGAGGTGTCAGTGGCTTCTAGTAGATGCCCTTGACATGAGCAGAGTATTCTGTCTCCCCATACCTGACTCAGAAGAAGAGGTCATGAGTGGCCACCTATTGAAAAGTTACTAGAGATATATTAGACACACACCTTCACTGTGTATGAAAGGAATATTCAGTGTCTTATTTTGGCTACTTTATCTCTTTCTACAGTTTTAGGTTTTATTTGCATAATTAATAAGGTTAAGGTGAATATTTTAATTAGGCTTAAGGAAGAATTTTCTTTTTCACAATTGTAAAGAAAATCCTGCTTTAAGATTACAGAAATAGAGGTGGTGATCTAAGACTGTTAGTTCTGGCCTTTAAATTTCTTTTTCAAATTGCAATAGTGCAGGAAACTGTTTAGCCTTAGAAATCTTTCTGAGTAATATGCTTTTCTGAGTTCTTCTGTTCGATTAGTTAGAAAACTTCTTAAAATTCATTATGAAAATTAGCTTTATTTTAAATACTTTTAAGTGTATACATTGTACTTCATATCTTTTAAATTTGGCTTATCTTTTGACTGAAGCATTTAGTCCATTTATATTAAATGTATCTACTGATGTATTTGGGTTTAAATTTAATGTCTTTACTTTATGTTATTTGTTTCAACTGTTCCATCTTTATTTTTCTTTTCTTTCTTGCCTTTTTTGAATTGATTCTTTTCTACCATTCTAGGTTTTTCCTCAACTACCTTGGAAAAATCATATACTCTATTTTTACTCTTTTAGTGGTGACCCTAGAAATTACAGTCCACTTAAATTTCTTAACTTGAGTCCTCTAGAAAATAAAACCTGTGTCCCAGTTTCCTTCCCTTCATGGTTGGTTCACTGTATATTTTTCTTTATTTCACTTTGTGCAGCCTTCATTTCTTCCTTCATTTTGTGAACAAACTCAGTCAATTCTGTGAGCATCCTGATTACCAGTGTTTTGAATGCTCTATCAAATAGGTTGGCTGTCTCTTCATCACTTAGCTCTTTTTCTGGAGTTTTGATCTGTTCTTTCATTTGGGCCATATGTTTTTGTCTCCAAGGGCCTGTTACGTTGTAAGGGGCAGAGCCTTAGGTATTCGCCAGGTTGGGGCAATCCACTTCTGTGTTATGGTGCTGTAAGTGGGGAAGGGTTCAGAGAGGGAACAATGCCACTCACTTGCCCCCCTCTAGCCCCACTTTCCAACGACCTCTCCTGTGAGACTGGGAGTTTCTCCCGTCTTTGCAACCCCCATGGAATTTTACAGCCAGAGGTTTTTTGAGTCTTTAGTTTCCCAGTCAGCCAGCCCCTCCTCTCCCTCGCGGTCCACTGCCTTGCCTCACATCTTCTCCACCCAGCTGCCTGTCTCTACCTCTCCTACAGTCTGGATGAATGTTCCTTTAACTTCTTGATTGTTGAAATTCCATGCAGTTTGATTTTCTTGTTTTATGTTTTTATATTGGTTGTTTATTGTTATTAAATTGGTTGTTATCCTTCTTTTGGTTGTGCGAGGAAGCGAAGTGTTTCTACCTATGCCTCCTCCATCTTGGCTGGACCTACATCCAAGATTGCTCTATCAGCAAAGCTAGTATTTAGAATGGGAGGGCACATAACATGCTTCCCAGATAAGGTCAAGTTAAAGGAGTTTATCATCACCAAGGCCTCACTGTATGAAATGTTAAAAGGACTTATCTAAAAAAAAGAAGACCAAAACTATGAAGAGTAAAATGACAACAAACTCACAATTATAATGGAGTGGAGTGCAATCAGTGGGGAGGGGGGAATGGGGGAAGACGTACAGGGAATAAGAAGCATAAATGGTAGGTACAAAATAGACAGGGGGAGGTTGAGAATAGTATGGGAAATGGAGAAGCCAAAGAACTTATATGTATGACCCATGGACATTAACTAGGGTTGGGGGGTGAATGCTGGAAGGTGGGAGGGTACAAGGCAGAGGGGGGATAAAGGGGTGAAAATAATTGAGACAACTGTAATAGCATAATCAATAAAATATACTTAAAAAAGAAAGTAGAACCTGAGACAGAGATGAAAGTATTGTTCCTTTATTTGGGAGGTGCATGAAAGTGAGGGTAGGGAAGAAAAGGGAAGGAAGTGTAAGGTAAGGGAAAAAATTGATGCAGTGTGTTACCATGGTGGCCAGGCTTGGTGACAAGCAGTGAAGACTCATAGGAGTGTCCTAGCAAGTGTGTTCACTTGCAGTGTGGGACTTCTCCAGAAGGTTCATAAGGAGAGACTGCCTTCCTGAGCAGTCCGTTGAAGGGAGGAAAGAAAGGGCAATGCAGTTTCCCAACTTCTCCCATCTCACATTTCCCATTGGCTAAGGTTTGCCACACAAAGCTGTGTCATCGCATCCTTTGGTATCTTCTCAGGAAGCCAGATCTCATGCTCAGTGGTGTGACATTGCAGCCAGTTCTGGGAGGCGGAGGGGCAACTTAGGTCAGATAGGCTTGGTGTACTTCAGTTTGGACTCCAGCCGGCTCAGGAAGCTGGGCAAAGGCAGCAGCAATGTGGAGTGGGAGGCAGGCAGCACCTTGGGAAGGGGGAAAATGGCCAAGGGAATCTGAGGAGGCATTAGGAGTTTATCCTGTACTCATTCGTAACATGAAAATCTGAAGTGAAGATGCACCTTTACCCTCCCATACATAATACATTTAACCTCATTTACTTTCTTCCTCACTTGTATGTTATCATTGCTGTATATTTAATTCTTACTTCTTCTGTTTCAGAAGACATTAATACTTGTTTGAATTAGTGTTTATTAAGATTTAATCATTTGCCCCTTTTGTGGCTCTTTATTTCTTCTCACATCTCCTCTAAGATCCTTGAATAGAGGATCCTTCAGAATACATTAGTGTTCAAGGTATGTAGTATGCTTCCTATTACATAAGGAAGAAGGAAAAATAATGCATAGATTTGTATTAGCTAAAAGAAACACTGGAAAACAACAGAGAAAATCAATGAAACAAATCGAAAGTAGCTTCAACAAAATTGACAAATCTTTAGTTAGATTGACCGAGGAAAATGAGAGAGAAAACTCAGATACGAATATTAAGAAGAGGAGACATCACTGGACCTTCTCAACATAAAGATTGTAAGAGAATACTGGGAACAACTAGGGGAAATAAGTGAACGTTAGCAGCCACAGGGTTTCTTTTAGGAGTGATGAAAATGCCCTAAAATTGATTGTGATGATGGTGATTATTCAACTCTGAATATACTAAAAACCATTGGGTAATAGTATTGTTACTACTGTTACTATGGTATGTGAATTTATCTCAATAAATTTGTCTTTTAAAATGAAACGCTGGGAGAATACACAGGGGGCTAATAAAAGTGGTTGTCTGGGCTCTGGCCAGGAGGCTTAGCTGGTTGGAACATCATCCTGCACACCAAAAGGTTGAGGGTTTAGTTCCTAGTCAGGGCACGTACCTAAGTTGTGGGCTCAATCCCCAGTTGGGGTGTATACAAGAGGCAACCAATCAACATTTTTCTCTCATATTGATGTTTCTCTGTGTCTGTCTCTCTCCCTTTCTCTCTAAAATCAGTAAAAACATATCCTCAGGTAAGGGTTAAAAAAAAAGTGTTGGCTGGGGTGGGGGTGTGGAAGAGTGGATGAATGCAGGGCTGAGACTGAAAATTATTTTTTAAGTATTTTTATATAGTTTAAATTTTTGTAAACAAAATGTTCAAACATGATAAAATTTATGGAATCCTGGGAAGTTGTAGTGAAGCAAATGAAAATAATTTAGCTAATTTTAGCTGTTGAAGGCCTGAATAATAACATAAAAACAATCCTGTTCATCAAATAAGGTGGTAAGTATGGAGCTGGAGGTTGGAGGGGAACTATAATGAAGTTTCTTTTCATTTACTTGGGTCATGGTTCAAACAATACATTTTCCACCTGTATGTGTAACACATGGACTGTTTCTATTTTGTAACTCTTGCCCTTGCAAATAGCTACATCTATACAAGGTGAAAATGGCAGCACTGTTTGAAGGCTTAGTATATGCAGATTCAGGGAAGTAGCCCTGGACTGAACTGGTGATAGTAGTTTATTAAGGGAAACTTACATAGTCAGCATACCTTTGAGTAGCTGTGAGACAAAATGGCCCTGTGCTGCTCAGAAGGTGCCCTAGAATTATACAGAACAGGGCGAGATAGTTTCCAGCACTCGTACAGGCTAGTCCCAGGTGAATGCTCTGCGCAACTGACCAGGTCAGGACGATGGCCTGTTCCAGGAACCAGCATGCAGTGGGAGGCCAGGTAGGAGTACTGGTTTATGTCAGAAGGAGTGTCCGGGTCAGGTCAGTGGGCAGATCTCATGGCCCAGGGCAACACGCAGGTCAGGCAGCCGTCTTGGAACAATCTCTTGCTCCTTCAAAAGGCAGAAGAAAGGTGATTAGATTAAAAACATGTACGTCTTATATTAAGAACCATATGTGACTTGCTGCCATAATCAGAACAGTGAGGGGACAGCTGACTTCTCGGAATGGCTATGGGAAAGAAGAACCATAAACATTGCGTAAGATTTCTCAATATTTTGTAACTTCCTCATGGTCCTGGCCATCTGTGTTCAGCAGTTTGTGTCTCTGTAATGATTGTCAAATTCATAACATGACATGATTTCAAGTAGTGAGAAAGAAAGGATATAGCCAGTCCTTGGGAAGTGGGGCAGTCTAGTTGCAGGTCTTCAGTGGGTAGCAGAGTTCAGGAGAAAGGGCGAGAAGTTTGAGTTTGTGAGGCCTACAGTAAAGAAGAAAAGGGCATGAGAGATTGTTGTGGTTCTGAATAAGCAGCCTCGGGACTGTCCTGTTCTTTAAGAATAGAAGATTCCTTATTTTCTTTCTGTGTTCTCTAACTCTGTTCTGGGGAGACCTGTTACAAGGTGGACTGGGGGTTCTCATGGGCCCTGAAGGGATTTAAATTCTTGATTTCACCCTACTAAATTGCTGTTTGAGTTACACCTAAGGCCAGAGCCCTGAAAATAATATACAATTTGTTCAGTTACCAATTCCCTCAGCAAACCTGTACATCTGCTATCTGTCTCACAGGATCCTAGGCAGTGGGACACAGACACCAAAGAGAGGACATAAACCCTACCCTTATGGATCTGTGAAGCTCCCAGCCTAGAAGGGAGACCTATAAAGGAGTCAGTGTGAGAGTGTGAATAATATGCCAGGTGCTGTGGGCATGCAGAAGAGGAGCTGCGAAATGGGCTTGGATGCACACTCAGTGCGTCAAGGGGCCAGGCAGATGAAGCAAGTAAGTGAAAAGGGGCCAGGGTGCTGCAAAGTGGTGATGTCTGGAGAGCACTTGTTCCATCTAAGAGGCAGTCTCGGGATGCTGCACCCAGGGTTAGAAGAGAGATGTAGTTTTCTCTTTATGTCCTTTCGTACCTTTTGAATTATATACATGTGCACTTGTTACTTAGCAAGAAAAAAAAATTTTTTTAAAGGAGGTAACCATTACTCAGCCCCTGCTTATTTTTTCCTTCTAGGAATGTAGGTCTCCTAGTGCCATGTATTTTGATATTTAAAGAGAAACTTGCCCTGGCTGGTATGGCTCAGTTGGTTGGAGCATTGTCCTGTATACCAAAGGGTTGGGGGTTCAATTCCCAGTCAAGGCACATGCCTGGGTTGAGGGTTTGATCCCTGGTCAGGGTCCTTATGGGAGGCAGCCAGTGGATGTTTCTCATTCGCACCAATGTTTCTCTCTCCCTTCCTCTCTGTCTAAAATCAAGCATATTTTTTAAAAGGGAGAGAGAAACTGAAAAATTGGATTTTTAAGTGAATTTTCTTAAGTGTTAAATGTTGGTGTCTAATTTTTAAAAACCATGCAGGTTAAATAAAATTTATTATGGGCCACCAGTTTATGAACTTGGGCCCAGCTGATCTCTTCTCTATTCTTTATCATCAGGACAGAAAATCGTAATTTTCAGGTGTCAGGCTTTCTGAGGATATATCCCTCTTAGGGGATAATTCAGTTTCAATTTTTAATATTAAGAATTGACTCTTTGGAGGAAGAGGAATCTTTTACAGATCAGTGATTTTAAGGGTTATGCCTGGACTTGTAGGACCTGGAGCAGCATAACCTGGGAACAAGTTAGAAATGCAGATTCTTGGGCCCTGTAAGACCTAGTGAATCAGAAACTCTGGGGCTGAGCCTGTCTGTCTGTGTTTAACCGATCCTCCAGGTGATTGTGATAAATGCTAAAGTTTGAAAACCACCGCCTCTATTATAGAGGTACAGAGGTAACTTAAAAACAGGTCATGATAATAGAATTCTACTGAACTGAAAAAGAAAAAATTAGCTCAGAGCCCTGGCTGGTGTAGCTCAGTGGATTGAGTGTGGGCTGTGAAACAAAGGGTTGCTGGTTCAATTCTCAGTCAGAGCACATGCCTGGGTTGTAGGCTAGGTCCCCAGTGGGGGCCACATGAGAGGCAACCACACAATGATGTTTCTCTCCCTCTCTTTCTCCCTCCCTTTCCCTCTCTCTAAAAAATAAATAAATAAAACCTTTAAAAAAAGAAAAGAAAAAGTTAATTCAGGTGACTTTACAGAAAACAAATCCCAAACATGAAGTTGCTTTTTCATTTCTTTAGATTCTCTTTAAAACATTAGTGGATTTGTACGTACACTAAGAATTTTTTAAAAATCAAGTTGAGTTGTAATTAGATACAATAAGATGCTTCCATTTTAAGTGAACAGTTTGATGCCTTTTGGCAAATGTGTACACCCACGCGCTGACCTCCACAATGGAGAGAACATGTTCATCCGCCCCACTGGCCCCTTTGCCGTCAGTATTTGCCAGGACTTCCAGCACCAGGTACCATTTTTCTATCACTGAGATTAGTTTGGGCAGTTGTACAATTTCTAATGCATTGAATCACACAGCATGTATGGCTTCTTTTACTTAGCGTGATGTTTTTGAAATTCATCCATGTTATCTGTATCAGTACTTTGTTCCTTTATACTGCATGTTAGTATCCCATTGCACGGATAATTTATCATTTGTTTGTTCCCAGTGAACAGTGAGGTGGTTTCTGGTTTCTTGGTTGTTATGAATAAAGCTACTGTGACATTCGTTATAAGTTTTTGTGTGTTTATGTTTCATTTTTCACATGTAGGAATGGAATTACTAGGTTGAATGGCAAATGTAATCTTAACTGTACATGATGCTAGTTTTCCAAAGCATTGCATTAGTTTACACTCCCACAAATTATGTATGTGTTTACGTGTTTGCTTTTGGCACTCAGTATGTTAATTTACTTCCCTTGGGGATTTTTTTCCCCTTCCTGCCACATACTGGTGTATTTGGATCTTTTTGCAATTAAGGCTCTGCAGAAGTTTTCAATGGCACTAGGAGTAAAAGCATAGTTCTTCCAACTCACAAAGGGTATCCAGTAAAAATCTACAATAAACATCATACTTAGTGGTCAAACTTCAGAAGAATTCCTGCCAAAGTCAAGGATAAGATTGGATATTCAGTATCACCTTATTAAGCAACATTATGTTAAATTGGTGCCACAAGACAAGAAAACAAAATGGGTGTAAAAGACGAAACTGCCGTAATATTCAGATAATACAAATATTTACTTAGAAAATTTAATAAGATTTATGGTCATATTAAAAATAGACTAGAAGGAGTCTTATGTATCATGAATAAACATTTAGAAAATGGAGTAAAAAAAATCCCAGTCATAAGGGCAGCAAAACCTATAAGGTACAACAACAAATGTAGTGTGCATTGGACAGAGGTGCACGCAGCATTATGAAGGAAACAGGTTTATTGTCAGGCGGAAGGGTCAGCAGTGCGGAGAGGTTGCAGCAGGCTGCGTCACTGAAAACAGTTCAAAAGAGCGCCCTCCCTGTAACATCATACATGTCATTACAATAGTTAGGAACAGCCAGTGAACACCTGGTCAACTAATAAGGATGCTTCTTGGCTGGGTAAATGACCTTTTGACTAGAGCTTAGGCAGAGGAGGTGACATGCCAAGGCAACTAGAATAAGCTTTGCCAACTCAGCATTTTGCTCAAATACCAAAGTGGGGAGGGAATGAGTTTTTTGGGATACCTGGGTTTGCCTTTCCTTAAAATCTAGCTTTCATGGCAGCATAACATAGTGGTTGAAAGTGCAGACTTTGGTTGATCTGCACCCCTATATGCCTGAGTTTCCTCATCTGTAAAATGGAAATAACAATAGCTGCTTTGTTTAGACTATTAATGGGATTACATGGACATACCTAAAGTGCTTAGAACTGTGTCTGGCTAGTAGTAGTATCTAAATAAATTTTAGTTCTTATTTTAATAAATATACAACATTGAAATGATTTTTGAAAGTATAAACCCAGAGCCCTGGCCAGTGTGGCATAGTTGGTTGGAGCATTGTTCTGTAACTGAAAAGCCACAGGTTGAGTTCCCAGTGGAATCAGGGCACATGCCCAGGTTGTGGGTTGGATCCCTGGTCTAGATGCATACAGTCCCCGGTCCAGGCAACCAATGTTTCTCTCTCTTCCTGTCTAAAAACAATGAAAAACAAATATCCTTGGGTGAGGATTAATAATAATAATAATAGTAAATAAAAATAGAAGTAAAAACTCAGAAAATTAAGAAACCAGGAGGGGACCACCAGCACATAGAATATTTTAACAAATTTTGGAAGGTGGAAACTCAAATGGAATAGTGTTATTTATTGCATTCTCTTTCCCCTCTTTCTAAAGATAATTGAATAAAAAATCTTATTAAAAAAAAAGAACTGGTCATTATGCTCAAGGAATATCCCAAGTGTGCTTTCAGTGGCTAGCTCTGTCTTTACAGGTAACTTGAAATCATTTTCTGAGGGGTTCCTCTGACATTTAGGGTTTCTCCAGGGTAATTCCTGGCTCCCCAATCTGGCCTCCATAAAGTAAAAAGCTTAGGTTCAAGTCACAGTTATGTGGCTTTTAATTAGATTTTTAAGCATAATTCTGACCAGTCAGCTTTTAAATGGCCTACTTAAAAAATTTTTATTGATTTTTTTAGAGAGAGAGAAAAAAACATCAATTTGTTATTCCATTTATTTATGCATTCATTGGTTGCTGCTTGTATGCCCTGACAAGGGATCGAACCCAAAACCTTGGCATTTTGGAACAATGCTCTAACCTACGGAGCTACCCAGCCAGGGCTAAATGGCCTACTTCTTGACCATAAATTGAAAACTGAGGATTAGTATACTTTTGAAGACTGCTGGCAATGTGAAAAATAAACACCAAGGTAAATGATAATAGCCTTGAAGGAAACAGATAATTTACGTGACAGATGAACTAAACATTAATATCGATAGTTAATTTATCAGGACCCACAAAATGGAGGCCATCCTCCTGGCCTGGCCCAAGTCACAAATCTAAACCTAAGTCAGCCTGCACTTATGGGACACACCTGTCATGGAAACCTAACCTACACTCATCACAGTCCTCCAACTCAGCTTTAGCTAGTCTACCTTCCCCTAGAAAATAGGACTGTGATTCTATCAGGAAACCCCTGCCCTCCCGGCCAATCCTGCTGTTTCCCACCACTGCCTCTCCATAAAACTTGTTCCTGCCCCAGATCCCTCGGGGACAGTGGCCTGCTGCGGGTGAGGCACAGCACTGGCCTGATCCACAGGCTGCTTTCCCTTGAATTAAGGACATCAAACTCGTCATTAACTTGCTTTGGTTTTGTCATTTGACAGTATCATAGGAAACATAGAGAAAGATTGAGTTGGTTAAAAAAAAAAGATGTCAAAAAATAAAGAACAGTCAGAACAATAAAGAGCCATGGGAAGTTAAAAGTGTCATTGCTGAGATTAAGAATTGCTATTGGAGAGTTGGAAGATGATGGAGAGGCAGGCAGTCTCACAGAAAAAGCACTAAGAGAGAAGAGATGAGGGAGAAAAATACAAATTTAGGTGGTCAGTTAAATCCCTACCTGAATAACGGGAATACCCGAAAGAGTGAAAAGATAATAGCAGACAGTAGGAAATTATCAAAGAAAATCATATAAGATAATGTGCTAGGGCTGATGGGACACTGATGTGATCTGACTGAAGAGGCCAAATGAGTGCCCAGTACAATGAATGTAGACAGACCCAAAACTATACACATTTTGAAGTTTTATAACCCGAGGGTAAAAGAGAAGATCCCAAAAGATACCAGAAAGATGGAAACTATCACCATCCAAGGAATAAGACTTATACCAGCACTGTAAACATTAACCAATCTTAACTGTTTAGAGTGAAATACTTCCTCTTATGGGACTTGGCAAGTGTGTTACTCCTTTTGGGTCCTGACTAAGCCTTTTTGACGTAACACATTAGCGCACTTACTGGAAGTCTCTCAGTGAACTGCAGTCTGTTTTGAGCTTGGTTCTTCAGATCCGTTTTCATTGCTTCCCATTCAAGGACAAACACCGAGCATTTGTACTCAGGCCACTCATTCTCCTTCCATTTGACTGGGACTCTGGATAAACCTCTCAGTAAGTAAATTACCACCTCTGGCAAAGCTGCTTTCCTTCCACACCTAAAGTTA
Source organism: Anoura caudifer (assembly GCA_004027475.1). Lineage (NCBI taxonomy): Eukaryota > Metazoa > Chordata > Mammalia > Chiroptera > Phyllostomidae > Anoura > Anoura caudifer. The sequence continues at coordinate 5,089 of PVKU01002999.1, read as the reverse complement.
TAGCCCTCTTATTTCTCCCTTTTTAAAAAAAATTTTTTTATCCAGTTATTTTCAGAGAGAGGGGGAGGGGAGAGAAAGAGAGGTGGAGAAACATTGACATGAGACAGAAACATCAGTTGGCTGTCTCTTGCCCTCCCCAAACCAGGGACCTGGCTGGCAACACAGGCATGTGCCATGACCAGGAATCAAATCAGCGACCTTTCGGTTCTCAGCATGGGGCTCAGTCCACTGAGCCACACCAGCCAGGGCTTAGTTCTCTGATTTTTGTTTCTCTGGAGGCATGAGGACAGGCACTGTGGTCACACAGACTTGGGTTTAAATCCTAGATCCGCCACATTGTTGCCTCAGTTGGCACTCTAAACTCTTGTAGTCAAAGGTCATGAAATCTGGACAGGGTCTTAGATATCTCTCCCCCTCAGAAATGGCCTCCAGATCAGCAAAACTGACCACTGAACCAGCCCGATTGCTCCCAGCTGGTCTGTTGCACCCCTGTACTTACTTACTTTATCTCCAGGGAGGCTCAGAGCCATGGTGCTCTCTTGACCAAATCTGGGTGGAATGTCCTAACTAGCGACTAATGTAGTCCTGGGCTAGGGTCTGAGACAGACCATAGGCAGCCTGGACCAGCTTTTCTGTTTTTGAGACTGGTCACGTAGCCTCGTTTTGGGCATGTGACTAGAAAGCCATAAAAGATCCCTCCTCAGAAGAGACTGGTTTCCTGAGACCTAGGTGTCTTGCATATACCTGGCTTGTTCATTACCTAAAATGCAACGCAGCCTGTGCAATGGAGTAAGGCCCCCAGGAACTGGGGCTGGAATCTGAGACTCTCCGATGTTTGCCTGTTTTTTCAATTTTTATTTTTGTATTTCATCCTTTACCCGCATTCAAGTTTTATGTAAGTGTGTTACGTAGAGTCGTATGAATTTTTTCAATTACTCAACCCTATGTAATTGCTGAAGACAGCACTGTGAATGGGATAATTGAAACAGTTTTGGCTTTATAATTTAAATAATGGCTAAGGCTTTGATTGACAGAAGGAAAGATGAAAAGTGGGAGAAAGATTTAGAACCACTCATGGCAGGCTGGCTGCCAAGGAATTCCTGGTTTGAAGTCCTTCAAGCACTGTAACTATTGATGGGAGGGAAAGCACAGCAATGGAATTTAAAGGTGGTCAATCCAGAGTCAGAGGGAATAGCTAAGTGGATTAAAACAGAAATTCAGATAGAGGGGAAGTCAGCCAAGAATACTGTACCTTGGTTGGTTTCGGCTGCTTTGGCAAAAATGAAAGTAACTACAAAAAGCCTTAGGCTGCCAACACCACCAGGCTTTGGTGGTTCCTTCTGTTAAGGAAAGGGACATGAGGTCAAAGGAGAGGGGGGCAGGTATTTCTTCTGGTCATTATGAGATGCCCTTCTGATGGGGAACCACTAAAGAATCACTCCAGGGAATGGGCATCAAGAGAACTGAAATAGAGGAGGTGTTCAATCAAAGAGCTAAGTCACCCTATAGCCGAAGGGTTGCAGGTTCAATTCCAGGTCAGGGCACATGCCTAGGTTGCAGGTTCAGTCCCCAGTCTGAACACGTATGGGAGGTAAACAATCGATGGTTCTCACTCACATCCATGTTTCTCTCTCTCTCTAAAGAGCAATGAAAAAAGTGTCCCCAGGTGAGGATTAAAAAAAAAAAGCTAAGTAACCCTATGGGCTGATAGAGAGCTGCTTGAGGAAACACTACTGAAACAGATTTAAAGCATTATTGACAAAGAAGTGCTTTTCCTTGCCTTAGGCACTGTGAAATGAAGGGCGTGCTTAGGGTTAATCAAGATCTTCTGTTCACTACCACTTTTCCAGAAATGCAGGTAGATGGACAAATTGCAAATCAGCTGAGCTGGGTAAAGGCAGGGGCGCATAAAACACATCTTGTAAAGTGGAACCATCTATTTCCAGCTGGGGGCATTAAATGGAACACTCCCTTTGAGGTTTCTGAAGTGTTGAGGATACAAGGAAGCATCTTTGGACTTGTTATATGACTATACGGAGGTATCCCTTGTTTTATGCCTTTGATGTAAGTGGTGATTGATGCTGTGATAAGAGGGCCTCCAACTGCTTGGATTGCATGTGTGACCTAACCAGTGGGAGGGACAGGCAGGATGAAGTGAGAGAGGCTGACCTATTAGTATATTTGCTCCAACTTGGGCTGAATGCTGAACAGAAGATCTGTATAATTCAGAAGAAATGAAACAATTAGAATAAAAGGGTTGAAGAAAATCTCAGGACTACTTAATCCAATGGAAATGTCCATTAACCTGCTTCTCTTTCCCCTCTAAGATGACAGCCACTCAGGCCCTGGCTGGGCTCAGTGGATTGAGCACCGTGCTTGTAAGCCAAGGGGTCATGTGTTTGAGTCCCAGTCAGGGTATGTGCCTGGGTTGTGGATTGGGTCCCCAGTAGGGGGCACCAGAGAGGCAACCACACATTAATGTTTTCCTCCCTCTCTTTTTCTTTTCCCTTCTCTCTCTCAAAAAAAAAAAAAAAAAAAAGACAAAGACAAAAAAAAGAAGATGGCCACTCAGGAGGAGGCTACTGGAGAGACGGTTTCCCAGCATAAGAACGCTTTGTTCCTGGACCTGTCTACTCTTCTAGGCATCAATGCTTTTCAATATGTAAAGGAAATGGAAAAAGAGGAGGAGGAAGAACGAGAAAAAATGCAGAAAGGCTTTAACTCAGAAATGCGCAGTGAAGCAAAAAGATTAAAGACTTTCGTGACCTATCGCTCCTACAGCTCATGGACACCACAGGAGATGGCCGCGGCTGGGTTCTATGTCACTGGCGTAAAGCCCGGGCTGCAGTGCTTCTGCTGCAGCCTCATCCTGTTCCAAACCAGCCTCCAGACACTCCCCATCGAAGACCACAAGAAATTTCATCCAGATTGTGAGTTCCTTTTGGGCAAAGATGTTGGTAACATTGCCAAGTATGACATAAGAGTTCAGAATCCAGATAACAAGCTGAGAGGAGACAAAGCAAAGTACCAGGAAGAGAAGACCAGACTGGACTCCTTCAAAGACTGGCCATTTTATGCCCAGGCAACATCCCCAGGGGAGCTCTCAGCGGCTGGCTTTGTCTTTACAGGTAATTTAAAATCTTTTCTGAAGTATTTATCTGGAGTTTTAAGTTCAGGTTTCATTTTTCAGTTGCACTGTATTGTGAATTTTTCCTCACTTGTTAAATGTATTTGATTAGGTCTATTCTATTAACATTCAACTTCAGTAATTTTACTTTGGCTTTATGCTTCATGCAGCATATTGATTTGTCAAATATATGAAAAATTAAACAGCCCTGGCTAGTGTGGCTCAGTGTATTGAGTGCTGGCCCATGAACCAAAGGGTTGCAGGTTCGATTCCTGGTCAGGGCACATTGCTGGGTTGCAGACCAGGTCCCCTGTAGGGGTCATGCAAGAGGCAACCACACATTGATGTTTCTCTCCTTCTCTTTCTCCCTCCCTTCCCCTCTGTCTAAAAAGAAATAAATAAAATCTTTAAAAAATTGAACAGTTACTTTTCCTTAAATTTGGACCTTAGACAATACTGACAACATTCTTAAGGTCCTTAAAATAAACCAGGAGGTGAGCCAGACCCCAATCTCCTTACTCATTTTACTTTTGCTGCTCCTATAAGACCTTCTTCTGATTTTTTTTAAGTGCTGTGATATTGGAGGGGCTTTTTGTTTGTTGGATGGTTGGTTTTAATCTTAGGGCTAACTCTACTATGAAGGGCAAACTGCATTTAAGAAAACTGCACTTTGTTTGCCTTGTCCTAGGCATGCCATAAATGTTATGACAGATGTGAGTGAGAACTGTAGTAACAGTAACAGCTGCCGTTGACTGAGTACCTACTTCACGCTAGGTAGACTCAGGTTAAGCACTAATTTTCATCCAACAAACTCTCCCCTTCCTGCCATTTCACAGTTGAGTTCATTGAGGCTCAAAGAGTTTAAAAACATGCCTAAGTGTCCACAGCAATTTCGTTGCAAAGCTACAACTTAGGTTTTCTAACTGTGCCTTACTTAATGAGTTCTAGGGTTTCACTGCTTCCCCACTACTTCTGCTCTGAGAACTCAAATAGCAAAACACCAGCTCTGGGAACACCTTGAGGGCATATTGAGTTAAACAGTTTAGAATTCTGTCTGTGAAGGATGGCTGTGGCTGAGGCGCGAGGCCGTAGGGCAGTGGGGCTGTGGAAGGAGACTCAGCCAGATGATAGCGTGATGGACAGACATAGTGGAGCACGTCTTACTCCCTCCCAGAGCAGTCAGCTCGCAGAAACACACCTTCTGGTTTGTCCCATGGTGCCACTGCTGGGCAATCTAAATGTTTTCCTTCATGTGTAGGGAAACGGGACGCTGTGCAGTGTTTTTCCTGTGGTGGATGTTTAGCAAATTGGGAGGATGGAGATGATCCTTGGAAGGAACATGCCAAGTGGTTCCCTGAGTAAGTAGAGAAATCTGTCTCTTTTCTTAAAAAGATGAAACAAAACTAAAGACAAGAGTCACCTTCCTGGAGAAGCATCTTCAAGTTTGACTCTTTTCCTATCTGAAACTGGAACATTCCAGAATTTATTCGAGCAAGAAAGGCCTGATTACATCATGAGCATTTTGAATCATATAATTTTAAAATAATTTCTAAATGTTGTTTTATTATCGTAAAATACTAAGACACGTTTTTCTAAGTAGAAGTTTTAGGATCAGCCCTAATTGATAAGTAAGAATAATTCACATAGGGATGATATAAATGGTGTGAGAAGGAAGTTGGAAAGTAAAATAATATTTAAGACTTCATTACAAATGGTTTCATGTACTGCTGATTACATACCAAAAAACCCCCACCATTTTATTTCAAAAACTCAGAGTTTTGATTATTGCAATGGTCTTTAGTTCTCTGTTTAAAAAATAAAGTGCATTTGTTCCGGCCAAGATGGAAGCCTAGGTGGACACACTGTGCCTCCTCTCACAACCAAAATTAAGGACAACAAAAATTTAGAACCAAAAAACAACCAAAAAGACAGAAAATTGAATTGTATGGAAGTCCAACAATG